>OW679197.1:106948090-107189114 GCA_940337035.1 Agriotes lineatus | reverse complement strand
TTATAATGGCATTTCGCTCACGTGTGATATACAGGATCTTACAGTAGCAATTCTTGTGCCTAAACAGTTTGGGCCGTCAGAATATGTCCCAAAACAGACAATAGCTAGTTACAGTAGCACCTATTACCATACATTATACAACTGTTTTCAGTAACTAAAATGAAGTTTTATTCACTAGTGAGTATAAAATACATTATACAACTGTTTTATTCACTAGTGAGTATAAAAGATTTTTATACTCACTAGTGAGTAAAACTTAATTTTAGTCACTGAAAGCAGTTGTATAATGTATGGTAATAGCTGCTGCTGTAAGATAAAATCAATTATTTATGTAAAGCAAGTCAAATTTTTATCAGTCTTTTAAAAAACCAAATACAAGATGTTTGCAGGTAAAGGAATTAAAATTTATTCAATGATTTTACATTGGATACTTTATAATAAGTGCAATTTAAAACCAAGAGATGTATTTACTAACAAATGCAGGAAGTAACATAATACCCAAATATTGGGAGCATCTTCGTTAGTGCAAATCTTGACATCGGGCTGTATTAGTTGATGTCGTTGAATGGAAGGCAAATAATTGGATGTAGCAGAGTTGTACAGTATAGTAAAGTTTAGCACCGTGGATCATCAATGGGAGAGAGCAGTTGCTGCGGACGTATTGTAGGTAGACGGCTATTTGTGTAGATTGAGTGTAGGTCGAAGTTGTGGATTAGTGGATGTTAAGCGCATTGCAGTGACGACTCACAGGATAAAGTTAGCAAAGATTTGCAGTTGTAATATAGGAGTTGTAACTAGAGGGCTGTGTCATAAGGTAAACCATTTAATAACTGGTACATACTTACAAGTTATTGTCATTTTTAACAGTGTGCAGAATGTTTAGCTACAAACAGTTACTAATTTTAAAATAAGACATTGGCATTTTATAATTTATCAAATGTCGTTTAGTTATTGAACACTATTGAAGTATCGAAATAGATGTAGTTATATTATTAATGGATATTTGTGATATTTTATACACAAAATAATAAAACTAAATTTTATCCAAGTAATAATTTTGACTTTAGTTTTTTTTTGTTACCAAATGTCGCTTACATCGTAAAAAATGCCATTCTTTTTATTACACTACCGTGGTTTTTCGCACAAGCTTATTTTTAAAAATTTAAATTTCGTCTAGCAAATTACAGATAATCGTTTTTATACTTTTTTTTCTCGATAACGGTTGCAGATACGAAAAAACTGCAAGAAAAGAAAAAGATTCTAAACAAAACAGAAAACTCAATTTGTATTTTAGAATCTAACAGCGGCACATCGCAAAAAAGTTCAGGGGGAGAAAAGGAAGCATGGCCCCTGAAAAAATATCTCCCTGTAGATTCTCACAACCATTTGATATGCTCAATGATGTAAGCCCTGCAGCGTAACCTGTATTCCAAATTTGCGCTAAATATCTCAAAAACTCCAGGAGCTATAAAGGAAAAAGTTAAAAGTTAAAAAAAAATTGACCGGAAGTCGACCTCGGAAAAGAAATCCGATTTCCGGTTTCTATATATTTTTGGAATCTACTCTGCAAGCTGAGTCAAATTATATATATCTCGTCCTCCTAAAATATATCTCCATTTTCTTGCTTCTCAGTTAATAATAACAAGTGGCAAACAATATTTAATTTCATTAAATTCATTTTTATTTCAAGTAGATAACATGTTGAACAGCCCTCGTATGTGTTGTAAAGTTATTGTAGCGGTAAAAATTATAATGACTCAAAACTGATGTGCCTGAACTAATCTATAAATTGTTACCGTGTACTTATTAGCACATAATTAACGTTTAAAACCATTTTAAAAATTTAAATTTCGTCTAGCAAATTACAGAAAATCGTTTTTATACTTTTTTTTCTCGATAACGGTTGCAGATACGAAAAAACTGCAAGAGAACAAAAAAATTCTAAACAAAACAGAAAACTAAATTTGTATTTTAGAATCTAACAGCGCGCACCTAAAAAAAGTTCAGGGGGAGAAAAGAAAGCATGACCCCTGAAAAAATATCTCCCTGTAGATTCTCACAACCATTTGATATGCTCAATGATGTAAGCCCTGCAGCGTAACCTGTATTCCAAATTTGAGCTAAATATCTCAAAAACTGCAGGAGCTATAAAGGAAAAAGTTAAAAGTTAAAAAAAATTGACCGGAAGTCGACCTCGGAAAAGAAATCCGATTTCCGGTTTCTATATATTTTTGGAATCTACTCTGCAAGCTGAGTCAAATTATATATATCTCGTCCTCCTAAAATATATCTCCATTTTCTTGCTTCTCAGTTAATAATAACAAGTGGCAAACAATATTTAATTTCATTAAATTCATTTTTATTTCAAGTAGATAACATGTTGAACAGCCCTCGTATGTGTTGTAAAGTTATTGTAGCGGTAAAAATTATAATGACTCAAAACTGATGTGCCTGAACTAATCTATAAATTGTTACCGTGTACTTATTAGCACATAATTAACGTTTAAAACCATTTTAAAAATTTAAATTTCGTCTAGCAAATTACAGAAAATCGTTTTTATACTTTTTTTTCTCGATAACGGTTGCAGATACGAAAAAACTGCAAGAGAACAAAAAAATTCTAAACAAAACAGAAAACTAAATTTGTATTTTAGAATCTAACAGCGGCGCACCTAAAAAAAGTTCAGGGGGAGAAAAGAAAGCATGACCCCTGAAAAAATATCTCCCTGTAGATTCTCACAACCATTTGATATGCTCAATGATGTAAGTCCTGCAGCGTAACCTGTATTCCAAATTTGAGCTAAATATCTCAAAAACTGCAGGAGCTATAAAGGAAAAAGTTAAAAGTTAAAAAAAATTGACCGGAAGTCGACCTCGGAAAAGAAATCCGATTTCCGGTTTCTATATATTTTTGGAATCTACTCTGCAAGCTGAGTGAAATGATATATATCTCGTCTTTCTAAAATATATCTCCATTTTCTTGCTTCTCAGTTAATAATAACAAGTTAATAATAAAACAGAAGAAGTTGAATGCGGGTTTTGTGATGTGGAATATTTGATGAATCATCAAAGTGTAATTTAGTTAAAAGAAAGTTAAGTACACGTACTTTAAGTTTGAACATAATTAGATCTTAAATTGAGAATAATTAAAACGCACGTCCCAACTTGAAAAAATAATATCATGTTAGAGTGACTGATTCACTGAGCTAGTTTATTGAAATGTAATTAACCACACTTAATTATTCTACCGAGCCACAAATACATAAAAAATACATAAGCAAACATACTCTGAAAGTAATTTTGATAACGATTAACTGTTATCATTTACTGACTTATTTAAAATATCATCAATATTGCTATATCCCTCACTTTGCATTTACTTATGCTAACTAGTTTATTTTATTTAACCAGTTCGGGTAGATCAAAGGCTATATAAGCTTGTATGATGTTATTTTTAGATTGAAATAAATTTCTGTTTAGATGAATTTATATAAAATATATACCATTTTTGTAAAATTACTTACTATTTAGTTTATTTCTCTTTTGCTAGCTCTAGGAGAAAACCACTCTGAAATCAGGTTAGGTGCATGCATTATAAAAATTATTACCTGTGATAGTTGATTAGTACAATGAAAACTACTTAAAAAATTATGACAATTCTACAACTGTCGACATCAAAAATTATAAAAATTAAAAATCAGTTAAATCATATCTGCTACACATATTATTATTTCAAATATCGACTATGGTAAGTAGTTCCTTCAAATATGCAATTCACTCACTATTAAAAAACTTATTTCCTTTAGATGTTTTAATATATACCGGTTTAACTCACTCCAGCACTCCAATCAGCATCTTCGTCGAATCAAACGCAAGCAGTCCGTCTACTGATGCTGTGGAACCCCCATTTAGATACAGTTCCCTAACGAATTGCAACAGCTGCCATTGTTAATCGCTTCCCATATAGTTCCATTGTAGGCACCACCACTGCAAGTTCATGGTCTACAGAAATCGCTTTACCTGCAACAGCGACCAAACTATCAGCAATCCAAACTGCCTCCAAGTCCAATTAAGCTCTCGGTCTACAGGAATCACCTTACTATTAACAGTGACCGCAATGCCTTTTATCCAATTCTTACAAGATACTCCCGACGTCCAACAAAAAGCTCGTCCAAATCCAACAGGATATTCCCATGCAGTGTGCATCAAATACCAACTTAAGTGTAGATATATTCACCGGACAGTAACTCCCATACAGGTCCAAATCACTCAGGATACCCAATAGTGACTCTTATGCAGTTTATCCAAGTACTCTGCAAATTTTATTAATCCAGGAAGACTATTTTATTGTTCTTAGCTGTTCTCTTTCTTCTCTACATCATTTGTAGCCTTGTTTATTATTCAGTTTGTTTTGAATATTTATTTTATTCTTTGTCTCGTTAATTTTATTAATGACACACGTTAATATAGCAACCAGATAATAAAAATCATTTAATTAAAGGGTTTTTAATTTTTTTAATTTACTTTTATTAAAAATACATTTACATTTTAGAATAAATAATTTCGTTGTTATTAAAAATAGAACAATTTTCCATAGCACTCATTATACATAGCAAATTTGTTAAAGCTAATACTCCTAAGTACATTTCAACATAGTTTATTTTAATTTGACATTTTTATAAGTGACTTTTTCAAATAATCATTTGACTCTGCCTTTCACGTTAATTTAAGCTATTTTATGGCGTATTCTGATTGCCATCTAGATTGTAGGATAGAGTTCGATCAAGAGTTACCCCTAAGTATTTTGGATATTTATTGTGTGGGATAAATGTGTCGTGAAGCTTAATGTTTAAATTTCTTTGGGCTTGTTTGTTGTTAAGGTGAAAGCAACACGCCTCAGTTTTGGTGGAGCTTGGACATAGTCTCCATTTCTTAAAATACTCGGCCATGGTGCGTAGGTCTTCTGTCAGTATGTCTTCTGTGGTTTCTATAAGTCGGTCTCTAGCTGCTAGTGCTATATCGTCCACATAGCAAAATTTGCGGGAAGTAGTTTGTGGAAGGTCCGATATGTAGAGATTAAAAAGAAGAGGGGCTAGGACAGAACCCTGAGGCAGGCCGTTGTGTAACTTTTTTTCTTTGCTTAGTTTCTCGCCCATGGTGACTTGAAATCGTCTATCACATAACATCTGGTTTATCAAGCGGGCAGTTGTTCGGCAAGGGATTACCTGTAAGAATTTTTAGATCAGGCCCTCCCGCCAGACGGTGTCATAGGCCGCAGTTAAGTCGATAAACACTACGGAGGTTTTTTGTTTATTTTGAAAACCGGCCTCGATATGCGCCGTCAGGGCCAGCACTTGATCGCAGCAATTACGTTCCGGTCTGAAGCCCGCTTGCTCTACCGGGACTGTTTCCAAAATTTTTTCAGCGATTCTGTTATATATGAGCCTTTCTAGTAGTTTGTAGCCACAGCTCAGCAGGGAGATGGGCCGGTAATTATCCGGCCGGTCACTTGACTTTCCAGGTTGCAATAAGGCTATAATCTTGGATTTTTTGAATTCTTTTGGTAGTTCGCCAGTTCGGAGAACATTTTGCATAGCCACGATCTTGCCTTTGGTCCCATGTTAATCAGAAATTCATTATGAATCGCATCAAATCCGGGGGCTTTGCCAGGTTTTAGGGTATTTATGGCATTTTCAATCTCGTTGTCTCTGAACGCCTGAGAGTAGGTGTTTATATCTTGTACTGCTTTCTTCAGATTACTGAGTTCTTTTTTTACTTTAATGGTATGTTCTTTGTTCGATGGGGCCCGGGATAGGTTCACGGTTCTGGTGGCTATTTGGTCGGGAGTGACCGTGTCCGCTTTGTTTGTAACTGGTGTTGCTCCCCCAAGTTTCCTTAGTAGGCTCCACGCTTTCCTACTCGAGTGTTTGAAATCGATATTCTCGACGGTCTGTGCCCACTTTCGCTGTCTTGCTTCATCTAGATGTGATAAGAGTTCATCGGCAATATCGGAATCTTCATGCTCTTGGAGTGTATTATATAGAGCTTCTGCGTTCTCATCCCATCCCGGTATGTACTCCTTTCGAAAACTTCTTGGAATGGCCTTCTTTGCTGCTACAATAACAGCTCCTGTAAACCTATTTCAGTTATTTATTTTAGGGGGAGTCCATTTTATGGATTTTTCTAGGTAAGCTGCGTACATGTTCCAGTTTGCTTTATTGAAATTCCATCGGGGTTTAGGCATGGATGTAATAACTGGGATTTCAAGCCCTAGTTTCAGCAGCACGGGACGATGTTGTGAGTGAGGGAATGTGTTTAGAACTCTCCTGGTGCATGGTATTGGCCGGTCCTGTTTATTTCGGCTTACAAACCATAAATCAAGGTTATATTCTCTTCCCCAAGCTGCTGACCTAAAAGTACCCCTATCTTTTGCATTAACTAGTTGAAGGTTATTGAGTTGAGCCCAGTCATTTAGAGCTATACCGTGATGATTGTTGTTGGTGTATTTCCATGCTTGATGGTGGCTATTGAAATCTCCTACGTAAACGACAGGGTGTTCAACTGTAGGTAGTATAGGCTCAGGCCAAGGTAAGCCAGGAGGTTTATAGATATTCACAATTGTCGTGTCTGCTAGTTTTATAGTAACCATGTGTACTCCTTCAACGACTTCTGTGGCTATCAACTGAGCAGTATCAATATTGCTTTTCACATATGTGGCTATGCCGTAGGTATGGTGGTAAGTTGCTCCCATGAGGGAGTAACCGTAGATCTTTCCTCTTTTTTTTAGCTGTTTTTCGTTAGCGGCGTGAGTCTCTTGTATAGCAATTACATCAATGTTGTTTTCAAGAAGCATTTTGGAGAGATACTCGCTCTTTCCTCTAGAAATGCTTTCAATGTTTAGCTGACAAATCTTGATGCAGTGGTCAAGATTTCTAGTCATAGTTGTTTGGTTCTTAAAAGAACAAACTAGCAGTCTTGAGATTCTATCATTACAATATTACAATGACCCTTATTTTTGCCCTTCACAATCACCTGCAAACCTGAAATTTGGAACACATATTCCAGCGGACCTAAAGTTGATCAGAAATCTCGAAAATTCGGAAAATTTATTATGGTAGATCCAAAAAAACGTAGACTCTCGAAATTTTTATAGTCCATACCACAGCGACACATTTTAGAGTAAAAAATTACTAAAGTAGTACATGGGCGTTAAACTATAGGGAATGAAATAAAATAGGAGTCGTTATTTTCACACAATGGGGAACTTTTTTTTTCCTTCGACGGATGTGACCTATAGCTTTTAGTGAGTCAATGATCTCTTTAGGTCCAAATTGACTTTTAAAATCAAGCCCGCAAAAACTTATTGCAAAAGTTTCGGAGGTATGGCTTGCACAAGTAGACGTTTGCAATCAATATATGCATCTGTTAGATACATGACATTTTTTGCCTAGCTATTGGGGGGAGAAATGCTTATATACTAGTCTAATAATAAGCATAACATTGAAATATTTAGCTGAAAATATTATCTTCTACAAGTAATGTTAACCGACAAATTATTTCTTTTCATCAACTTTGCTTAAAAAAGTTTCTCGCACACTAATTTTCTCTCCCCCAGAAGCTGCGAAGAATTGATTTCGGTAAGCTCGTGCTGTCTTCCGCTTCTTCAGCTTCTTATACGGAATCCAACTTGATCTACACCTGAGCTACACGCTTTATAGCCGGCTGAATTATCTGCATCCTTGGATATATCATCAAAAGCTAACTTGTACTTGCTTGGTATTTCCAACAATTTTTTTAACACTGTGCTGTATTTACCTGATGTTTAGCAGTGTTGTTCTAGTCTAGAGATTAGCAGCTAGCAGTGTAACTTGGAAAAAAATACAGCTTTGCTGTTTTCTAAGACACCTATGATACGTGGCATTGTCCAGGAATAAATAGTATGATTTTTCGGTTTCCCATTCTCGTTTCACGACGGTTTAATTGCACTGTAAAAAAGGGAAACAAATTCAATTAACAAATTTTAAAGCGACGTACCTAATGACTCAATTATAATGCCTTGAGTCATTCAGTACACAGGTAATTTATCTGACTTAATATTCTTAAAACTCTTCCAATGACTAATGAATAATAATGTGAGTTTCTCACCAGTTACGTTAGAAAAGAGAAGAGAAAAAAATGGCTAGTCGCTCTTTAACCTTTTACTCTCTGGAAGGTATCTCTCACAGGATTAACGTTTTTTATTAATATATTTCATGACATTTTCTAAACCTCTTCAGCCATACATGGTAAAATTATTATTTACTACTAATGATAATGCAGCTTTTATCTTTTTCTACGTATGGGAGGGCTGGGCACCGGAATATTTATTAAACGAATTGGGGACAACCAATTATTTCACACATTTCCCTATTTTGGAAAATTGAAAAGCTGAACTTCACCTTATTATCTTATTTATGGATCATTGCGAACAATATTTTCCAAAATTGTAATTAGAGTATTAGGTAGATCATTACCACATCGTCTACACATTGATTCAGGCTAGACTACACAATAAACTTTTTTAACAATTGATTTGTGGTTCTTTAGGCTATATACAATTATTAATTTTTATTTATAAAACAGCACTGAGACCTGAGATATTAAAAACGTAACCTCTTTATTTCGTTTACCGCGTCGTTGCCCTGATTAAGATCGTAATGAACCTCCCCTTCTCCATCTGAGTCTTAATCGGAAACTTTTTTTACAGCCCATCGTAACACAGTTGGGGCAACGGATCCGAAAATTTTCCGATTTGTGTCGTTTTATCGGATAACTGACAGTTGAATATTTTAAATGTAAAATTCATGTCGTAACGACATTTCTGTCCTGTAACAGAGCTCGTATACTTTTTCAGGTTGAGTGACGCTTGACGGTACTAACCTTTTCGGAATCTACTGCTGTTACATGGAAGAAATAGCACAAGACTCTGTGAGTTTCTAAAATTTTCTGTTTGAAGAGGCCTTGGTGATTGTCAATTCGGCTGGTGATAAAAGTTTTAAAAATATTTCATTTATTAATTAATTATTAAAACTACCAATTAGACACCACATATATTTGTAAATCTTTACCTGTATGTTGACAGTTATCCTCCGCAATCTTTGGAGAATTGGTTATTTATGGATAAACTGCCATATTTTCTTTATGAAATCTCACCTTGCGTTCGTACTTCTTTTGCCTTGATGATGTATACTGAAAATTTTCTCGTTTGTACCTGAACACAAGACTCCGCGAAATCTCGACAGCAAAGGTCATTGGCTAAACCTGGAACTTGCACCTCTGTACTGGGTCTATACTCCTTTGTACTACCGCTGCGATAGAGTATCTGCACATTTGTGGTATCTATCGCTGTAACCATTTTCAGCCCAACTTTTGCAACGTTAACATTTCACGTGGTAACTGGGACCTAACCTTTTTCAATTTTTTTTTAGATTATTTGCACGCTTCTAAGTCACTCCAGTCGAGCGGTGTAGCATCTATTTTTACAAACGTTACTCGTTGATTTTAATTTGATGGTTTAATGTCACAGCACTTTAATTTGTTGGTATTATACTTTAGTAGATTTTATTAAGGATTTGTTTAAAATACAGTGCATTCGTAAAGCAGTGGATAAATTCTCGAATAATCCAAGTAATCACTTTTGGAAAAAAACGCTGGTACCAGTCGATTTCTATTTTTATTTGAAATTTAAAAAAAAAAAATCTATATATATATAGGGTAATCCGCGTAGGAGGTATGACGTCATCCATGCTTTTTTTAAATGGCAACGCCCTTCTTTTATTATGGAATTTGAAAAAACGCATTTTTTATTTACGCTAAGCTAGCTTTTGAGTATAACTCATATGACCAAAAATTAAGTAAAAAAATTAAGGTTGCACAATACTATATTTAATTGGAATGATAACTTCAAAAACAATTAAATTAAATGTTCAAATTATATATCGTTGTCTGCCTGACAGTAGCTAAGACGGCCGACATGTTTTTTATGGATTGCTGTCGTTGATAAAAACGTAAAATCATACTTGCAAAAATTAAATTTGGTATTTTGCAATTTTAAAATTGTTTTTCTTAATTTTTGATAATGTGACATACCCAAAAAAATAACTTGGCGTAAGTAAAAAAGGTGTTCTTTCAGTTTCCGTAATAAAAAAGGGGGTTGCTATTTTAAAAAAGCATCGACGACGTCATACCCCCTACACGGGTCACCCTGTATGTATAGAGTTTATTTGAAAAAAATGCCTAAATAAAACAGAGAGCGTGTGGCCGGCTGGTAGAGTGCTTGCGCCAGCAGTCGGCATGTAGTGGGTTCGAGCCCCACACTCGTACATTGGAAACATCGAACGTTCTCCGGCCATCATACGAGGATCTTTGGTGGCCGTGACCCCTGTGAGGGCATTCTTCCCTAATTCAAGGGGTTGGGGTAGCCATTTACCACGGTCGCGGCTTAAGATGGCTAATAAAACCACACTCAATGTGTGGAAATAACAGGCTCTCAGCCTATATTAAGAGGAAAAAGAAGAAGAAACCTAAATGAAAATAAAAATCTACGGGTTCCAGCGTTCTTTCCAAAAGTTATTCCTTGACTTTTAAACCAATTTATCCACTACTTTACGAAAGCACTGTATGACTTTTTTTATGTGAGTGTTAACTGATTTATTGGATTTTTATTCAATTGCGGTGGAGTTTCTTGATGCTGTCGTTGTTACTTAATTTAATATGAAACATAAAAATGTGTTAATTCAGCATAGTAGCTGGATTTAGATGTTTATTTTTACGTGTATGTATTTATGAGATAGAATTGATATTTAATCATATTTCTATCTATACAATGGAACAATAGAATTAGAGGGTAAATATTAAGATTCTGAAACCTGTAGTAACTATGACAACGGTTTGTTATTAATAAATATTATTTTAGCTTAATATAACTTTGTTGTATATGCATGTTCAGCCGCTTATAACACATAACATAGAAGCATGTATAGCACACAACGGTTCCATTAAATATCTCTATTAAGACGCCTTCATTAAGGATTACAATATGCAATTTCATCGCATGCATTGCTGATATGCAGTTTGTAGCCGACCAATTATTAAAGCTTTGTGTACGTGCAAATCTGCAGTAGCAGGTATATGATGAAGCTGGGGATTGTTCACATAATTAATGTTCATTGATTAATACGTTAATATGCTGCCTGTACAGCGAACAGTGAAGGAGAGTTTAACAATTGCTTCTAACGGGTTGCAATAGTTTGAAAATGTATCAAGCACTAAGGAAATACAGGAGTTAATTAGTCCCATATATCAATATCTATCCCGTTGTTCATGTTGTAGAGCAGCATGTAGTAGGAGTACGATGCTTTCATTACCTGGAACAATTGGAAATGTCAGAGAATTTGGGTAAGATCTATCTCCGCTCGTAAGTATGTTATGTACGTAAGCATGAAGATGGAAGGAAGGAAAAAGCTAAAAGAAATGCTATTAGTGAAGAACATAAAAAAGTTACAGGGAGACGAAAACAAATCATTAAATGGTTTTTCACCACATACGATGAATTGACTACTTTCCAAGAATTGGCGATCTAAAGCATTCACATAAAACAGGTTAAATAGAAAAACGGCGAATGTTTCCAGTCAGAATAGAACTGAAAGCATCCGCTCTATTTATCAAGATAAATATTGCATCATATGCAACTGAAGCGTAGGAAAATGAACGACGTAACCAGTAGCTACTTGCCGCCACAAACGTATTGAGCGTTAGGGGTGCAAATTTTCCAACTGTAAACTGAACTGGCCTCTGCGTTCTTTGTATAACGAGGCACAGGCCTTTTTGGAATCGTATGTCGCTGCCAACAAAATCGACCTCGTAACACGCGTTACCTATGGCCTCACACTGCAGAGTGACTTCATTCGCCCAGTAAGAAGTTATTAATTGCAAAATTGTAGCTCCTGAAGCAAGGATTAGCTGTTGAAGGCATCGTAAGTTCATTGTTGGCACCTGAAATTGGTTAATCGAGTAAAATTGTTTGTATAAAACAATAGGTACAACGAGTATTCCTTACCAAAGCAGTATAGAACATTGACAAGCAAATTATAATGGCCAATCCAAGCGAATCTATCAGTATCGTTACATAGAAGAGATTCTCAAACTTTTCGGCAGTTTCTATAAGAGCCATGTGGCTTTGAATGATGCTGATCAGCACTTCTTGGAAATATTTCCATTTTGTGGAGAGGGATTTATCCTGTAACTCCTCAATCATGTTTAAAAAGAAAAATACTCAAGAAACTATAATTACCATATGATGCTCGATGGATCTCTTAATATATGTTTGTAAAATTTTGCATTGGAAACTCAAGTACACCATCACAGCCGCGATCATTACGTCCACTGCGCAATACGTAAGGCAGGCTATGGTGACGAAAAAGTTTTGGTAAATCCAAGCGATTTCATAGTTGGGGCTGTAGGCGATACTGAAGAGCGAAAACCCTCCAAAAGGCAGCCTCCAGTATGTGGAATTTCTGTAGGATATTCTTCGTACGGTAACTTCAGTGTTGGCAATGAAGGTGTGTGCAACCACCATTATTGAAAGGATAATTGCCTGAAAGTATTGGATTTTATCAAGTACTGTCATAAACATACACTATATACCGATGGATTCAAAATTATATATAACAGCAATGAGATAACATGAACAAGAAGATAGCATGCATTTTTTGAGTAAGAAAGAGATACACATAGAGGAAAATATTTGAGTAGGTTTTACGTTCATTTTAATATGACATGTCACATAAACACGCCTACTAAAAATAATTTTTTGTATGGCCATCTCTTTCTTACTCAAGCATTATATTCTGTTGTTTATTTTCTCTCATTGCTGTTGTAAATAATTATGGCCTCATCGGTATAAAATGATCTGCTAAAATAAGATTTTTAAAATAAAATAGTATGCATGAAATCAGAAAAAATCACACGTATACCGACGAAGTGCTGAATTGTTTAAAATGGGTGATCACCACTACACTCTAGAGATTCAGAAAACCTCCATTTGTTCATTAATGCAGAGCATCTTCCGAATTGGTTTCGGAGACGATTTAGTGTACAGCATGATCTTCTATTTAGAGTCAAATAGGCAACCTTCTGAATATAGTTGAAGATCAACTATTTCTTGGAGGCTGTAAATGTTTCCTAGTGTCTTCCACATTTGTGGTCGTCGAAGTTATTTTACACCAATTTAGAAGGGATTCTTACTTCAGTTTATTGAAATTCATGACTATACCTTCCTGTATTGTAAAGTGATGGTCCTTATTTAGTTAAGATATTCCCTGAATGCCGATTCTTAACATTTGCACAAGAGTAAGTGTAGTTCAGTGTTTTTTAATACGACTTTTAGCTTTGTTAAGTATATAATTTTTAGGTTTTAACGTTCCACATGATTTTCGCGCCCTGATTGATGGTAGGGGCTTTAGTTTTTTTTACCATGTCTGTCTATTGAGGGTGGAGCCATACGTGTGACGTTTTTTGATTGGTCGAAAGGAATTTGGGGCAAACGGATATGCACAGTAGCGTTTTTATTTACAAATATCTGTACAACGGTGAATCAAAAATAATTACCTACTTAATTTGCAGCAATGAATGAATATAAGAGTTATATTGATTTGACAGTTTGTTACAGAATAAATCGGTAATTGTAACAGTAAAAATCGATATTAACGGCACTGAGCGCCAAGTCTGTTAGCGGCTAAATAAAATAGCGCCATTCAGCATTCCGTTATACAAGCAGATGCGTAACTTTTGGCCTCACTGCGTATTGTCCCACTGTTCGATCAACAAGCTAAAAGCATAACCTGGTATACATAAACAAAAACCCGCTTCTACTACGTTACAAATGTTCCTGTAGCAGAAGGAGTTCACCTGGGCGTCGAAAGGGAGTGGTTCGATGCGATAAAAGTAAATTAGAGCGATAACTTGGTGAAGTAGTTCTTGATGTTATAAAGGGCTCCACAGTCTTTAAAATTCTCGTTAAGAGCTGTTCCCTTGAAATCTGAAATGAGGGACAGTATTTCGGCTCGATGAAAATCTGTGTGCGACGTCCAGCCTCATCCATCTACGGAACCGATTTTGTTATAAATTTTTTGTAGGCTGCTAGTACTCTACGCAAACATAAATGCAATAGGACATTGCATGCAATCGCAATGGAGGAAGAGAAAGAACTAATTTAATCTGGCTATGCTAAATTTCAACATGTATATGTCTAATAAACACAAACTAAATGGTTATTAAATATATTATTCCTACACCTATATGACGTCATAGGGGGTTCACATACTGCTAAAAGGTAACAGTTAATGACTCTTGTCAGACATTTAGGCATGGATTACTTACTACTTGAGAAACTAAAGTTTATGAATATGTCACGTCGTTATTCAGCGTTTTTAGAATGCGTTACTGACTGTTTAATTGGTGGAAATTACAGCAACACATAATACCTTATCTAGAATCCTACCGGCGCATTTGCGGGTTTTATATAGCACAACTGGTTCCATCGACAATGACGAATGGAGTAATTTCCAATGAGGGATACAATGTCAAATTTTCAAAAATGAGAACGGGGACGGACTCCAACGAAGACTTTAGCAAATGCTACCCCTGGTAACATTTGGGTACGATGGAGTTTTTGCGTTACCCGCACAGAGCGGTTAGGAGACGACAGTCTTTTGATAAAAAAAACTTACGGCCAATACTGGAATTACGTATGCTATTGGTTGCATCTAAACTGTGGTCAAGGCTGAAAAAACACGCTGTTCTCGCTGTCTGACTATTTAAGTCTATAACTTAGAAGGACCAGCACAATCAAAGTGCAACTTGTATTTATTTTCAAAATTACAGCATTTATATATCAAAAACCAATAACAAGTACCTATCTAACAACGCTACCATAGCTACCAATATAACGGGTGATCCAACAGTTAGCGTGGATTTTGTCATCAAATAAAAATCATTTTATAAACTTACGCCAGAAATATTTATTGTAGCAAACAGTTTAATATGTAGCAATTATGTATGAAAATAATATCATTCACATGACCTTCACGGCTTCGTTGACAGGAGGTTATTCGAACGTCCAAATTTTCGGTAACTTTTCGCAATAAAAGTGGATCAATGGCATCTATTGCAGCTTGAATGTCGTCTTTCAGCTGGTGAAGTGTTTGTGGGTTATTAGTGTACACTTTATTCTTCAAATACCCCCAAAGAAAATAACCTAAGGGAGTAAGATCACAGGATCTTGGGGGCCAATTCACGTCACTTCGAGCGCAATAAGGCGATCGTTTCATGGCTTGTTTGGAATGTTGCGCCATCTTGTTGAAACCAGAACTCATTCACATCCATTTCATTCAATTTAGGCCACAAAAATTCTCTTAGCATGTTACGGTAACGCTCGGAATTAACAGTAACAGTAGCTCCATCGGTATCTTGAAAGAAGTATGGTCCAATAATGCCATTGGCCCATAAAGCGCACCAAACAGTCACTTTGAGTGGATGCATTGCTTGTTCAAAAACCACATGGGGGTTCTCCGAGCCCCAAATTCTACATTTCTGCTTATTTACATATCCACCGATGTGAAAATGAGCCTCGTCGCTGAATATGATTTTTTATGAAATTTTATTTCCTTTCTGCAGAACCCAATTAACGAATCTACGGCGTTGTAAATGGTCCAACGGCTTGAGTTGCTGGGTTAATTGGATTTTGTAAGGATGTAAACCAAGATCCTTCGTTAAAATCCGTTGCATGGTGCCATAGGCGATGCCTAGTTGTTGTGCCCGGTGACGGATTGCAGTTTTTTTGTAGTTCACGCACATTAACACTCACGGCAGCAATGTTTTCATTTGAACGAGCTGTACGATGATGCCGATACTTTTTACGACCTTCCACCGATCCAGTTTCTTCAAATCGTGGCACTATTCCACGGATTCCCGTCTCACTAGGACGATTATTTTGACCGAAGTAGTCTCGAATTTTACGAAATGTATTTTTGATGGAACGATCATTTTCGTAGTACGTTTGAATAACTTTTACTCGTTGCGCGGTTGAAAAAAACTCCATAGTTGCAATTGCCAAAGTCTAAACTGACGTTTGTCAACAAATGTTTACATGGCTATTGCGATAACGGGTGTCCGCCGGCAAATTTCATTTTTAAACTTGAAATAAAATTTTTATTTCTTAAAATATGTTTTTGAAAGAAATGCAAAATAAACCTTAATCTTTGGGAAATTATTTTTGAAACAGCACATCCGCCAAATGACGCCCCTCACGTCGTATCACTTCTTCCAAACGAACTTGAAAATTTTGCATCACACGCGTAAGCATAGCAGGTGTAATCGCACGAATTTCTCGGGTGATGTTCTGCTTTAACACATCCAAAGTGGGTGGTGCATTCTCGTAGGAAATTTGCCACTGGACACCCACTTTTTTTTGTGGGGATATCTCAAATCAAAAGTCTACGAGAATGCACCACCCACTTTGGATGTGTTAAAGCAGAACATCACCCGAGAAATTCGTGCGATTACACCTGCTATGCTTACGCGTGTGATGCAAAATTTTCAAGTTCGTTTGGAAGAAGTGATATGACGTGAGGGGCGTCATTTGGCGGATGCGTTGTTTCACAAATAATTTCCTAAAGATTAAGGTTTATTTTTTTTGTCAATAACCTATTTTAAGAAATAAAAATTTTATTTCAAGTTTAAAAATGAAATTTTGCCGGCGGACACCCTTTATATGTCAGATAGCGACAATCAACATCCACGCTAACCGTTGGATCACCCATCATACATATAAGCACCCTTTCACAAATTTGCAATTTATTGCTTTTGGTCGGTGGGCCCATTCTTCCCTTCTGCTAAAGGACTTCCGGTTTCTTTAGCATGCACATCTAGAACGTCGAGCTTAACCACAGGTCGTCTTAGAACTCCATTACTAGTACGAACATCTGCTACCCTAGTTTGTCTATCTTTTCCGGGAAATATAGCTACTACTTCCCCGATTGGCCAGTTGTTTCGCGGAAGGGTGCTGTCACAAACGACTCCGATGTCTCCGATCTCGACCTCTGGAGTTCTGTGTTGCCACTTCTTTCTCCTTGTCAAAGATGGGAGATATTCCTTAACCCAACGGTTCCAAAACATATCTGCCAAGGCTTGAGCCAACTTCCACTGGTTCCGCAGATACAAATCAGACGGCTCAGATACTCCTGTTGGTGGTGACGTTCCAGCAGGCCCAATAAGGAAGTGATTAGGTGTCAGAGCTTCCTTGTCCGGATCCATTGAAACAAATGTCAACGAACTACTATTCACCGTGTGTTCTGCTTCACAGAATAAAGTGTGTAGAACTTCCTCCTTGGGTGAACGAGATTTCAAAGTTGTAAACAGTGCAATCTTGACCGACCGCACTAATCGCTCCCAACTGCCTCCCATATGTGGTGATCCTGGAGGGTTAAAATGCCAAGTTATATCCTTGGATGCCAAAGTTGAAGTCAGTAGGTCTTGATTCAAAGCCATAAGCGCCTCCCTTAACTCTCTCAAAGCTTCTCTAAAGTTAGTACCATTGTCAGAATAAATGTCAGCTGGAAGACCTCGTCTAGCAATCACTCTCCGCAAAGCCAGAATAGCTGAATCTGTAGTCAGTGACCCAGCTAACTCCAAATGTATTGCCCTTGTACTAAGGCAAGTGAAGAGGACTCCGTATTTCTTCTCTATACGTCTTCCAATGGTCACGTCATAGGACCCAAAATAATCAATTCCAACTTTCATAAATGGTCTCACTTGACGTGTGACTCTGAAATCTGGAAGAGGAGCCATCTCAGGAATCTTCGGCATGATTCTTGAATTTTTACAAAATTGAAAATTTGACCATGAACGTCTAACTGCCTAACTTCCTTTGTTTCTTTCAAGAGAAAACATGTAATTGGGCCTACGCCTGTTTGTTTTCCAATAAGTAAATAAATAAATAAATAAACTGCACTTCGAGTATTCAAAATCCAGAACTTCCGGCGAAGTTCATTGAGTACTAACTCACATCCATGATGTCCAGCTCTGTTGTGGTATTCTTGAATAAGAAGCACGGTCAAAGGGTGCTTCGGGTCCAAAATGATTGGTTTTTTAGTAGAATCCTCCAAGTCAAGTGATAGTTCGATTCTACCTTTCAATCTGACTAAACCATCATCACCAAGAACAGGAGAAAGTTGACTTAACCTGCTGCCTTTTGGAATTGATTTCCCTCGTAACATCTGTTGAATCTCTTCTGGAAAGCTCTCGCTCTGAGTTGTCTTAAGACCGAGTAACTCTGCTTGTTTCAATTCTAGTGCTGTGAGGGCCCTCGATTTCTAATTGGACTTCCCTCTTGCTTGAGTGATAAATCGAAGGACTCTGGCCATTACACGAATAAATCGATTCCATGAAGAAAATTGATTTGGATCCAATAAGCCATAATTATGTCGCATGGTTAAACATATGACTTCATCCATGAATCCTACCAACTCCGTTTCTTCTTCAATTGTCATTTCAGGTTGTTTTGGCCAAA
The DNA here is from genome assembly GCA_940337035.1 of Agriotes lineatus. NCBI lineage: Eukaryota > Metazoa > Arthropoda > Insecta > Coleoptera > Elateridae > Agriotes > Agriotes lineatus. The sequence goes on along the minus strand of OW679197.1, from coordinate 107,170,507 downwards.
ATAAAGGTTCATTTTTCATGAACTTTGGACCGTTAAACCATCTGCTCTTGGGGCTCAAATTGTGATCTTTTGAGTCTCGAGTGGCGTCATCTGCCACGTTAAGTTCCGTTGGTAGCCATCTCCACTTGTCACCATAAGTGAGCTCTTGGATTTCTCCAAGACGATGGGAGACAAATGGCTTGAAACGTCGACTATCATTTCTTAACCAATGTCATTGAGTCGGTCCAAAAGATTGTCTCTGCAATGCGTAACTCCAATTCTCCAAGAAAACTACTAGCGAGTCTTGACCCAAGAACCCTTGCTTGAAGTTCTAGTCGAGGAATGGATAAGGTTTTTATTGGAGCTACTCTTGACTTGGCGGTGATAAATGCCACATCTACATGTCCTCGTGCCACGACTCTCAGGTAGACAACTGAACAAAATGGCTGCTGACTTGCATCACAGAAAACATGAAGTTGAATTCTGTCAGCTATTGGAATCGACCGGGAGTAGCATCTTAAAACTTTCACTTCAGTGATGCCCTTCAAGTTTTGAAGCCAGTTGTTCCACTTATACCAGTCGTCTTCTTGGAGCTCATCATCCCATCCGATTCCAGTCCTTCAAATGTTCTGAACCAAAATCTTCGCTTTCACAATGAACGGCAAAAGAAAACCCAAAGAATCGAAAAGTGACATGACAAGCCGGAGGACATCTCTCTTTGTCGGACGTCTCTGTCCAACAAGAAACTTGTCGTCAACCTTTGGAAACTTAAGTCTGAAGGTGAACTCGTCGGATCTAGGGTTCCAATTTAACCCAAGAGCTCTTTCAAAGTTATCTTCCTGTGTTAAGTTTAGTTCTTTTGACGAATTGGCTCTAAGTTCCTTAGAAATTGAGTCCATGACATCTTGGAGTTTGAAAGAAATTTTCAAATAATGAATCCTCCTCTTTGGTGAATTGTCCTCACATCTTCAATCATCTTGATGGCCCCCTTAACAGTATCATCAGAATCAAGCCAGTCATCCATGTAGTGGTGGTTTATAATTGCTGCTACTGATTTTGGGTAAGAATCCTTAAACTCCAAAGCGTTGATGTTCTTCACAAATTGAGCTGAAGAGGGAGAAGAGGTGGCACCAAAAATCATTACCTTTATGACCATCACATCTGGTTCTCTGTTTCTGTATTTTCCTCTTCATAAAAATCTTTGAGCAGGAAGGTCTTCATCGCGAATAAAAAGACGATGAAACATGTCTGTGATGTCACCACATATTGCCACCCTCTTCCCTCTGAACTTCCAAAGAATGCCAGGTAGAGAATTGAGGTAATCTGGTCCTTGGAGTAGCATGTCATTCAGGCTAACACAATGAGACTTCGCTGCTGCATCACAAATCCATCTGAGCTTTCCGGGTTTGTTTGGGTTCGTCACAGCGAAGTGACGAAGGTACCACTCCTTGGCGCTTACCACTTGAAGTTCCTCATCAGTGACCTTGCAAGCAAACTCCTTCTTGATGTACTCTTGGATCTTCGACTCGTAGGCTTGCGCAAAGGCTGGATTACGATCCATCTTCTTCTCTATGCTCTTCAGTCGTCGAAGAGCATTTGACATGCTTTCAGGTAGGACAGCATTCTCATCTCTCCAAAGTAATCCTGTTTCAAATCGGTCTCCCTTTCGTCTGGTGGTTTTCTCCGTGATGCTTTTAGCTTTGAGATCTTCCATAGATCTCGACTTTTCATCTGTCACTTTGACTCCAAATGACTCAGCCTTAAAAGAATCAAGTACAAGCTGACGGAGATCTTCATCACGCTCCTTGTTACTGTAGCCATGGCAGGTAAATTGGCATTCCTCTCCACGAGAAACTGTATGTGTTCCATGAACAAGCCATCCCAGCTTGGTGAGTGAAGCCATTGGACTACCCTCCGAACCCTCGCGAAGTTCCCTTGACTCGATGAGGTGCGATTGGTCTTGTCCTATCAAGAGCTTGGGTTTTGCTCTCTTTACGGCTTCCAGATCCAAAACTTGCAAATGATGCATGTCAGTTAAGCTGCGAATGTTCAATGTAAGAGTAGGTAAATCAAATTTTGAGACTGTCCTTACATTTGAAATAACAAACGAGTCTGTCAGTCCAGCACCTCGCACCTTTACTTTCACGTTGCGTGACTCGTAGTCCACCTTTGTTGAGCTGTCATACCACTTGATTCGCAGAGGACGAATAGGACCAGAAAGTCCAAGCTCTGCTGCTAGACCACCATCTATCAATGTTGCAGTTGAGCCTTGGTCGAGCATAGGAAATGTTGAGACTTCACATTTAGGTCCTTTTAACACAACAGGAAGCACCTTAAGGAGAATTTGAGTTGACTCTACTTGAATCTGAGGGACCAAGTCCATATTTTAAGTTAATGTGACTGTCTCAGCTGAATATTCAGTCGAAGACTCAGGAACGCTCTGCTATGACAATTGTTTTGGGTGCAGAAGAGGATTGTGGTTTCTCTTACAGCCATCGACACCACACTCTTTCTTCTTCTTGCATTGAGATAAGTGATGCATTCCTTTTAAGCATCCAAGACACAACTTTTTCTCTCGCACCAATGTCCACCTGTCGTCTATTGCCTTTGACTGAAACATGTGACAAACTTCGATGGAATGGGACTTTCCAGCACAACAAGCACATTTGGCTTCCTTTGGCTCTGTTGAAACTGGATCAGTGTTTGAACTTGTAGCCACAAACACTGTATGCTTTCTTGTACCTTTGCCATTGCGTTTGACTTTCCCTTGACATCATCAGTAAGAAAGTTAATTTTGTCACAAACGAAGCAGCTCGAGCCTCTCCCTCAATCCAGTTGGAAAAGTCTTTGAGGGTAGCTATGGCTGGATATTTCTTGGTTACTTTCTTTCCCCAACTCATCCTCAAAACGGCAGGAAGTTTCTGGGTCAATTCTGTCAAAAGCTGAGGGTTGATCAGGTAGTCTGGACGTTGAAGTGTTTCTACGGTTGAAACCAGATTCCAGATTACAATTGAGAAGTCAACAATAGACTCACCCTTGTCAATAGAAGGAGATGTCGCCTTCCGAGCTCTCTGTACTATAGTTTCTATTATAAGCTCAGGTCTGCCATATTTCTCTTCCAAGACGTTTATTGCCACCTCAACGTGGTCAGGAAGAACAAGCATCGACTTGGCGCACTCTTTAGCTGCTCTTTTTAAGCACCTTTGAAAACGGCAGAGGTTCTCATCCTCAGAGAAACCACATAATCTTGTTGAACGTCGGAAGTGAGTGATCCGGGCCACTCTTCTGGATCACCAGAAAAGTTAGGTAAGTCTTTACCCAATGACTGTCTTGCTATCATCCTCGTTGTCTGTTCTTCCGTTCTTGCCTGGGTTGGAGCTGCTGCAACCGCCTGAACTGCTGCAAGAAGAGCTTGTGCCAATTGACTGACTGCAGGATCGGATTGAGGAACTGGAAACGGTGATCTTTGGCTTTGATCCTGCCCACCACTGCTTTGTAGCCACTGAGCCACTCTATACATTGGTGCTGGTGACTCTAATGTTAAGCCTTGTAGACCATCACTAACATTTGACAAAGAGTGGTTAGATCTTCTGCTTCCGCTTTCTTCATCTTCACATATTTGAAACTCTTCCTTGAGGACCTCTTCTTTGATAGACAGCTTGAGTTGAAGGAGCTCTTTTGCTTCTGCTTTCGCCTTTGCTTGTTTCTCAGCATCAAGAGCGGCAATCTCCTCAGCAACTTTTAGCTTTTTTTTAAGCACAGCAACTCGATAAGCACTGACCTTTGATGTATCACTTTGATCTGAGACTGACCTTTGATATCTGACCAACTGACTCCGGGGATGACCCATTGTTGAACTTCTGGTCTTGAGCTGACTTTCCTTGTTTGCAAGTAGGTTGGGTGTTGGCTTGTCCTGCCGTCTGTTCCCAGTCCCCGTACCTCTCTGGAGGAATACCAGCGTTTGACCTTTCAGTCCGTCGAAACCTGTCACCAGACTCTTCTCCTGCCTCACTTATAGTCAAATAAAAAGTCAACTGCAGTCACTGTCACTTCACAGACAGTCAAAAAATGTAACTGTATATTCACGAACTGTTCTACGGCTCGAATGGACCAATGTTCTCGCGGTCTGATTATTTAAGTCTATTACTCAGAAGGACCAGCACAATCAAAGTGCAACTTGTATTTATTTTCAAAATTACAGCATTTATATATCAAAAACCAATAACAAGTATCTCTCTAACAACGCTACCATAGCTACCAATATATAGAAGCACCCTTTCGCAAATTTACAATTTATTGCTTTTGCTCGGCGGGCACACACACATCAGCTTGCAAGCCCGATGCGATCTTTTTCCACTGTTAGAGCGGCGTCAGATATTCAGTTCTTACTATTGCTCGCGAGTCTCGCCCGTACTTAGGCGTTGAGATTTCTTAACTGCAGTCTCCGCTATGCTATCCTGACGCGACAGTTTATATGAACTCGATTTGATTCGTACAGAGCAGGGCTCAGTCCAAATCGTTCAGATAAAGATGCGCTTGGGGTAAAGCGGAACAGATGTCGTTGGTAGCTTTATTTATTACTTGAACGGTGAAAAACCATTAGACGTTTCTCATGTGTGTTTAAACTAACAAATTCATAGGTTGTTGTGAACTTGTTCGTTTGCCTCATTTTTGAACTGCCCAATTAAAGGACGTCTGTTTGCTCCATTGTCTTGAACTGACGAATAGATTTGTTTAGTTGTCACTATGTTTCCACTCTTATTTTATACATGCATTTTCGCATGGCACCTAACAGGGATTGGCTACTTAGCCGAGCTGGCTGGCTCCATTCAGCTATCGCCGTGAGCGCTAGTAACCTTCTTGGAGGATGCTGCTGTGATTAATTTCAGCTGAATATTAGAGAGAGGCAGCAAATGCCAACAAAAACTGTGCAAACAAGCGTTCCTGCTTTATGTATTGTTCTCGTCTTTAATTCATTTCGGACAGCTGTCAGCATGTTCGGGTTTAGTGGTTTGCTAGCTGGGACGGTCTTTTTGAAGGCCTTTCCATTCGTTTAAGAAGAATCCAGAGCCTTGTATGGCTGAGGTCGATGCTTTCCACGGTCTTCCTCTATTATTTGCTTTTACATTTCCCAAGTTTTTCGATTAGTGCTTATCGTAACACCATAGTAATATTAAGAATTTCAAGCTGCATTTTCATCATCAACATTTGTTCGAAAATGAGACAGAAGTACTGTTAATGTAAATTGAGAAAAAACTAGGGGAAGTTTTTTAGTGTACCATAATTTTCCATCGCATGTTGTTACGGTAAAACCTCAATTAAGACACAATTGGAATTTCTTCCGTCAAATGTGAAATCGATATTAAGCTTGAGGGTGTTGAGTGCACAAAATTCTGCCTGTTATACAGGAAGATTTGTATCTAAAAGTCCAACTGGATGTTGTACGACTACCTAAAAAGACACTTCGGTAATATACGAGCAATATATATGCCCTAACCACGTTACAAATGTTCCAACAACATGAGCTTTGCCAGCTGCTCGTCGGAAAAGAAGTGGTTCGACTCGATGGGCGTTAATTATGGCGATATCCTTGGGAATTAGATAATGATGTTGGAAGGGCGCCAGAAACTTTAAAATCTCCCTAGGAACTGCTGCCTTAAAGCCTCAAATTAGGAAACTGCCTTTCTGCTTGTTCACAGCGATGTGCGACAACCCAGTTTGGTGCCTCCATGAACCTACCTATTTACTTTTCTGCTGTAGGTCGCTAAAATCTTTTACAAAAGGAAACACAAACGGAATGTCGTATGCAAGCACAATAAGAGTGCAAATATTAATTTAACCAGTCCATATTGGCTTTGAATGTATGTAATATACATGAATAAATTGTTAAACGTGTTATTTCTACACGTATATTACGTCATAAGCGGTTTACATATTGCTAAAAGGGAATAGCTATTTACTCTTGTCAAAAAATTTAGGTATAGGTATCTTTCTAACTTGAAAACTAAAATTTATGAATTACTTAAGGCGCTATTCAGTATTTTTGGAGAGCGCCACTGACTATTTAATTGGTCACAGCACTTTAATCGGTATCACCAATATCAGCTATTAATTATAACAACATAGTACTTATTTAGAATTTTAGCCGTGCCGGCGGCTGTGCTTATTCATGAGTCACAACTCGTTTTGCCGCACACTCGCTAGCCGATGAAAAACCTCTGGTAGCCTGCAGGTCAAATCGGGAGGACATGGTGACAGCGTAAAGATGAACTTTAACGACTAGGTGATTTACAATCAGGGAAATGGTGCTGAATCCTCACGAAGGGAACTGGAATGCGTGCGATATAACGGGAGTTTCGGCAAATGCTCTTCCCCTAGTAACTTTTGGGCACAATGGAATTTTCAGGTTATTTCACTTAGTAGACAGCCTAGCCTTTATAATGATCACCACTCCTACATGGGAACTACGTGTCACTCAAGCTGACAAGCGATCACTACTTTTTTCCCTAAGGTGCTTCTGGTAACTGCCTTGAAAGACTTTCGTTCCGCGGATTCAGACTCGAAAGAAAGGTAGGGGATATCAGATGATCGAATCGCCATTGGTGCTTTTAATAGAACCTGTTGGTTAACAATGCGGGATTGATGAAGCCTCACACGGGGTTTTGCATGCTTAGCAAAACTCTCAACGCTTCGTTTCCAAGCTCTGTAAGTTGACTCAGCGCTTCCACACGTGCGCTTCGGTTGCCATTATCAGCATAGATGGAGACATTAATGTCTTTTTAATTGTTTTTCACGTGTTATTAACCCTGGAAACTTAGGAAACAAAATAATAGTATTTCGATCTTACATAGTCACACCTGTGGTAACAAACTTTCCCGAATGCAACCTAAAAGTGCTTGAAATTACGTCATTTGGTATTCGATTCTATAAAGGAACGAAATGCTTAATGATTAGCAATGACTTTCTGTCGCTTGCTATATTAAGACAACAGTCAAAGTCAATTTGTTACTGTAACAAAATGGAAATTTTACGCTGACAAATTGCTGCCCAAAAAATGTTCCAGGGACGCCTTTACTGCATTTTTTCTTACTATGATCCAAACGCATGCCATTTTACATGGGTACAATAAATTCATGTAACAATGTGTCGAAGGAGGTATGTAAGTGTTTGGCTTTGACAAGAGTTATCATTCTTAACCATATAGATTCTTTATCCAATTTGTATTTTTATTTCCTAAATTACATTTAGGCAAGAGTGCATGTGTGTGAGGCATCAGCTGTTCAAACACACTTGGTCCACTTTTAAGGTAATTCTACAAGAGGAATATGAGAAAAACTGAGTTCAATAGAAGTTGCAACTTCAGAAATTCAAAATGACGATTTCAGAATGCAGTAAACAATAGCATGCAAGGTAGATTTGTTTTAGTGCATGTTAATAGCATTTCAACTGCCTTAATGGCAAGTAAAACACGTTTATATTATTTGTATTTGCAAACACAATACCTGTCCATTCATAAACAACATGCATTTATTCATCAGTTTTTCTTCTTCGTTACTAGATCGTCCCGTAGTTGGAACAAGCTCCTTATTCTGCAGAGATATGAGTGTTTTACCAAATTTCGATTTGATGGTCAACACTGTTATCAATTTTATAAAAGCTGAAACGATATGATTAGGCATCAACACCAGAAGTGCATAGAATAAATACCTATGACGTAAAATATGTCAAAAATTAGACTGTCTACCAGTACACTTAAGCTATCGACATTAGCGACAACAGCATGCGTTGTAGTAATCAACAGATATGGCAACGAACCCAAGATTAGAAACGAATAGATCTTATAATAAGGAGAGTCATTCTCTTCGAGAGATATACCAACAAATCTCAAAAGTTTCTTCTGCAAAGTAAAATGGTCGTTTTGAACACGTTTCCCCATGCCTGTTTGTACAGGCTAACAGCGCATTACGAATAAACCTTTCTGAAAGATTCCATTCCTAAACGAGCTTAGAAGATGTTTTAATATGCTGTTTGTTTTGTAAATCGATAACAACTGTATGGTATGTGAACGTGGAAATGGTGATTAGTGTTTTAGTTACTATTGTGTACGGAGTTAATAGAATATTTTCTTTAATTAGGAGCAAAATTCTTTTAGTAACAGGCGAGCTGAATGACTATACAGATTAGTTTGAACATGTGTTTGCGTAACTGTTAGATGTAATTGCGCCTAGCTTTCTACTTAAGCGTTAATGCATTGATTAGAATTCAACGCATCAGTGGCGTAACTATCGTATGTGCAGGGGGTGCAAAGAACCTCCGCGCCGAATGTATATAGGCGCCGCGGTAACGGAGTTTTTTGTGAAAATAAAAGTTTTCCTAGAATAGACAACAGACTATGATACGTGAGCGCCACTGGGCTCTTTTGAGTGCACAGTCTTTTCTCCTTTTGAGTAGATTAGAAGTTCCAGCTCTAGTGTGTGTTTGTGATTCTTAGATTGCATAGTGCATAGTAACATACTATAAATTCAAAGTTTTAAACCGCAAATTTCTGACGATTGCATCAGATGCAGAGGTCATAGAGAGTGCCAAATTACTTCAAACTACGTATGAAACTGATCTCGATGACGGCTTACTAAAGCAAATTGTACAACTTCGATCTTCGTACACAACTAGTATTAAATATTGCTTATCAGTGAAGGAAGTGGGAGAAAAATGTCTGCCTAATCACACATCATTGGCTAGCTTTCCATATTTGTATACAGCTTATATCCTACTTTTTACATCCCGTCACTACAGCCTCCACTGAGAGATCTTTTTCTAAATTAAATATTATTAAAAACTTTTTGCTAAGTAAGATGGGCCAAATATGCCTAAAGAGTTTTGCATTACTGAGTATCGAGAAAGTAAGAGCCAGTACTCTTGGTTTTAATTCACTGATAGATATGTTAGCTTTAGCAAAGTGTCGCAAAAGAGACTTTAATTAAAGTGCTATACCTACCTACATATTTATATATCTACTAGCTGGCCCGGCAAACGGCCCCCCAAAAATAATTTGTCTCTGAAACCCCGTTTCACCACTACAGAGTTTTAATTTTATGTCATGTCCATCGTCTTGGACTTAAAGATAAATGCCATTTTCGCAATCAACGTCGCAAAAAACAGCAATAACGACACCCATATCGATTTTTAGGCTTATTTGCCCCATTTCACCTCCTAAGGGGTAGCGGACCCGACAGACGTTGTCCTGCCAGAACGTTGGTTTGCCTGCTATTGGCGGGTTTAGCAAACGTTTTTTCGATATTCGATTTTTTTTTTCATTTTAAAAAATATTGGAGGGTGGTGGGAGGGGGGTGAAATTTTGGAGTTATATGTTCTAATATGCGAGAAATCTTCAAAAAATTCAAAAAAAAATCGTCAAATATTTTTTAAAAAAATTCCTAGAACCCGATTGCACCGCCACCTACCGGATCCAATTATACCATTCAGGGACCCTCTCAAACACACAAAATTTCATCAAAATCGGTCCAGCCGTTTAGGAGGAGTTCAGTCACGTACACACGTACAGAAGAATTATATGTATAAAGATATACGGATGGGGCCATAATTATATATAACAGCAATAAGATAACATGAACCACAAAATAGAATGCTTGAGTAAGAAAGAGATGACCATATAACAAAATTACTTTAGTAGGCACAATTAGTTGACATATGTCATAATTAAAGTGAGCGTCAAGCCTACTCGTATATTTGCTACTATGTTTATCTCTTTCTTACTCAAGCAATATGTGTTATTTTCTTGTTCATGTTATCTCATTGCTGTTATATATAATTATGGTCCCATCGGTATTTTATTTTTCTTGCGAATTATTTAAATTTGTATTCCTTTTACGTGGTTTTTGTTTTTGTATTTTCCTATGCATTTTTATGTTTCATGTTATATTTTGCGAGTGTTTGATGTAGTGGTAAAATCTGTTCTACTTTATGGGTCGGAATCGTGGACTGTTACAGAACTGGTAAAGCAGAAATTGCATGTGTTTGTAAATAGGTGTTAGGTGGCCAGTCATTATTTCGAAAAAAGATCTTTGGAACCGAACAAATCAGGTGGACATTAATATAGAAATTAGGAGAAGAAAATATGGATGGTTAGGGCATACGTTGCGAAAAAATAAAACTGAAATTTGCAGAAAAGTTTTTATTGGAAACTTTAGAGTTTCAGAAACAGAGGACGCCCGCGAAAAACGTGGAGGAGAACTGTAAAACAAGAGACAGGAAAGACTATAGCACAACTGAGCCAAAGAGCAAAGGAAAATGACAACTGGAGAGAATATACGAATACCCCGTGTCCCAATAGGGAATAATGGGATTATTATTATTATGTTATATTTAATAAAAGATTGAAACATCTAAATGTGTTTTATTTTGCAGTAAGTAACCTTTCATGTTAAGAAAAGAGCTTATTAATTTTCTTTTAAATTTAAAGTGTTGCATAACCTAAAATTACCCCCCCCCCCTCTTTTTTCCGAAACTTCTTGTCCACAGCGGTTATCATTTATTCTTGCACACCGGCGCCAAACCGTCTTTTTACGCCATTGCAACGCATGATAACCCTTTGAACAGCTGTCGTTTATTGAAGCAGATGAACATTAATCAAATATATATTTTAACCTAGTCATTATCTAGTGTTGAGATATTCGATCAGAATCAGAAATAATATAAAAACAAACTCGTAATTTCTAGGTAGTTGCATCTCCACCTTGTTTTAGCAATCTATGATTCTTCCTCGTCGGTCACCCGTATCACTGTGATCTCAGTCCAAATCTGAATCTGATATAGTTTTCCATTGTGTTAGAGATGTGTTTTTGTTTCTGTAATTGTGTCGGTGTATTGTGGCCTTTCGACATCTGCTCATATCCCTAATTTCTTATCTTATAGTGCTCCCAAAATATTTTAATACTCGACACCTTATCGTCGTACTCAACAGATCCTTTATTTTTAGTTCCTTTCAGTTTCTCTGTTTCGACATTTGTATCCCCTTTAAAATGCTGCCGATTTTGCCATTCCCTCTTACTCTCGATTACTCTTGTATTTGTCGGAAACATCTCTAGTTAAACTTTCCACTTAGGTGCAAATAGGAAGGCCACTATAGATTCTATAGGGTCCGGACAGAGTTAATGATAACACCATACATTCACAAAACAGCAATCGTTGTCCAAACCAAATTTTGAACATTTCTCTAAAATTTGCATATCTCTGCAGAATTAGTGGACACATTTCCACCTGTGCAGTTGACCATGTGAACCATTACTATCATTGTATAGTATTAGAGCAACCATGCCATACTTGATGCGCGCATGTGGTTATACCGGTTTTTAAAACTAAGATAATAAATTAACGGCGTGCGAGAAGGCTTTTATTGTCAGTAAGAGTCTCACAGAAATAAATATAAATTACAGTACAGTGAGAAGACAATAATTATTCAATTATTTATGCACTATTAACTATTACATGCAGGCAAATTGGTGTTATTTTAATAATTATATTGAAATCATTCGATAGAAAGTAATGAAGCATACGTATTGGTATGATATTGTACCTCAGCACTAATAATTAGTTTTTAAAAGTTAATCATGCCTAAAGATTAATTATGTAATGATAGAGTAGTTAATTATTACATCATTATATTATATAAAAGATGAATTTAAGTATTAAAAGAGCAGGATAGCTATTTCAATTTTTTTAAATATATTACAGATTTAATTCAAATCGGGTAAAGCAATTGATATTCTTAGAAAAAGTTTTTAACACATGAATTAAAATATGATAGTTGGAGTAATAAAGATGGTTATTTGGTAGTATCATAGAACAATTCATAATAGAAATTAGATAACAAGTAGAACAACCTGTAAGGTAGTTTGAATAAATATGAAAGTCCTAAGCTGAATGATATTTTAAAGTCACATGAAATTCCAAATTAATATAAATAAATTGTATGTATTATGTATTATCGTTATCCTCGTTTTACCTTGCGGTGTAGAGGCTGATGCTTTATGTGGTTGCATCTGGCGGTTCAATGCCCAACTTGCCCCGGGTTCGGGATACAAAGTTAGAGCGCGCCTGTTGTGCTTGCACAGCAACCATTGTGTGAAACGTGTGTCATGTTGATGTGTTGACCTTGTTACTCTATCTCTTAATAAATAAATTGTAATATAATTTATCCAAGAGTGTTAGTTTTAAAAATATGTGTAAATAGATTACTATGGTAAATTTTAATTTTAAAAAATAACAACTAATTTTTGGTTCAGAAAATGTACATCTAAGATTTGGTAAAACGCAAAATTTTAAAATAAACCCTTTATTAAAATGAATGTTCTTATTTAAATAGTTTAAAAGGGTATAAGTAATTAAATTAAAAATAAAGTAAAGTCAAAGTAAATATTTTAAACATTTTAAACTATATGATAAACAAAGTTATAAATGGACTACTGGAGAAGAAATATTATGCATGATGTCGATGATTATTACACACAACTGTCACATGAAAACCATGCATTTTTTGAAAATCGACCAATCCCGAACTGATTACCTGATAAGCGCCCTGGGGATGATTATCAAGCGATAAGCTCCCTAGTCTTGATTATCGACTCCGTAGATGGTGTCATAATTAGAAATAGAAATGTAAGAAACAAGCAATTATAGTTTTTTGGCATTATTAGATAATTTTTAAATCATAATTTGTATACGGGTTTTGTGTAATAATCTTCAATATTAACGCTTTTAGAAAACTGCCCCCGGACAAGCCCTCGGGACAGTTTTCATTGCAACCAGCACTCGATCCCTGGTGTGTGCAAAATTATCGGTAAGTATGTTTCGCCCTTGTTTATATTACTATTGATACTTTTCCTAGATATCCACATAGCATAACACACCTCTAAGTATGCTCAGCGGTAGTGCAATAATGGCGGCAGTCGAAGAATGGTTGAGGCGTTGCCCTCTGCTAAACGGGCGATTGATTGGAGAAAAGTCTAATATATTTATAGGTACAGAACAACTTATAACTAGGCAACATATATATAAAGACAAAAAGAAAGAAGACGCGGATTGGCGTCTGTAGTCGGGGCCAACGATGGCGTGATCCTCCGGGGGCGGCGGCTGAAGTGGCGCAGCGTCCTTGAAACGACTTGGGCTACAGGAGCGGGCACTGGTCGTCCTCTCCGGGTGGCGGCTGAAGTGGCGCGGTGTCTTAGGAACGGTGTGGGCGGCAGGAACGGGCGCTGGTTGTGCTCTTAGGGGCGACGGCTAAAGTAGCACGGCGTCATGGAAACGGCTTGGGCTGCAGGAGCGGGCGCTGGCCGTCCTCTCGGGGGCGGCGGTTGAAGTGGCGCGGCGTCCTGAGAACAGCGTGGGCTGCAGGAGCGGTTGTTGGTCGTCCTCTCAGAGGCGGCGGCTGAAGTGTGGCGGCGTCCTGGAAACGGCTTGGGCTGCAGGACAGGGCTTTGGTCGTCCGGCGGCTATGTCCAAGATAGGCAAGAGCGCTAACTGGTTTCCGTCCTAAGTTCTGGCTAAGCGGCTGAAGGATCCTGGTGACTAGAGTGGCTTCCTGGAGATGGCGGCTGATGATCCTAGAATGGCTACTTGTTCGACCCGGCAAGGCAGAGTGACTTCCTCGGGCCCTCGTTTCTTTATGTAAGGGGCCCAGTTCCTTTGTGATCCACTTCCTGATGCTTATTGTCTAGGGGTGCTAATTTAGACGATTGTGAATTTGTAATGCTAATTACCTACTTGGAACTAGTATAGAATTATTTTTAATAAATATGATACTATAGGGCGACCATAAGCACAGTTCCATAAGACTTCTATTTAATGAAAAAATGAGGAATGCCAAAGGAAACTTCATGGAACCTGTGGTTTTGTGGGAGGTCGAAGTTTGGAGGGTTCTTTTTTATTTTCTTTTCCTGGTTTTCCAATCGGATTAACGAAGGATGTTTTCCGTATTGAGATTGCCCTTATTAAATATTTATTAAATGTTAATGCAGTGTATTTTGGGAGTATATCAAATAGTAGTTGTAAAATAATATCATATCTTGGACCATTTGCGTCTGGGTTCTTTTTACTCATCACGTTGCGTACTATCTCTTCCGCTTGTTCTTTAGAAAATTCTTTACCATCCGATGTCGCTATTTGTTTTGTTATCCGTCTATGTATTTCTTGTTGATGTTCTTTATTATCTTCGCGTACAAACTGGTTCAACATATTTCTTCTTCTCAGTCGTTCGCTCGATTTCGAGCAGCGTGATTTCATGAGTTGTCCGTGTACCGTGTAGGGGATCTTCCACGCAACCTGTAAGTCTCTCCAGCCCTTTTCTTCGAACTACGTGGCCGAAAAAGATTGTTATTCTTTCAACTACCACGGCGCGGAGCCTTTTCCTTATTTGTAGATGTTCTAGGATAGATTGATTTGTTCTTCTTTCCACCCAGGCTATTCTCAGCATCCTGCGCCGGCAATGCATTTCCAATGCATCAATTCTATTTTTGTCTGTTTTCTTCAAAGTCCAGCATTCCGATTCATATAGAAATACCGAAAAAACCAGGCTTTTCACCAGTCTAATTTTGGTGTTCAGGGTAATTTGGTGGCTTCTCCAAATGCTAGTCAATTTGGCCATGGCCATGGTTCAACATACATTCGATATCAGTCTTTAAATATCTAGTATGAGAGTCGTCTGGTTTTCTTAATGCAGTAATTTTGGATTTGCATTCCCCGGAGCTAACTTGTAAAGAATATCTTTTCTAATTTTTTCCTCTATTCGTTGAAATAACTTGTTTTCCCCTCGTCTCTCCAGTTTCACCATTTCTTGTTTTTTGATACCTTCGTCTTAGAGCATTTACTTTTCTCTGTAGCGCTGTCAATTGGGTGTTCCACCATGTGACTGTTTTGTCCCCTGTGGATTTATTTCCGGGTTATGATAATTTGAATTATTTCTTGAATGTTATGATTAGCAATTCTTGAGATTCGCCTATGAATTATTCAAAATGTGCAGTTTCCTTCACTTTGTTGTATAATGCGTCAAGCAACTTTTCCTCTTCTGCAGCTTTCATACTTCTAATATGATTTTTTTGAATTCGAAACTTATATGGGCTGCAAATAACTCAAAATTTTCTTTCTTGACAACAAAATCCACTTTCTTCTACTCTACATTTCCATTTAGTCACTAACGAGAGTAAGTTTCCACCTGCTAATGTTAGATCTATTCTACTTCTTTCTCTACTACTCACGAACACAGGTATTTCACAGTCTGCACGTTGTACGTACAAATCACTAGCGTGCACAAATTATTCTAATTTCCGCCCTCTTGAATTAGTCAAGTTATTGTACCAGTTCATCACTCTCGCATTTGTATCGACGCCTGTTCCTTTCGAATCTGCCACGATACCCTCCAATTTTCTAAGGTCAGCTTCAATGTCTTCTTTGCTATCAAAGTAAAGGCTTGCAGCAATAATTTTAAGATATTATAATATCACTTCAGTTACTCTACTTGAATACTCTTCATCTGAAAGTTGACTTATTAGAACTACACCTATTGATTTGCCATTAATTAAGATTGCACTTCATTGCTTCCAATTCCATGTATATAAACTCGACTAGATTTTAATATTCCAGCTTTATAGTTTATTACCTATGTTTTATGGTTCTTGGAGATAGATAATATTAATGTTTTCTACAGTTCTCAGTTACAGTAAGTTACTTTTGGCATTTCTTGAATACACCGTGTTCAGTTGTATACATTTTAACTTCACATAATTGGTATTAAGTGTGTGATCCTTGTTACGGTATAAAACTGTTTTTATGACACCTCCGGGTACGAGACTGCCACCAGACCTATCACGTCCGGGAAATGTCACTACTTGCCCTAAAATTCTCGAGAACTGGCTAATAGCCACGGCTAAATACGTTCACGGGGATGGGTGTGGTTCTTCGAACAGGACGTCTTAGGGGACAGGCGTGACGACGTATAAGTGTGTGTGAAAATAATGGGGGCACCACGGGTTTCGGATATGGATTGAAACCCACGTCCGACAGAAACCCGAAGAGCCAAACGGGGTAGGAGCGTGTGCAGCTTTGGATCTTCCTGTAGACGGCAGATAGAGCGTTCGAACCTACCTTGTCGTTCACAAAATTCGTCCAGGATCTGCTTTACACAAGTCGCCATTCGGGCGGTAACACTCTAATTAATTAAACTGAAACACAGCATCTAGCATAAAGAAAATACATCCGCAACATTTAACAAAAGGGTATTACTCTTTAGACACGTAAAGAAAATTGTTAATACAGTGAAATTTACAGTAATGGATGCATCTTAACTGTTAAAATGATAGGCGCCGGCAAATGGCTTCAGGGCTCCGCGCCGGCAACTTAGACATGCAGTTGGCATAAATCAAAACAGTACAATACCTTAGCTTTTCCTGGGGGGAGGGGGGGTGGTCGGTTCTAAGATGCTGCAGCTGGTGAACAGACGAGCTTCCAAAGCTACGAAACAAAACAGGGGGGTTGTTGAACGTGATTGCGGGTGGGGGGGGGAAGAGCCGCTAGGGTGCGACGCTCGCTGCCGCGATATCGATGAGCGCTGGCGATAATGGGGCCCAGTAGGTTCCTCGGTAGGAGTAGGGAATGCACCCGGGATATTGACGGGGTACGCCGGGATACAACCAATTTGCCCAGGGGATAAGCCGCCGTCCGTGAGATTATCTGCGCAAGCGGCTAGGTGGACCAAAAGGCCCACTTCGAGATGCGAAAGGAAGGAGCCGCCTGGCTCTGACTTTCTTACATAACGAAACTCACTTTTCGGAAAATTACACTTTCAGAAACGTAATCTAATGGAAGGCCGCCCGGCCACACGACACCAGCCAAGAAATGCCGGAGAGGGACTGCTCGTTCGCGCCAAAACACAAACCGATCGATATTCAACTGTTGCACCAGTCAGACGAAAGCGAGATAAAACATTCACTCTCTCTCATTCCTGCTCACGCAAACTCTTAAATCGGGTGAAATAATTTCTGCTGGAAACCGGGCGTTTGTAACGAGACTCGCTTCAGCAGACCGTGCATTCAGGCGTCGCGTAAGAATTTGTCAAGTCTGCACGGTTTGGAAGATGCGCTTATACAGCGGGCGTCAAAAATTAGAATACAATGGGGACCTTTCTCTACTGTTCCTAACATCTTTCCTTTTGTTAATCACTTTTCGCTCTATTATGTTACCAGTTATCATTTGTTTTATATCTTGCTGCGCTACTTTAGTAGTTTGTACTTTGTTTTAGTCTTCTTAAATCATCGTACATTGTACCAGTGAAGAGTGGTTTTTATTCAATTTGCACATTCTACTATACAGGGTGTATGTAATTGACCTTATAAAAAGTGCACTACCATAGTCTATGCTTAAAATGGAAGTGTGTAAAATTGACTTTTAGTTGGCAGTTTTAAGTTTGTAGAACGACTGTTTAATAACATCAGTCGTTAGTAGCGTAGCGTGATTAAATTTTTGACCACGCAAAATTACAGGAGGTTGCTAGTAATCCTAATTTACATTTAAAATATTTATTTATATTTACCGTACTTTCTAAATTCTATCGTAAATAAAATAATGTACGACGCACATGCGTCAAGCATCTTTAGTCACTCGTGGGGCTTAAAACGGTCGCTCACTCGTGTTTTAACTGCCAGGCGTGACTAAATACTAGCTTTACGCACTTGTATCGTAACTAACTATTTAAATTCAGTAACACAACTTTTTACTCCGTCTATTGTTTTATCCTTCCACAGCATTAAAATACACAGTCCATCACTCTTATACCTAAGATAGAATTTATCATTAGATTTCTACCATTGAATTTTTTTACGACAATTTGCAATACGTTGACGCCTCCTCTAGTTTCATGCCGTGGAGGAGCACATAACGTCCTGTTGTGGTGCTTGTCAGCATTTATTTTGCATATTATTATAAACAAGCTGCTCAGTCTTAAAATTACTTTGAAGTTCTGTTCAAGTT
Source organism: Agriotes lineatus (assembly GCA_940337035.1). NCBI lineage: Eukaryota > Metazoa > Arthropoda > Insecta > Coleoptera > Elateridae > Agriotes > Agriotes lineatus. Next base: position 107,152,492 of record OW679197.1, on the reverse strand, counting down.
CCGTTTGTATACTGGAAAACTTTATTTTAGATTTTATAGGGTATAGAGGAAGTATATTATATTTTATTAATTGAACAGTAGGATTTATTCTAGAAATTCATATTACGTACTTAAATATTTACTTATTCGATGTTCTCATTCGCACACTGCTATATATCGGCTTCCTCTGAATGTCTCCATTCTGTCAGGTTCCGGTCCTTCTAATCTAATCTAATACCTCGTGACCCCTTCGATTTTACTTCTCTATCGCGTTATCTATCCAAAGTCTTCAAATTATTATTTTTGCAGTTCATCTCTTAGCCTTGAACCATGCAAGGTGCATCGTTGCGTAACTTTTTCTGCTTCTTTTTCGGACGGCTGTGTTTCTTGGACGGTTTTATATAGTTTAACAAATATCTCTCCATTTAGCACTTCCCAATTCCAAAATGGGGTTTTCGGTCTGAATAAGAGTGTTTGCTCTGTATCTTAAGAGAGGCAAAATGAACTGGTCGTAGACTTTTGCTTTCCAGGCTAATTGGTGTATCAAACTTAATGACGTCTTTAAGTTTTCCATGTGCTGTCCATCCCAGACTTAACCTTGTTGCATGCGTTTGGTTGTCTTTCGTTATTGTAAGATTACGTTAAAGAAATATATTGTTACGATTTATCTTCTGTGCTATTAAAAATTATACGCCGCTTCTTGTTTTAAGCATTTATTTATAGCAATTTAACTTAACGATTTAACAAAAACACAAGAACTATTAATACGGAACACAAATTATTTCTACACTAACAGGAACTATTTCTAACAACAAATACACTTTATTTATTTACACACGACTTAAACACGAATGATTTGTATGACAAGCTTCGCGCACTCTAAGCTAGATTCGGACCGTCCGTTCTTCCCCTGCGCGTGCTTATATATCGCCGGGTGATTCCTTCTCGAGGCTTCGCGATATGACTAGAATATTCTAGAATGCTGACGTGTCGTATCAACGCGCGGTCGGGGACGGCCTTCTAAAATGCCGATCGCGCGCATCGAGGTTGTTCTGGAATGACCTAGAAGACTGACTAATCTGTCTGCACGCGATCCGGCTCGAATGTCGTTACAGTATGTTCTCTAACTTTCTCGATCATGTATGTCTCCAGTTTTATCTCTTCTCCTATCACTAGGTTAGTCATAATTTTTATTTGTTTCAATTGCTTTTGCATAATCCATTAGAAATAACGATCGGGTGTTCATTTATATTGGACGTCGCAGTCGGCTCTGAAAAGCTCATTGTGAACATATCACAAAACGTGCGTTACCCTACTTTTATAAACAGATTTAACAACAACAAGGCATTCAAATGCAAAGCTCTAAAACTAACTTTAAAACACTATAATTTTATCATATGCTAATAACTTAACTGTAATTTATTGCAATAAAAAGGAATTCATAACAAATGATCAAAATGTTCATCGCCTTCACCCACGCCCGCTCGAACTCTTCGCACATTCCAATTGCTGATATTTATTAACATATTCGGATTGTTATTCATTTCATTGCCTCCAATATTCTGTGCCGTACTTCCTTTAGGTCAGGTATTGGTTGCTGGAAAATGGAGTTCTTTAAATACGGCCACAGAAATAAATCGCATGGCGTGAGGTCGCAAGATCAGGCAAGATAACGTATTGGTGTGTTTCATCTAATAATACTTCTGCCGAAAAATTTTCGTATCATATTTAAAGTATCACGTGTTGTGTACGCAGTGGTCCCGTCTTGTTGGAAAAAACCAAACCTGAGTTCATGGTCAGGAAGCTTTTCGAAACAGGGCCGTAAAAGCTCTTCTCGATACCTTTCTGCAGTCAAAGTGCCTGAAAAAAGTCTTCGTTGATTTTTCAATAAATAAACACTTTCGTCTTACTTTTACCTTAAAAAAAGTATGGCCCAATTATTCTACGCCTGGAAACATCCGCCTACACTGAGAATTAATGTATCCATTTGTGAAAAAGTGTTCACCAATAAGTCATCATTGACCACTGCCATGTATCAGAGAAATTCCAAGTGAATTTACCCACTTACAACTTCGTCCTGTTTTGCTGAAAAAAATTCCTGGAAAACCAATCAATCCATGGGAGCTGCTAATACAGCTTTACAGAAAGCCATTCTTAGAGGGTATAGTTAATACTGTATATGGGTCCCGAGTGGTGTAGCTTGAACAAGCGTCCACGTTCGATCAGCAGAGTTAAGCAACGCTGTCTCTGGTCAGAACTTGGATGGGAGTTCCACGGCTGCATCTCTCGGCGCCTCCTGGTACGGCTATCACGGAAAAAAGTTGGTCCCGGCGGTCATAACAGCATCATGACAGTCGTTAGTGGGGTTGGAAGTCCTCATAACTGCACAGCAACGCCTATAATTGGCCTAACGGCTGTTGGCTGAGTGCGAATTAAATAAATAAATAAATAAATACCGGGATTGGACGAAGATGCAGAAATCTATACATATATAAAGGAAAGTCACAACCCTGACTAATCAACGCAGAGCCATAACCACTGGTACTACGAAGTTGAGATTTGGGTGAAAGGTTCAATTTGTTACGTAAGGTAGTGCTAAGAAGGGGTTTTTTGAAATTCTACCCCTAAGGGGGTGAAAAGGGGTAAAATGCGTTTTTACGAATTACTCAATATCTCTTACGCCCGATGAGATATCGACTTGGTGTTTACTTGCAAAGATTTTTAATGCAAATGCCTAGAAACGTATTTCAGGATTTTGCCCTAATCTACCCCTAAAGGTGCAAATATGGATTCGGGGTGGATTAAAGAAGCCTTCGTATCTCCTATGTTTCTTGAGTTAAAACATTCTTTTTTGGCATATGAATGTATTTTTAAAATATCTAGAGAGGTGTGTAAGGATTTTTTAAAATTTACCCTTAAGGGGGTGAAAGGGGGTAAACTGTGTTTTCACAAATTCCTCAATATCTCTTACACCCGATGAGATATCGACTTGGTGTTTACTTGCAAAGATTTTTAATGTAAATGCCTAGAAACGTATTTCAGGATTTTGCCCTAATCTACCCCTAAAGGTGCAAATATGGATTCGGGGTGAATTAAAGAAGCCTTCGTATCTCCTGTTTCTTGAGTTAGAACATTATTTTTTGGCATATGAATGTATTTTTAAAATATCTAGAAAGGGGTTTAAAGATTTTTTAAAATTTACCCCTAAGGGGGTGAAAGGGGGTAAACTGTGTTTTCGCGAATTCCTCAATATCTCTTACACACGATGAGATATCGACTTGGTGTTTAGTTGCGAAGATTTTTAATGTAAATGCTTAGAAACGTATTTCAGAATTTTGCCCTAATCTACCCCTAAAAGTGCAAATATCGATTCGGGGTGAATTAAATAAGCCTTCGTATCTCCTATGTTTCTTGAGTTAGAACATTCTTTTTTGGCATATGAATGTATTTTTAAAATATCTAGAAAGGGGTTTAAGGATTTTTTAAAATGTACTCCTAAGTGGGTGAAAGGGGATAAACTGTGGTTTCACGAATTCCTCAATATCTGTTAGACCCGATAAGATATAGACTTGGTGTTTGCTTGCATAGGTATCCAAGGAAAATATCTAACACTGCATTTTAGGATTTTGCCCTAATAAACCCTTAAAGGTGCCAATCTGCATTCGGGGTGAACTATAGAACCCATTGTATCTCCTGTGTTTGTTGAGTTAGAGCATTCTTTTTTGTCATATAGATGTGTTTTTCAAATCTTTAGAAATGGGTTTTAGGGTTTTTTTAAATTTCATCCCTAAAGCGATAAAAACGGAAAACTGAAAAGGGGTAGATGGTTAAAATTATTAATTTTTTCCCCTCTGGGTTCGTTTCAAGATAAAATGGGATGAATGAATTTTTAGAAATTTTATCTCTAAGGGGTGAAAAGGGTTAAACTGTGTTTTCACGAATTTCTCAATATCTCTTAGAATAAAATAGAAGAATTTCTGAAATTCCATCCCCATGTGGTGTAAACGGGTATCTTGCTATTATTTATGAATACAACATTTAATAAGTACATATATTTTTGATTTTATCTCATTGTTACACTAAAACTATAGTTTTATCAATCTATACAATTACATACACATTTCCAGGCGGTACGTCAAGAATAAAAGAGTTAAGGAGAACTTGTTTCAGGGAATATTGTTCTTTTTACCTAAAACATTGGTTTGCAGCCTTTGTTGGTTTAGCTTATTGAGTGAGGGGGAGGGGGGACCCCAGAATTCATTTAAGATTTAGAAGAAGAAACAGAAATGTGTAGTCCGTACGAAGAACGGGCATCTTGCTAGTATTATATAATGAAATCCAAGAGCATAATTATGAACCCTATGACGTTTGCGTCTATAGAATAACTTATTATGATAACGCGAAGCGGAGTGCTTTAGCGTCGCTAGTGCGGTAAGCGTACTTACACATGTGTATCATACGCTATTTTTTCTATGGTCGTAACAGAAATATAGAAACTTGGTTCGGTGACACTTTTGCTGTCACATTATGTTAGGTATTAACATTTACGGCAAAGCGTGTTTAATATAGTATTAGGAGTACTGTCATTGTCACCTTTGCCACTAGAAACTGAGCAAAAAGTTGTAATTTTGACACGATTGTAGAACATTTTAATTTATGAATCGGTAAGACGAGCTTACAAACCTCGATATTGTGTTGGAGATTGTGATTATCTTAATTTTCAATCTCACCGAAAGTCATTGAATATTGAATCATCCTTTACTAACAAGAAATCACAAATTTGTAATGTTATTGCCGTTTTAATAACGTAGATTCGTTTTCAAATAAATTTGGGACATCTTTGTTCAAATATAGGTTGAGTAAAATTAGAACAATATCTCAACGGGTTTCTTGAAAAAATAATTCAGAGTGCGAATTGGTTGAATGTGGATATGCTTACGATTGTATTTTTAAAATTGTGTTATTCTTATATTACGCGATTTATTAATCTTGTTGTCACTTCACACTAAACACTAGTGCAACAACAGACTGCGCGACCGTCAGCGCTGCTATCCGTGCGATAGCGGCGTTACCCGGCCGCAGTCTGATAAACTTTAAATATTTTACCTACAAGTAGTGATCCTAGTTTAAATTACTAAATGTAACAGAATTAATGGATGAATCAAATAGCTTCAAATTAAGGCATCCTACCATTATCTACAAAGTGCCGAAAGTACGCCCTGTTCCAATGGACCACCAAGACTCATCGAACAACGACTTACATTCTAAGAAGCGATACTTATCATCACCTGATGACGAAGATGCTTCACAATCTCAGTCACCAAATAACGCAGATAGTTCGGCTAATGTGTCAGAGAAACCCAAGATGCCTCCCATATTTCTTCCAAATGGTAAACATTACCAGAATATTTTCAAAGATATAAAAAATATAATTAAAGAAGATTTCTCTACGTCCTACAAAGGCAACCAACTACGAATTAACTTAAGCAACGCCAATGACTACAGGAACGTCACTCACTACTACGAAGAACACAAGGTAAATTTTTACCATAGTCCTGAAAATTCTAACATCTCAGTTATAATACGCAATGTCCCTATATCAATTACAGAAGATGAAATTTATGAAGAAGTTAAGTTAAAATACCCCGTTATTAAAACAATTATTCAACGAAAAAAAACGGCTAATGCCTCTCATTGCAGTTGAATTTAGTAAAACAGAAAACGCCAAAGATATATTTAATTTAACGAGCTTACTATACTGCGTAGTATCAGTAGAACCCAGGTGAAAAGGCAGCAATACTCCTCAATGCACTAACTGCCAGAGGGTGGGACGTACGAAAAACTATTGTTCTTTACCTTCACGCTGTGACAAATGTACAGAGCACCACCGTTACAAAAAATGCAAAAAGACGGAGAACGTTAAACCCGCATGTATTAACTGCGGTGGAGAACACACGGCCAACTATAGGGGTTGTCCTTATATAAAAAAACTCAGTCAGAAAACCTCTCCACGCATAATTAGATCCCATAGCTCCAACGCCAACATAACTAAGAATATTACCTCCAATCCAATGTATTCTAACAACTTAACTAAAGATTCCTACATTTTAAAAGTCCAATAAGCAAGTAACAACAACCCAGATACGAACTCCACAGATTCACCCACATCAAAAATCTTCCAAACCATTATTGAAGTAATTACTTCTTATACGGATCAGATTAAGAATTTCGTTATGTGATTCAAGTGATAGTACATAATCTTCTAAACAGTGCCGTATTCTGAACAAAATGTTCAAGACTAACCGTGAGTGATATCAAGCAAAAAATTATCAGCAGACTAAAATATTAGTTATAAGTAATTAGAAGTAGTGATAGGGGTTGTAAACCTCGTTAATGCCATCCTAAGTTACACAAACTACTTTAACGCTGTCATGAATAGCAAATAGTGTTAAACTGGCATAAACTATATAAAAAATATCTTGAAGAAATAGAAATATCTTCAAACTTTAACAACTAAAAAATCTGTCATTTTTTATGATAGCATGCAATCCATGGAGATATTGTTCAGTTTTTACCCAACCTACATTTGAAAAAAAAAATCCAGATTTATTTGAATACCACTGTATGTAGATATTTAATTTTTTTATTACTCGGGGTAAACCTTATTTTATCCTACTCTGCATGTCACCGAGTCTACTTATTAGCTACCTGCTCCCTTAAATCTGCTTTGTACGTCCCTGTCTGTTGCGGCTGATAAAGATAGCTGTGATATAAACCTATGTTACACAAAGTTAGCAATAAATTCTTCCTTGCAAATCAGAGGTGTGGAAGTGCGGGCTCGGAGCTGTGAATACACATTACTACAGATGTAGAGGTCTAGAAGGTTATAAAAAAATGTACCCGGCCTTTCGAAGACACTTGAGTCCAGCGAGTCCCGCTCCACCAGAAGAAGCCTTCAGCACTAAGCCCCAAGGATATCTACCAATTGATAAGAAATAGCAGAAACACTATGCCACTGCATTTTACGTTTTACGGATCTGCGTCTACCCGTTGTGGGTCGGCGTGCGTCGGATGCTCGCCTTCCCTCGTGGACACAGCTGTAGAAGCCCCCGGATTCCGTAAGCACATCGAAATTTAAATCAAGTCTTATTGAATTAAGTAGGCGGTTCGAAGCCGTTGTCATTCAACGCCAGAATACATCAATATGTAAACATTATTTTATTAACAAAATGAAACAAGTTTTGGAAGTTTTATTGCATTAGTTACGTAACATGACACATTTCTCTTTAAAAATAGATTACTAAAGATGTGCTTTCCGATTTGTATCGAAATTTCTAAATAAAAACCTTCGAAATTAACACTTTTAATAATCTCATTAGATCTTGATGGTTGTAGCGTCTGATGTTGAACAGAATTGCCTGAGGCTGAACAGGTTTCTGTTACTTGCGCTCACTTCGTCCCTTTAATTCTGAGCACACGGTTGAGACTGCAAGCCGTGTTATAAGACAAAGTAGTCAGGCCACTCAGAGTGACGTTATAATTTGGTAACTACCCGAAGTGCAGCCTCACACTTCAAATTTTTAGGCTTGGAAAGGTAGTACCTCGATGTTAATGATTCAAACACTTTTATTATTAAATCTTGGACTATATATACATATATATACTTCACTTAGTTTTAAAAATTTCATTATTTCAAAGTGCAAAGTGTTTATTCTTACTAGGTCGTTATCATGCGTCATAACAACATTCAGCGTTTAAGGAAGCCGCTTCCGCGATACAAGCATTTTGTGTTACATTGAACTTGCATTACTAGGTCGTTCTTGCATGCATTAAGCAAGGCTGCCATGCGATTCTGCTAACATGTATTTGTGACATATTAAACTTTCATGAACTAATGCATGTGCTGCTATTTTGCATTTTTAAACGTATTGCACTTTTATGAATTGCACTGCTAGTTTGTATTTCTTAAATTTTGAAATGAATTTTAAATCTGTTTAATTTGAGATTAAACAGATGTTGCCATCCTACAGAGAACCGGTAAAAGAAACTCCTAAAAACATCAAAGGTAGCTAATGTTGGACATTATGATAAACAATCAATTTAATATCTCATACGTCAGTTTACCATATAAAGAAAACGGCTGGGTGTAGGAGCTTCATGCAGGTGCACAATTTTCGTGCTGCGTGAGCACAAAGAACATTTGTTGAGCTCTTTACATTAGCAGTAAGAAATGTGAGATAGGCCACTGTGATCGCTGGCATCAATAGATCATACTTTACTAGAAGAAGGTGATGTACAGTGTGCGACTTAAATACAAAGGAATTTAGGGGCCCTTGCATACAAGTTTTTTTACTATGATATTTACATAAAATATAATCTTTTGAGTAATAGTAAATGTGCCTAATGAGTGATTACAGCAAATTTGAGTTTTTAATAACATGATCAAATTGTTGGTTTCTTATTCTTATATGTTAAAATCTTTCCCTTTGTTAAGATTGTAGAGAAGCATAAAGAAAGAATACGATGTTTTCATTACCTGAAACAAGAATTTTGTTTGTACACGAAATATTTGTAGTTAACTTAGAGTTATATTTACTATTTATTCTTATCAAGATGCAATTAGTACTAAAAAAATTTTGACATAGGACTAGTCTAACAGCGTGGGTAGTATGATCGACTACCTGTAACAAAAATAGGTCCCAAATGAAATCGTTATATTATTGAATTAGCATATCTTGGTAACCGTAGGCGCAAAACGTATATCGTTTTATAGTTGTTGATGAATTCTATTCAAATGTATAAAGAACATATCAGAATGGTTTCAACGGGATATTTTAAAAATTGTTTTCTTGTGAACTGGTGAACACTTGACAATATCGCGGTTTATCGGGACAACTATGTGAGCAAAAGCTATCGACGAGATCTACTCATATATATTAAAAATATATCACAGTCGTTTAAACAAAAAAACACATTAATTTTCTTTTGTACCTTATTTCCAAAAATTGCAAAAAAGGTATTTGTCATATCATAGACCTGTATTGTCTATAACAAATTAAAATAATGCTTCGAAACCATACTCGACTAGCTCATCTCAGCTCCCCACTCTGCAAGTCGTAGTTCTGACGGCTCAATTAGAACTGAGCCTACCTTATTTCAAATTAGAAGTAGTGTCGGATGTTGTAAGCGAAATACTGTGCATTAATTTAATATCTCTCTATCTTTGCGTTTAAGTGCACACACGAAGTTTATAAGTTAGCGAGACTTTAATCTGCCCCCACCACTAATTAGTGCAAAGCCGCAAAAAATGAATAACATTAGTACTCACTACAGTGAACGTCTGTAGTGTCAGAGGCGCAAATTTTCCAATGGTAAACACGATAGGTCTTTGGGCCCTTTGAAAGATAAGACATAGACCTTTTTGAAACCTTATATCGCTGCCAATAAAGTCGGTTTTGTAAATTGCGTCTCCTACGGACATAAACTGTTGAGTGACTTCGTTTGCCCAGTATGAAGTTAACAGTTGCAAACTAGTTGCCCCTGAGATAACTACTAGCATCTGAAAGCTCCTATAGTCAAACGTCGGCATCTGCAAATTATATAATGCAATTTACGATTGTTGTGCATGACTGCAAGAGGTTTCTTACTAAGGCTGTATAAAACATCGCCAAGCAAATTACAATCGCCAATCCAAGAAAATCCGCTAAAATGGTTATGTAAAATATGTTTTGAAATTTGTTAGTGGTATTTATGATAGCTATATGGCGTTGGACGATCTGCCCGAGCAATTTCTTTAAACGTATCCATTCTGTGCAACTCGATAGCTTGGATGAAGTAATTTGTTCCTCCTGAAAATACATCTCGTTACAAAAGTATAAAAGAATAAACTCGCCTTTTACTTTGACATGCTTGATGGACTCTTTGATGCGCCCTTGTAGAATTATACATTGAAAACTGAGATACACCATCACTCCAGTAATCGTTACGTCCATTGTGCTGTATTGTGAGGCAATCACGGTGACGAAGAAGTTTTGGTAAAACAAAGCAATTTCGTAGTTGGGACTGTAAGAGATATCGAAGAGTGAAAACCCTCCGAACGGCAGACGCCAGTAAGTGGAATTGCTGTAGGACACCCTTCGTATAAAAACATCTACGTTGGCCATTAGTGTGTGTAAAATCGCCATTATGGAAAGAATGATCGTCTAAAATGCTCACAGTAAGTTAGAGATAATAGGTACAGTATTATAAGCAGCTTAGCAAAAGGGGAGATAACATAAATGTTTCGCTGTCATATTGGTGCGGTCAAGGATATTGTCAGTTGTAATATAACAAGTGGAATGATTATTATCGATTATTTTTTTTCCGAGTTAAAACTGGAACCTAAATTTAACGAGTGCGTAGCACAAGTTAAATTTGCTGTTTTGGTTTTAACGAGTAAAAAATCAGCGATCGTTAATCATTACACGAATTATATTTTGAAAAGAATATATTGAATGAAATGCAAAATATCAAATATATTTTTCTTAGGTTGGCACTGTTAATCTTGGTTACCCTGCTGTCAATTTTAAGTCTATGTCAAATTCGAGGTTAGCAGGTTAGGTTTTGTGTCAGTTTGTGTCAAAACTGACGGAAAAGCTAACCTGCTAACCTCGAATTTGACATAGACATAAAATTGACAGCAGGGTAACCAACATTAACAGTGCCAACCTAAGAAAAAAAGCACAACCATTTATGATCATCTGTAAAAACAATTACGAAAATATATTACTACCGCTGTGATAATGTGTATAATATAATTCATGAGATTATATAACTCATCATAAATTTGGCCAATAGTAATTGAGAATTTTAGTTATTTATCAGGTATAGATAAACGGATATACCCTTGACGACGTGGTTTAGTCACTTCGGCTTTTCGGTGGGTCCAACAAAGCAAAAATAATGGATACTAATTTAAATCTAGAGGCATGATGTAATAACTGTCTCAAATTCGAGGTTATCACAAACTGACGAAAAACCTAACCTGCTAACCTCGAATTTGACACAGACTTACAGTGCCACCAGCATAAACAGTGCCAACCTAAAAAAAAGTAATTTATTATTATCGGTCTATTCATTATATAATCGTAACGAATAACACTCCAGCAATCGAAAATAATGATTATTTTGCTCGTAACTCGACGTAATCCTTAAAATACCATTCGAGCTACGATCTCGTGGTTTTTCGCAAATTACGTCTCGTTACTTATAAAATAATCGGTTATTTTCGATGCTCTTGTGATATTATAACTGAATATAATTCATATATCACGTGACGCTATTTCAACCAATGAGGTGCATGCAAATGCCTAGTTACACATTATCACAGCGGTAGTAATTTATTTTCGTAATTGTTTTTACGGGTGATCATAAATGGTTGTGAATTTTTTCTTAGGTTCGCACTGTTACTGTTGGTTACCCTGCTGTCAATTTTAAGTCTATTTCAATCAAATTCAAGGTTAGCAGGTTAGGTTTTCCGTCAGTTTTGATCGATGATTTTTTACTCGTTAAACCAAAACAGCAAGTTTAACTCGTGCTACGCACTCGATAAATTTATGTTCCGGTTTTAACTCGGAAAAAAATCATCGATAATAATCATTCCACTTGTTATATTACAACTGATTATGTACTTATGAACATGTACATACGATGTTAAAGTAATAATCGAAGAATAAATATAATAATTGATACCTTATTGAGATTGGAAAGATAAATGATAAAACAGGTTTAATTGTATAATTAATATGGGACTTATACGTATTAGAGTTACTTTCTTAAAAAACACTTCATTTTATGTTCAACCGTATAAACTCATATTTCATTCGATATATAAGGGTTGATTTTAATATAAGAAATAGTATTTATTTTGTTGAAATTCGTAATTATATATATATATATAATCAAATCCCTTTTTTTACCCGGAGGGTGTAAGGGTGAAATTCGTAATTATGTAAAATATTTATGTAAAAATTAGTAACTCTGTAAATTTAGGAACTAACCGAGATGCTAGAGGATAATCGAATATTAAAAATAGCAAGTCAGATTGTTATTATAATTTGAAAATCAAAAAATGCAAAAATTTGATATGTAACAAATTAATAAGTGTCCAATGGTCTTATATTGGATAATTTAGAATAAAAATACAATTTCAAACGAAGCGTAGTCTTATTTACTAACAAATTTAAGAAGTAATTCAATACCCAAATATTAGAAGATTTTCAGGAGCGTAAAGGTTAACATCGTGGACTATTAGTTGTGTTAAACCATTGTTTCGCATGGATTGGAGGCATGATCTGTTTTCAAGAATGAAATCCACGAAGGCAGTGACAAATATGTGCCATAAAGTAAGTTTATTTTATGTGACAGTGTTACGTGTAGAAGTGTAATTAGCGTCAGCATTTATGTTGTGCATAATTGTTGGTCGTATAAACGCTCTTTTATTTGAACACCGTATGAACGTAGCTTAATCGGCCGCTCGTATATTGCGCTGCTAGTTGGTTCTGCATTACAAGCAAGCTTTAACGGGTGTTTTAAGCTATTCGTTTAATTTTGTTTCATTTTTAGTGGCTTATCTGGCCGGGCAGGCATATTTTGGATAACTGTCTTGTTGCGACCTGAATAACGGCTTTATTCGTAAGTGATCTCGAATTGACAAGGCGCATGAAATGGTCGTTCCCCAGAAAAGCTTGAATTAAAGAGTGACTTGGTTATTTCATTTTTGGTGATAGCGTTGTAAATTTTGGCTAATTGCGTATGGCATCCCTAGTTTTTCTTACCCGGGAGTCTTGGGGCTACGTCGATTTCGCCTACCTTCAGAAGACGTGCATTCCCTCCTACTTCTGGAAGAATAATTTGATTTTCAGTAACATCTTTTGAGTGATCCGCTGGTGACCTCTGTCAGTACACTCGACCTGCGTCAGCATAGTTGTAAAAGCTCGTTTGGAGGTTATTCGCTTTAACCATCTCAGAAACCCGAACTCTCAGATAAGTAACTCACGATTTAATGAACACTGGGTTAATAATATTCGCACTACAAGCTCTAGGTATATTAATGTAGAGAATCTACAGCTGTTCGTAGTCTGTAATTTACATTTTATTTGTTTGACCTTGGACTACCTGTTTAATTGTGTTAGTTACTAGTCTGATGTTTCTATTTTATGTCATTTATTGTTCTGATTTCATTGCCGCTACTTTCTCTATTTCAGATATTGTATTATTGTCTGCTCAGATTATCTGAGTGTATAGGTTCTTGACCTATCTGAGTATATTTGTTGTAATTCAAAGACTTGTTGGCGCTCATGGTATTTAGAAAATGCATCATTTAGAAAACCTTACGCAGTATTCACCGAATCGAGCTTTCGGGCTCTCAAATATGCTTTCATAGTAATGCGGTGTTTGAAAATATTAGAGAAATCATAACTAGCATGAAGTGGCGCCCAACGTGGGGCTGGTTTTGGTTTCTTAGTGTGCCTTCAACACGTCAAAATTTTGATTGTATTAATAGATGTAATAATGTTACAGTTGCAGTTATGGATATTTTTTATGTACATGTATTGTTGTGTTTTGATCAATTTATTCTAATTGTGATCTAATGATTTTGTATAAATTTTATTGCTATTTGCACATGGTAGTTATAAGCATTGTATAATTTTTAACTATCTATATTAGTTATACATGTGTCGTTTGAATATCATTACTCGCTATACAAAATTTAGATTGATTTCTGTAACAATTTGTTGGAGAAGTAAATCTTTGCACTAGCTTGTTACAGCTTGAGGGTGATTTCATTGTGATCCATTGCGATTTTTCGTTGTGAAGTTTTTAGTCGTATTTGGTTGTGGAGGTTTAACTTCCCTTTTCGATTTGTTCTATGGACGACAGCTATGTATTTTAGTTTATCGTGCGATTACGTTGTTGGATCTTCTACGAGATTAGCTTCCGATATGACCTCGTAGTTTTCTCAGATCCTTGGTCTTGTGTTGGGACTAGCTTGTTTGGTCTTTTTATTTCTTAGTGGCGTTTGTTTCTTTGTTATGTTTAGGGTCGTTGGTTGGGCATTACAAGTTAGGTCACTATAAGCGGACCTTTTCATCTTGTTTTTCTTCTGGTGGTGTTGAGACTGAAGGTTTGCTTCCGCTTCGGAGGTTTTAGGAAGTCGCTATGGGGTTACCTTCTGGGGATTTCTAGTAATTTTGGAGGGTTTTTGGGGTTGGAACTTCTCGGCGATGGGTCGTCACGAGGCTGCTCACTGGCGCAGCATTTTAATTCAGCAGCGACGAGCAGTCTCAATCCCATTCGTGGAGTTTCCTCTGGCATCGTATTCCTTCTGGGATCGCCACTATCCTCACAGGTAAATGGTTGTGTTGGTTTTGGGTTTTGTTGGAGATATTTTGTAAATATTATACTACTTATATTTGCTTCACAACTTTCCTTATTTCATAAATGTATAGGTACGAAAGAAAATGGGAAGTAGACACTGTCAAGATGAACCTATGCTATGATCTTTTATTCATAAAATATGATTTTAAAAAATATTATCAAGTTGACGAGTATAATTAGACTATGAGTTGCATAACTTTGTGCGCGGCTTAAAAAATAGACTATAGACAATTGGATGTAGGAGAGATATAAAGAATTATAAAGCTTAATATCGTGGATCATCATTCGAAGAGAGCTGGTGCTTTAAACAAGTTGGATGTGGTCATTTGGATGTTTGTAGACGTTTATAGAACGACGTCTTAGATTAATAGGTGTTCCACGCATTACTGAGGATGGAAGAAGGTTCATCACGTGAAGTTAACAGAGATCTTCAGGGGTAATATAAGTTGTAACCAGAGAACGGTGTCATAAGGTAAACCACTTAAAGTTTGTTAATTGAGCTAGTTTCTTGAAATTTAGTTAACCATACTCAATTATTATCTTTGCATCAAGCCACAAAGAAGACTGAAATCCGAAGGAAATGGAAAGAACTGGTCAATTCCATAAGTACGGACAATATGTAGAAAGGTCCCAGCCACGAACTACGACTTTTCTGAAAGGAAGGAACCGTGTAAGAAGAAGATCTTACATCACTACAGAAGCTGGGCTCTATAGCTCAGTGGTTAGCCTTCTGGCTACTGATCTAAGGATCGCGAGTTTGATTCCCGATCCCGGTGAGGTTTTTAAAAAATAAAAAAATGCATATGAAAGCCTCTACAGAATGCCATCATCCGGAAGTAATGTAAAGCCGTGGGTCCCATGTTACTACAATGTGTAGCATGTAAAAGGTCCCTCGCTAGGGCTGGAAATCCTGAGTATTGGCAAAATTCTAGGTAGTACTAAGGTACCTGGTATTCTGCATGCCTAGACCTTGTCCATGGGGTTGGCAAAAAGGGCCTATGAAGGCCTACTTGCTTGACGTTAGTCTCCGCACAACATATACTATTACTACTACTCACTACAGAAAGTTGGGCTTACGGTAAGTAGACAATTTATTTCAATTCTACTCTATTTTTCACTTTTTCTTTTCAGTTCTCTTGCTCTAAGTTCTTTAATCTTCTAGCGCACACTCTACCTATTTTTTTTTGGCTTACTCTCCCAGGGCTTTTATTTGAGACATTCTGTGCCCTGGTTTTGTGTATTCTCTCTGTATGTCCTAACGACTTTATTGTTTGTTTTCGATTCTTTCAACTCCGCAATTATTCTGCTCATCCACCCCTACCTCATCTGTTTTACTACCAAAAACTCGTCTTAGCACTTTTCTCTCACACGCAACCAGTTCTCTTGGCATCTCTTTCGTTAGCAACTTGTGCAAGGTCCATGTATTCCTCACTGTTTATTCTCTTCTTAATCTCCTTTATTCGGTTATCGTTTGCTTTTATTTCCATCGTTAGGGATTTGAAACTAGATACTTTTCCAGCAATAAGTTTTAACATAACCACATCTATTACCATTTTTTCCTCCATGCGATGATCTTGCCGTGGTCTTACCACATACTTGTTTTCTTTTTTCGTTTATTTGTATTACATATTCTTGATATGCTCTGTTACATCATCGCTAATGCTATACACTGTCGGTCTCATCTCTGCTTATTCCGCTTCCTTCCTTTCTTATCTCCTCCAGTACTATATTACAAAAAACTGATAATAGTGGATCTTCCTGTAATCTGTGGTTCATACTGAAATGTCTCGAGAGTCATCCTTGCTATCCCCTTTGGCTCATATTTTCTTTTAGTGCCATTTTTACCAGTTTGAGAATCTCCTGTGCCATTTATAATTCCTGCACTACCTGAAACAACTTAGCTCATCATTTAAAGTCTGCGAAAACTTATATATATTCTAATTCCCTTCCTAAAATGTTCATGCATTAGTTTGGATTTGAATGAAATTGCTAATCCTTCCATTGCGTTCTTTAGCTCGTTGACATTCAAAACGACCATAGCGTTGTAAGTTACGTTAAATAGTATTATGATCCTATAACTTCCATGACTTAGTTGGCTTCTTTTTTATGCAATGGACAAATGATTTCATCTTTCCGTTCACTTGGCATCTGCTGTGTTTCCCATTATTTGCTCATTAATTTGAATATTTCTTTCTGCAGATTTTATTTACCTTTTTTAAAAAATGCCCCTCAATCGTACCGTCCCTGCACTTTTGTTGTTTGTCAGGCTTTTTGAATTCTCTGATTTCTTGTTGGTATAGTGTTTTAATTCAACTCAATCATTCTTTTCAATTCTGACCGGTACCTATTTTAAGGACTTTTCACATTTTGTATCAAACTGTGGCTGGTTCTTGTGCATTTTCTTTTTACGTGTTATTTTTTCTCCTGTTTGTGTTATTGCTTCTAGTATCATTTCTCAATAATTTGCAATTCTTTTCTCTTAATAATCTTTCACACTTAATCTATCCTTTATATGAATTTCTACATTGCTTCTTCGTTTTGTAGAATTTAGGTATCATATCTTTTCTGTGCTTCTTTCTCATATTTTTGCACATGTAGTTGCTTTTGATTCAGTCTAACTTTCACCATATAGTGATGCGAGGCTCCATCTACCCCCCTGTGTGATTGTACACTTCATTTTGGGTGCTTTCCTTCAATTAGTGTGATCGATTTTTTGCATTTGTCTCCTTAAACTTTGATAGTGCACGTTTTCCCTTGTAATTCTTACTACTGTTCCAAACCTTGTACTCTTGTACTCCCCCCCCCCCACATACCATTGAAAGCTATATATCGCTCTATATCTGTTATCTAGTTCTGCACGTTTTTAATTCCTTTGCGGGAGTTTTCCACACATCCGTTTGCTTTATAATATAATAATAATAATAATCTTGATATAGTTATAAACTAATTTAAGATTTACAATTGTTTACATATTTACTTAACTAATAATTTTTCTTAACATAATCGCTGAGTTTGTTTTTAAACTCATAGATATTTTTAGTTCCTTCAACTTCAATTGGAAGGTTATTATAAATTTTGAAGCCTTTATAAAAGAAACAATTTTGGGAACTGCTGTTTGTAAGTTTGGGTAATCTAACATTCTGCCTATTTCTCGTACTATGATTATGAATATCACAACCACAAACTAAGTTTTGGGTCATATATTCAGGTAACAGGTTATTGACTGCTTAAAAAACTAACAAAGAATTGAAATAAATACGTTGCTTCATACTTAACCATTGTAAACAATCTAGCATCGCAGAAATTCTTGTATATTTCGAACAGCGTAATATAATACGCATTACTCTGTTCTGCTGTTTTGGCATTCTAGCGAATTCTTGTTCATGACATAAAAATAATACACTAGAGCAGTAATCGAAATACGGTGCGATGATTGTTTTGTAAATCATAATTTTAGACTGTATACTAAGGTTATTAGAAATTCTACTGAATAAGCCGATCTTATTAACTACCTTTTTAATTACATAATCTACGTGTGGTTTGAAGTTTAATTTATCATTTATAATTAGTCCTAGATAGTTAACTTGAGATACCTTTTTCTATTTCTAAGTTTTCAATTTTAATTTTATTAACCGATTCTGCATTAGTACCTGATAAAATTATTCCTTTCGTTTTTGCGATATTCAGTTTCAGTTTATTACATGTTAACCACTTAGAAATAGTTTCTAAATCTATATTCATTTTAATAACAGCATTTCTAACATCTTCGTCAGTAACTGTCACTAATGTATCATCTGCAAACAGATTTATGGTGCAATGTTTTAGATTCAATTCCAAATCGTTTATATACAAAATTAAAAATAATGGACCCAAAACAGAGCCTTGGGGTACACCCAAGTTGTTTTCCATGTAGCTTGATGTAACTTTGAAACCACATATTTTAGTTACCACGTATTCCATATTTATGTAGTTTATTCACTAACCGCTGCCTGTCGATAGTCTCAAATGCACGTTTATAATCTAGAAAAACAGTAACTACACTTTTATTTAATTCTAAGTCACTTTTCCAATTCATGAGAACCAAGTTTAACTCCGTTTTCACGAATGTTTAGTGGTAAATCCTGATTGGTTTTTACTTATAATGTCATGTTTATCTAAAAAGATTTGGAGTTGATCTTTAGGTACTGGAACAACTCTAGATATTTTCCATGATTCTGGAAAGCACCCTGTTCCGAGAGACTGATTTATTAATTTAATAAGCATCTCACCTACAACTGCTAAGGCATCTGCAATTACAGCAACTGTAATATGGTCGAAAAAACCCTTTCGTTTAATTTTAGCTATTGATTTTTTAATATCATTTAATGTAATTGTTTTAAATTTAAAAGTACTGATATTATCCGGAAACGTAGCTTCTTCAAACCGGTCGTTTATAATAATAAACTTGTTTAGCTCTAATATACTATTTATAAAGTACTGATTAAATTTATTAGCAATATCCTGGTCATTGCTAATTTCTTCTCCGTCAAATAAAATGTTTGAAGAGGTATTTGTTTGTCTTTTCATTAAATATTTGACAGTTTTCCACATCTTCTACGGATTTCCAAGTCAGTTTTCTATTCTATTTTCATAACATTGGTTTTTCCTGTCCTTAATTTTATTGCTGTACAAATTCCGAATACGTTTATAGTTTTACCAGTCCTGCGTGTTTTTTGTAAATTTATCTGTTTTGTAGAGTTGATTGCGTTCCGCCTGGAGCTTACGTAAAACACAGCTAAACCTTGGGGTGTCAGTTTTAAGTGTAATTGTTTTGTTGTCAATGAGGTCATTTACGGAATTTTGTATTCTGCTGACCATATGTGTGGCAAGATTGTTTACATATTTACTATCTAATAATGTGACCTAGCTATATTTACTTAGTTTATCAAGCAGTTTTTGTAAGGGGTAATTAGCAAACGTTGTCATAACCATTTTAAAATTGCTGTTTTACCGGGCAACCTTGAAACCATTTTTCGCGCCGCTTAATTGTTTTATCCATTTATCCAATTATATCTGGTCTAACCTGTATATTTTTATTTGAATTATAATCCATTCTATTTCGAATTATTTCAATTTATTAGTTCGCTCATTTCGTACCGATTCTGGAAAACTCAAAACTTCCACTTGCTTATTGCGAGGTCGCAGCGTTCAGCTGTTTTTCGTTAGTGGCCGAATGAGCTAGGATTCTTTTCCTGCACCTCGACGAAGCAACTTGTTTCTAAAAAGTTCCCGTTCATGCTTTATTACGCCACGACGATTAGTTTTGAAGGGCTGATAATTTGTTTCAGCTCTTAATTGACAGTTTTACCTGACTTAATTTTCAACACCGGCTAATGTCCTACCTAGCTTCTGCAATTTGGGAGTGGCTCTGCTACAAGTACGGGCCCATCCAAGGTGCTTTTAACCACAGGGTATAGCAACCCCCGGCCAGCTTTGCCTGTCAGCAACTTATGGGCGTTGGAGGTTCTAGGTTAGTGTTGCTTTTGTGGTAAATACCGCATTAAAAGTGATTAATATTATATTAAATTATCTTCGATATTTGAAATTTAAACTCGTACATTCCATAACTATCAGTATTTAAAGTTTAAATTTATACTTTCCGTTATTACTAATATGTAAAGTTTAGACGCATACGTTCAATCAGTTTTAATATTTGAAGTTTAAATGCGTATACTTAATTACAATTAATATTGAAAGCTACAATTTATATGTGTAATCAAACCTTTGTAAAAGGAGCATTCACGTTTTTTTGCCTTCAATAGCCTAGACAGAAAGGTTTTTTTAAATGACAGTGATATACATATCACTCGATTTATTTGTGGTTACAATTAATTTAATAACCTGAAAGGGGTTTTTGATCTTGGTGCATGTCGCAACCTTCAATTAATTTGCACATTTCTATCATTATTACTTTCTTTCTTTCTACTGCAAGATTATTTAGCGTTAATAAATAAATCCTAGTCACTTGAAGTTAGTAATATTATTCGAAATCTTCTGATTTCTGGCGCCCATATCTTTTTTAAAGACTTTGCAGGGTACACAGCTGGTGGTTTGAACTCACGACCTTATCGCCGAATTTGTGCTAGTTGGGCCTGCGCGGTAACTAAGAATTTTTAGAGCTTTCGTGTAGTACGTACTTTAAGGAGGTTAATCTGCGATTTTTTACTACCATTGATTATTTTAATTACTTAACCGCAGGTCAGCTTCTTTATCGTTTTAACCTTTCGTAACGTGACATCGATTGCATTATGTTCAGAAATTTGTGGAATCTCCACATTGCAAATTACATTGTCTTGATTTGGTAAAACTAGGTCAAGTTGATTTAAACCCAACGTATTTATTAATTGTAGGAGCTTGCTTGTGTAGAATGAATCTATAGAGATATCCAAGTTGGAATCGCCTAGAATTAAATGCTTGGTGTCGTCTGGGATTGTGTCGTCGTACCATTTTTCAAACTGCTCTAAGTATCTTGCAATACTGGCAGTTGCAGAACGATAAACAGCAGTGTACAATCCGTTGTAAAATCCTTGCGTTATGTAAATGCATAACAGCCAAAATTCATTGTTAAATGAAAAGTTTGACACTATTTTGAACTTAATATTATTACGAACAACAATTGCCACTCCGCCCATACTGCGATTTACGGAATTACAACGAATGGTGGCATAACCCCGAAAACTTATTTCACAGTCTTCAATATTCTCTGTGAACCTGTCTTCAATTAAAACTTCAATTTCCTCCATATGTTTTAGCATACTTTGTGCATTTGAATAAATAATATTAGTAGTTGTTTCTGTTATTCTAAAAAATCTATCTTACTTCTTTCTTGTTCTAGTTTACGTTTGTAAACTGGACAGTCAAAGCTCCATGCAATATGATCTACATTTAAATAATTTTTTAGATTTTCTTTAGCATTACAGCAGTTCACACATTTCTTTTCTTCGTCGTTAGCCTTTCAAAAGATGAGAACCGGCACATTTTGGGCATATTATCTTCGATTTACATTGACTCGCTTTAAGATTGAATCCATTACATGAAAATCACCTGGTTATTTCAACTGCATCAGAAACTCTACACCTATCCCAGCCAATATTAATTTTTTATTCTTTCATAATTACACGATAGGCACATGCATTTACTTCCGCAATTACTGTATAATTTTCCATTGTCAATTTTTCGGTTAGTCCAACAATTTTTACTCTAGGCAATTTCTTCTTTGGGATTGTAACTTGATAGTTTTCTCCAAGATTAGTTTCGGCTTTTTTTTTTTTAATTCTGCTTACATCATCCTTGTTTTTGCATCCAACAACAACACCATCCTTGCTAACAGCCCGTAAGCCAGATATATTTAAATCGGTAGGATCGATGGCATTTTTTGTGTCTTTTTTAGTGTCAATACCTTTTTGGTCCTGACTTTTATTACTACGACCGGTCGTTTTTGTTTAAATTTAATTTTTCAGCATAAGTCATATCTTTTTACTGCTCCATGATGTTTTTCATCGTAGTGGTTACGTTTCCATCAAAAGATTCAGTCTGATTCTGTAATTCCTCTAGTTTGTCAGAATGCTTTTTCAATCCCATATTGATGCCATCCAAGACTGCCGTAATGTTTTCCAACACATTTCTCAAATAGTTATTCTTCCTATTGGCACACGGGTCGCAAAACCAGCCAATATTTTCTTTTGACGCAAGTACACTGAAGTCCAGCACAGGGCAAACATTTTTCACCTCTTTTAAAATCCATAAAACACCTATCACATCTATTACAACCACTCATTGTGGCAATAATATTTCCCGCAACAGGCAAAATTATTTGATTGAATTCACATACGTTAAGTGTGTCAACGGAACGAATAGAACACGTCCGCATTCCACGACAGCTAGCAAACTATAATGAGTCATTACTTTTCTTCCATTCTGTTTATATTTTGTACTTACGTGCTTTGGTCAGTTTTTCGTTTGCACATTCTTCAATTGTAATTGTTCCGTGCTCTCATTCCATTCGTATTCCTTTAATTAATAATTAACTTTCGGTAGCCCATTTTCCCTTTATCAGCTTTGTTCCTTCCTCCTGTTACTCTCACTTATAATACTATGAGTAGTCAAAGTTATGTCGAATATTTTTGCTGTGGTATCACGAATGTCCATTGCGCAATGGACATGATTAGTGATACCACCGCAAAATTATTCTACTTAACTTTGACTAAGAATGGCATTCAAGGGACTATTCAATGAACGAAACAATTTTTTCAAACAAGTTTTCAGTAAATCTAGAACAAACTACGCAATTTCTATAGTAACAGAACACTAATATTGACTTTTTCTAATAAAAATCACATTTGTTTAAAATATTCACTATACCACTAGTGAAAATTGTCGGTTATTTTCACTAGTAAAAATTGTCAATACAGTTTACGCTAATTGGTGCAACTAACAAAAGTACTAAATTATGATTGGTTAATAGTTAACATTAAGGGGGTGAGTTAAATAGTCTCCTATATATTATTTTCTGTATTTCTCTTTTGCGCTTAAGCTGCTCCTATTTTTTATTACTTCCATTTCCGCACTTTGTAGCCTCTATTTGCCATAACCATTACTGCGATACTTCCCTTCAACAAGACTGTTACTGTTATTTATGTATAACTATCTGTTTATACACTATCTTGTTTTTTATCTTTTTCTTTCCATTTCATTTTTTCTTCTAGACATTGTATTTTAATATTCTCTATTTCTTCGCTAATCTTCATTAGGTCTTCTATTATTTCTTTCATCATCTTCTAGAATACTTGAAATCTTCTTTTCTCGTTTTCTTTGATTTTGATGGTCCTTCTTTTGTCGGTTAGTAAATAGCTCATAATCTGATAGTAAACTAGTTTTGGATTCATGTTATTTTTATGGGTACTTCGCAGCCGTGACCCCCCCCCCCCCAGACCAAAGAAGAAATTGCAAATTTCGGTTCACTTTTAAGCAAAAATGATATAGTAACTGTAATATAACGTATAAATCCTTCTTTTTATTCAACAAGTACTTTGTATTAGGCAATATTAAAGATTCAATTATAATCAATCCTGGTTTTTGTATTTTAAATTAATTTTTTAACGTTTCAACTGGTATCATTGAACAAAACTGCTGCGGGTACAATATCATAGCAATATAATGACGATACCTTCGCACATAATTTTACCTACCTGGCCATTCATAATTAGCAAGCATTTATTCATTAGTTTTTTCTCTTCGTTTCCACCCGCCCCACTTAATACAAACTCCTTATTCATTTGTAAATCCCTCAGCGCCTTTGCGAATTTGCCTCTAATAGTCAACACTGTGACCAATTTCAGAAAACCTGATATAAAGGAGATACAGTTGTATTTACATATGTGGCGTAAATGTAACTTACATACGGTGAAGAACACTTCAAATATTAGACTATCTACTAGCAAATTTAGATCGTTGAGGTTCATAACAACAGCATGGGCAGCGGTAACCAGTAGCAGAGGTAGTGAGCCCAAGATAAAAGTGGAGTAGATCTTGTAAAGTGTAGTATCTTTTTCTTCAAGGGATATTCCCAGCAATTTCATCAGCTTTTTCATAAGCCTAAAGTCATCTGCATCGACGTTTCTCGACATTTTCGTGAGCCTGTGCTAACAACAATGCCGATAGGTTGTTACGTTGACCTTCAAAAGGATATTTAATTTGCATTTAGTTTTCCAAATCAATAATAAGCAAATGATACGTTCGGGAGAATTAGATTGAAACACATAATATTATATATGGAATTCGATGTATAAGAAATTATTTAGATTTTTTTTATTCCACCCCCAAGGACATATGGGTAAACACAACTTTGCGATAATAAACTTCAAACGAGGAAGAAAGAAAGCTTTTATCGCGTATAGTTGTCTTATCTGAAGTAGCTCTACTTCTACGCCAAGTGTTATCGTGTTTGCTGAAAGCTTGTCGGTACATATCAAAGCATAAAATTAATAGAACAAGAACAAACACGCACTTGGCTATACGAGTAGGCACTTAAATACTTCGCAAGAGGAGTTGAAATAATGAGCTGCATATTTTTTTATTGGCTCTAGCTTTTTACTTTTTTTAGCCTCTTTCTATTACTGCAGTTATCTAGAACAGAATATTTTAATTTAATTCAATAGAAGATGGAAAGTAGCTATGTTTACCTTTTCCACAGATCAAACATAGCGATAATTTCAAACATCTAAGCTAAAAGTCGATCCAAAATTACAAACAGAAATAACGCAACTTTACTGGCCAATGAAAAAGTTAATGTTTCATCAAAAAGAGATTAAGCTCGACTTCTGTAAGCAGAGATTAATCGAAATCCGCGATATTAACGTGTATTTTACGGCATTTTGTAACGTGAGCGATGTGTTTGATAACATAAAACACGACTAAAAGGAAACGTTAATTTCCTGCCGTGGAACTCGACGAAAAGAAATCAACTTTTATGCGCCGTTATGAGCGCTCTTACCCGTAAAAATATCAGATAGCGTCGATAAGTTTGCCTGTTACAATGCAATCTCTTTGAAAATACTACAATGTTTGAGAACTGTAAAGCAGGAATGGAATCATTTTGCTCTTCAGGCTCTACGTGTACCTTTCAGTAATTTGAGATACTTATTACTTAATTGAAGCTAATTATTAAGTCTGAATAAAATGATAAATCCATATTGGACAAATTAGACGATTAGACGAATTGGAAATAGGTTTAATTATGATTAATAAAACAAATATTTAGTTCAGGATAAATGACTCAATATCAGCTAGAATTTCTTAAAACAACGTAAAAAGCTAAAACTTCATGTACATATTGATTTGAGTGTACTGATCATAAATATCTAGTGCTTTAGTTTGTGCGGGGCGGTGGCGTTGGGTAAGCAAGCAATGCAAGGAGGACTTACTCGCGATGAAGGTGTCACATATTCTTCGGCCTCACAATGGGTGAATATTATAGATATCATAAGTTCGATACAAAAACTAACTGGTATATTACCTGCATATCATAATCAGCATGTTGAGTTTCGATAGCATTCACTACTAAAAGGGCGAAAATCTTGCTTAATTGATATTGATACAGATTTATTAAATAAGGTAAATTGAATTTTACTTATTAAAATTGTTCAGGTATTATCAAAACTGCTTTCCTCATATTCAAACCTAAATTCATCTGAGTAAACGTCAAATTGACTTAATTTTGGTTAAATGAGAGGTGAAAACTCTTATCTAGGTAGAATCATGCATTAAATTATGGCTTAATAAGTTAATTCAAGAAAATTCTGTCTTATCTGTCGATTAAGTAGATTTCGTAAGTGACAGTTGTAAACTCTTGTAGTGAAACTAATCACACTTACTATACAAACAAACAGCACTTTGTGAATAAAATATCTCAACTTCTCACCTAAATATTTTGAGTTTTTTTAGATATGACTCGGTAGTTTATTAGTATTGCTTTCCAGTAGGATTTGGATCTGGTTTCCAACTTATATAATTATTTTGGCTTTTGAAGATCTACTCGCTTGCTTCATCTAGACGTAATGACAGCTTCGGCGGGTATAACAAATCTAATGCACTCTTAGAATCTCCCATACGAAGCTTCTCTGATGTTCCTCTCCCAAATTCAGGTGGGTGAAGAATGAATATAAGAATATCGTAGTATAACATCAGTTAATTATACAATTCTCCAGACATGATAACATATATAAAAATCCTCAGATTAAAGTGGGCCGGGCATACGATCAGGATGCCAGAGGAAAGAATTTAAAAAATAGATATATAAGGCGCAACTGGACGGCACTAGAACCATAGGAAGACCACGTCGTCGATCGGCAGAAAATGTCGAGAAAGATGCAGAACAACTTCTAAAAATCCGAAATTGGGAGAATGTAATCAGAAATAGAGAGGAATGGAGGAGCAAATTATGGAAGGTCTGGGTCCAATACGACTGTAGCGCCATGGAAAGAGAGAGAGAGAGAGAGAGAGAGGGAGAGAGAGAGAGAGAGAGAGAGAGAAGACAGAGAGAGAGAGAGAGACAGAGAGACAGAGAGAGACAGACAGAGAGAGAGTGAGAGAACGTCAATTAATTTGCATGATTTTTTCATACATATAAGCACACTACATTTTCCGGTTTCTCATTTTAATAATTTAATTTGTGTCTATCTCCAACAAATCTTCAAAATTTCCAAGGCGATATCATTACTCACAGTCATTTCATATAGCAACCTCAATTATTGAAAAAAGTTTGACATAATAAACAATTTTTGATATAATTACAAATTTAAAGCTTTAATTTACATAGCTTAAACCCCAATTTTCAATAAAAACAACGTTATGTTGACTAATTATATTCCACTTAAGTTTCTTTTGATATTACTCGGTTTCTTCTTACTTTATATTAACATTGTTTGCAAATTAAGATACTTAGAATATTTTATTAGCTTTAGGGCCCAAAAACGCAGATCTACATCTTTATTTTTGTTCTTATATAGGTTCTCTCTTCAATTTTCACATGCACACAACTTGTTTCTTCTTATTTACAGTAAATTTTTAAATTTATATAATTTCTTAAGTGTGGAGCTGAACAGCTTCTTTAATAGCATAATTGCACTACCGCGATTTTGATAATTGAAAGTTTTTATTTCAATTAATGTTCCCAGAAGCAGTTTTTTCTATTAAATTATTCTATTCATCACATTTTTATTGTAACGCTATTATTATTCCGATTTAATTTGAATTATGTAGGTCATAACCTACACGTGACCTTTGAATATTCACAGCTTTCAATACAAAATTTATGATATTTTGTCATTTATTCAGTTCTCGGATAAAATCGTGTATGGCACGCATATTTTATAAAAAAAATAATTCACTCAAGAAAAGAACACACTCGGTGTAATGCTCTCGAGGGCTAGTAGAAAAGCGGCATCGTAATTAGAGCAATTAAATTAATTGACCTAATTCCGCGAATTAAATACGCGGATTGATCTAATTAAATCCGCGGTTTGACCTGATTAATTTCGCGGTTTGACCCAATTACTTCCGCGTTTTGATCTAATTAATCACATATGAAGTATGATATGTAATTTACATATGTGCTACTGATTAAATTACGCCGCGACCATTTTTAATTTGCTTCCGGAATTACGCGGCGGCCATTTTATTTTCGCGCGAATATTTGATTTTGAAATTTTTCAGATTTTTTTTCTAAGTACCATTTTTTTAATTTAAACTTCCCGGGGTGTCGGCCATCTTGGTTTTCTGCGCGCGCACTTCTCTCGGATGCCTGTTTTAATTTTAATTTAGCGCCCGTTTTTGAATTTCAGATTGATAAATCTATCTCTCTCTGGTACTCAGGGGGCGTTGGTTGTCTCTCTCTTGCATTCACAGAAGGGCTGTTTATATTTAAACAATCTCTGGCGGACTCGGATTCGAACACGCTACGTTCTCATCCACATTGGGCTGACATCGGACTATAGCTCTGATCCACCGAGGCGTCTTGGATATAAGGGGTTTGAACAGAACGCCATTTAACTGTTCTGACTCCAGACTTTAAACAAACAATTTTTTGAAAAATATAATTTATAAGAATGGAATTACATCGTGTGGATTATTAAAAGGTTTATAAGATTTAAAAAAAACTGATTCCATAAGTAGTGTTGCTAGAATTAATTATATTATTTCCTGTAAATGTTGGACCCTCTATAAGAATTTAAACAAACTTTTTCTGCTTGTTTAATTTTATTCTCAAACTTCATTATGCAATCAATTACGAGCTAGCAAATAGAATTTTAACGTTCGATTATTTTGATCCTAATTATCGTTCCGGAAACTTACGAATTCGCGCGAAATTTCTAAGAAATGCTAGAACAGTTTGATTTATACAATTATGAACCGTCTGTCCATTATTCATATAGCATATTTGAGAAATATAGAATTGGAAACATTATTTCACGTGTCTAGACAGGCTGCAACTTGTTTATTTCGAACGAAATCTGGTCTGACGTCATGACCGCGGTGTATTTGTTCATGTTATCTCATTGCTGTTATATATAATTATGGGCCCAGCAGTGTATCCAAACGGCCACCTTTTCAAATTTTTTGAGTACTCATGCTTTTTCGGAATAAACTGTTTATTCTCACCTACCATTGCACTGTCCATACTGACGAAATGTTTGATTGAGCATGACTAAATTTTAAAAATTGTTGTTGGGTTTTCGATATAATGTTACAATTTCCACATAGCGTCACACAAAATTCTACAAAAAACAGTATTTTTATTCAACTCTCATTGAAAAATTCGCAATTTTGTTGAAAAATGTTCTGCAGCCATCATTTCGATAAACAAAATTTTAACTACGTAGGCTCGTTGTTCATTTTATTACGAAGTTCTTATACTTTCGATGGAAATATATATGTATGTTGACCACAAATTAACATAATTTTGAATAAAAACAAGCAATTTCGTTGAAAAAATGTTCTGACACCGTCATTTCACTTAAAATTTTACAAAACTGACATCATGTCACTTGAAATTGTACAAAAAACGATAGTTTTATTCAATAAGCTATAAAAAATACGCAATCCCACATTATTTCACTTAAACATTTATCACATTTCGTTTTACAAAACGATTTATAATAACGAAAATGATGTAAAAACAGTTTTAAGAGTTATTTCTAAGCATAATTTTGCAAATGTTTTACACTTTTTTCTCTAACTTGTAGCAATTTTAGTAAGATTTGAATAAAAAACAGCAATTTCATTGAAAAATATTCTACTACAATCATTTCGAAAAGCAAAATTTCAGCTAAGTAGACTCGTTGTGCCTTTTTATTACAGCTTGATCGATATAATGTCACAATTTCGCCCTTTTAGTACAAAATTTCTTGTACTTTTGATAAAAATATATGTACGTTGACCACAAATTAACATAAATTTGAATAAAAACAGGCAATTTCGTTGAAAAAATCTTCTACCACATACATTTCGATAAACAAAACTTCAGTTATGTGGGCCCTTTGTGCATTTTTATTACAAAAATTCTTGTACAATTGACTAAATATGCATGTGACAAAAATCACGCAAAAACACATCATCTGACATAAATGTTCACAAAAATCGACATCATATCACATAAATTATACAAAAACTGTCATCATGTCACTTGAAATTATACCAAAAACGACATTTTATTCAACACACGATGAAAATTGAACAAAAATCACGCAATCACACATCATCATCTCACATAAATTTTCACAAAAATCGACATCATGTCACAAATTATACAAAAACTGTCATCATGTCTTCCCAAAACTTTTAAGAAAAAAGCTGAAGTTTTCCTACGCATTTTGAGTACCTCAAACGATGTTAGCTGGGATCACAAGGGTAGCGTTACTATAAAGGGTGAAATTTTACCGGCGTCTAACATAGTCGATTTAGTTCACGACACTCTGAGGTCTCGAAAAACTATTAAGCCACCCGGACGCCTACAGTTTGCTGATTACATCAAAGACCTTAACGTTGCTCATGTGCTGCTGCCTAAACCTAAGCAGCAAAAAGTGCCAGCCCCGGCTGGTACTACAGGAAAGACCGAAATGGAAACTGATAACTGCGAGTCCGATTTAGAATATAAATTAAAAACACCAGCTACTCATTCAAGTCCACATCAAAAAGGTTCAGTCAGAAGAACGCCGATAAGGAAACGCCTCCAAAAAAGGGTCGTTAGAAAAACGCCTCTAAGGCAAATGTCATCAACATCAAAAACGAAGGGAATTCTAGATTGGGAGCATCTTAAACTTTAAAACGACACAATGAAATTCTGATTTTATTACTTGCAGCCTTTTTAATTTGAAATGTTGTGCACCTCAAACTACAGTTTTGTAAATTCCTAGCGAATTTTTAGAAAATAAGACATTCACCTGTACATTTATTTTTATATTATTAAGTATTATACGAAATAAGAACAATATATTTGTTTATTACAAAGTGTTTGTGTTTTTTTATTTCTACTCTGCTTTTGTTTTTCACGAATCTGCAATAATTACAAAATCTAAAGCTAAAATATTAGTATTTGAAGTTATTTTACAGTTACAAAGTGTAAAATTTCAAAAAGAACATTCTACGATTTCATAATGGCGTGATATAATTTAAAAAATTGTGATTTCTTTTAATTTTGTGCGATACATTTTATAAGAAAGTGTAGAACATTTGCAAAATTATGCTTAGAAATAACTCTAAAACTGTTTTACAGTTTTTTCGTTATTATAAATCGTTTTGTAAAACGAAATGTGATAATTTTTTAAGTGAGATGATGCGTAATTGCGTGATTTTGATTAAATTTTCATCGTGTGTTAAATTAAAATGTCATTTTTTGCATAATTTATGTGATATGATGTCAGTTTTTGTAAAAATTTATGTGAGATGATGTGTGATTGCGTGATTTTTGTTCAATATTCATCGTGTGTCGAATAAAAATGTCGTTTTTTGTATAATTTCAAGTGACATGTTGACAGTTTTTGTATAATTTATGTGACATGATGGCGATTTTTGTGAAAATTTATGTGAGATGATGTGTGATTGCGTGATTTTTGTTCAATTTTCATGGTGTGTTGAATAAAAATATCGTTTTTTGTATAATTTCAAGTGACATGATGACAGTTTTTGTATAATTTATGTGATATGATGTCGATTTTTGTGAACATTTATGTGAGATGATGTGTTTTTGCATGATTTTTGTTCAATTTTGAGTTAATTTGTCGTCATCACATGCATATTTAGTCAATTGTACAAGAATTTTTGTAATAAAAATGCACAAAGGGCCCACATAACTGAAGTTTTGTTTATCGAAATGTATGTGGTAGAAGATTTTTTTAACGAAATTGCCTGTTTTTATTCAAATTTATGTTAATTTGTGGTCAACGTACATATATTTTTATCAAAAGTACAAGAAATTTTGTACTAAAAGGGCGAAATTGTGACATTATGTCGATCAAGCTGTAATAAAAAGGCACAACGAGTCTACTTAGCTGAAAGTTTGCTTTTCGAAATGATTGTAGTAGAATATTTTTCAATGAAATTGCTGTTTTTATTCAAATCTTACTAAAATTGCAACAAGTTACAGAAAAAAGTGTAAAACATTTGCAAAATTATGCTTAGAAATAACTCTTAAAACTGTTTTTACATCATTTTCGTTATTATAAATCGTTTTGTAAAACGAAATGTGATAAATGTTTAAGTGAAATAATGTGGGATTGCGTATTTTTATAGCTTATTGAATAAAACTATCGTTTTTTGTATAATTTCAAGTGACATGATGTCAGTTTTGTAAAATTTTAAGTGAAATGACGGTGTCAGAACATTTTTTCAACGAAATTGCTTGTTTTTATTCAAAATTATGTTAATTTGTGGTCAACATACATATATATTTCCATCGAAAGTATAAGAACTTCGTAATAAAATGAACAACGAGCCTACGTAGTTGAAATTTTGTTTATCGAAATGATGGCTGCAGAACATTTTTCAACAAAATTGCGAATTTTTCAATGAGAGTTGAATAAAAATACTGTTTTTTGTAGAATTTTATGTGACGCTATGTGGAAATTGTAACATTATATCGAAAACCCAACAACAATTTTTAAAATTTAGTCATGCTCAATCAAAC
Source organism: Agriotes lineatus (assembly GCA_940337035.1). Classification (NCBI taxonomy): domain Eukaryota; kingdom Metazoa; phylum Arthropoda; class Insecta; order Coleoptera; family Elateridae; genus Agriotes; species Agriotes lineatus. Next base: position 107,120,376 of record OW679197.1, on the reverse strand, counting down.
ATTTCGTCAGTATGGACAGTGCAATGGTAGACCTACAAGGGTTCCGTGGTGAGAATAAACAGTTTATTCCGAAAAAGCATGAGTACTCAAAAAATTTGAAAAAGTGGCCGTTTGGATATACTGCTGGGCCCATAATTATATATAACAGCAATGAGATAACATGAATAAATACACCGCGGTCATGACGTCAGACCAGATTTCGTTAGAAATAAACAAGTTGTAGCCTGTTTAGACACGTGAAATAATGTTTCCAATTCTATATTTCTCAAATATGCTATATGAATAATGGACAGACGGTTCATAATTGTATAAATCAAACTGTTCTAGCATTTCTTAGAAATTTCGCGCGAATTCCTAAGTTTCCGGAACGATAATTAGGATCAAAATAATCGAACGTTAAAATTCTATTTGCTAGCTCGTAATTGATTGCATAATGAAGTTTGAGAATAAAATTAAACAAGCAGAAAAAGTTTGTTTAAATTCTTATAGAGGGTCCAACATTTACAGGAAATAATATAATTAATTCTAGCAACACTACTTATGGAATCAGTTTTTTTTAAATCTTATGAACCTTTTAATAATCCACACGATGTAATTCCATTCTTATAAATTATATTTTTCAAAAAATAGTTTGTTTAAAGTCTGGAGTCAGAACAGTTAAATGGCGTTCTGTTCAAACCCCTTATATCCAAGACACCTCGGTGGCTCAGAGGTATAGTCCGATGTCAGCCCAATGTGGATGCGAACGTAGCGTGTTCGAATCCGAATCCGCCAGAGATTTTTTAAATATAAACAGCTCTTCTGTGAATGCAAGAGAGAGACAACCAACGCCCCCTGAGTACCAGAGAGAGATAGATTTATCAATCTGAAATTCAAAACGGGCGCTAAATTAAAATTAAAACAGGCATCCGAGAGATGTGCGCGCGCAGAAAACCAAGATGGCCGACACCCCGGGAAGTTTAAATTAAAAAAATGGTACTTAGAAAAAAATCTGAAAAATTGAAATTAAAAGGCAGCCGAGAGAAGTGCCCCCCGCAGAAAACAAAGATGGCCGACACCCGGGAAGTTTAAATTAAAAAATTCGAACATAGAAAAAAAATCTGAAAATTTCAAATCAAATATTCGCGAAAATAAAATGGCCGCCGCGTAGTTCCGGAAGCAAATTAAAAATGGCCGCCGCGTAATTTAATCAGTAGCACATATGTAAATTACATATCATACTTCATATGTGATTAATTAGATCAAAACGCGGAATTAATTGGGTCAAACCGCGAAATTAATCAGGTCAAACCGCGGATTTAATTAGATCAATCCGCGGAATTAGGTCAATTAATTTAATTGCTCTAATTACGATGCCGCTTTTCTACTAGGGCTCAACTTCTTGCGCGTGATTTTTTGTAATATAATACATTAGTACTCGTATGGAACGCGCATATTATTACAATTAACTCACACGAGAAAAGACCCTACTCGGCTTAAAGGCATCCAGGGCATAACTTTAAGATATATAATGTAACATTAATATAAAACATGTAGTCCGTCAAAAAATTTAATTGTGATATTCTTCTGACTGATTTATTATTATGAGTGCGTGCATACGCGACAGGCTTGAGTTCAGAATGAAAAAACTTGTAGGAGGGTAGAATCGTTTATTGTACTCACCGAATTTGGGCTCTAACCGCGCGAGCTTATTGACAGCACTGTCACCTATAGCCAAACGAACGAATGCGTTTGCGGAATTGCAGTCCCCAGCAGGGTGTTTCGACCTGTGAAAATACCGTTAGGGTACAAGTACAGTTAAACATTACAGTTCGGCATTTTCTCACTGGTCGCAACTCTTTGTTCAGGGTGGTCAGCAAACTGAGAATTCTATGAAAGAAAAATGTCGTTGCTGTGGTCGCCACAAACACCATTACCAATTTCTGAAGTGTATGATGTGAATTATGTCAATAGTAAAGTTGATTTTTTGACGTGCAACGATAACTTTTTGTAACTTTATGAAACCCTTTGCACCCTGGGTTACTGAAAATGCCGTTAAGTTAAAGGACGAAGCATTAAAAAAGTTTAAAAGAACTGGAAAGCGGGTTTACTGGTATTATTACAAGCAATTGAGTATTAAACAACACAGACGGTCTGTAATGGAAAGAAAGATTTTTTTTGAACCACAATTGAGTACCATCAACAGTAAATCATTGTGGAAAAAATGAGTTAAATACAATATACAACCTAAATCTAAAATAGAGGTGTTGTAAAAGTAAGCAGTAATAGTAATGGGCCATTAAATTTCTATAAAAGTTGTAAGTTAATGACTGAAAACTCTATATCTCATTTCAAGGAAATTAATGACAACACTGTTTTAAAAATTACTAATTCTATTACTTCAACCACCACTGGTGTTGAAGGTATTAATATTCATATGGTAAAGTGGTCTTATTTCATGTTGCACTTTATATTTGTCACATAATCAATGATATATCAAGTAGAAACAGTTTTGGCAGCTAATCCTTTACATTTATTATAAAGAACAATAAATAGTGTAAACCTATCTTTCGATTTCCGTCTTCTTCAATTTACAATTTAAAGTCCTTACAACTTTGAAATTGTATTTCTTAAGTAGTTGCAGGTGACTCTTTTCCTGCAGATGCTCTTGCTGGCCCTCTGGTGACATCTATAAATCAGTTTTTCCCAATTGATTCTCAAATTTAGTTAATTTTATAGCTGTTTAATTAGTTATATTATAAGTAGTAAAACGTTTGGAAGCTAATCATTTACATTTATTATAAAAAACAATAAATAGTGTAAAAATATATTTTGGCTTCCGTCTTCTTTAGTTTACAATTTAAAATCCTTACAACTTTGAAACTGTATTATTTAAGTATAGTTGCAGGTAACTCTTCTTCTGCAAATGCTTGCTCTGCTGCTGCTCTGATGACATCTTTAAATCAGTTTTTCCAATTGATTTTCAAATTTAGTTGGGTTAATTTTGAGAATCAGTCGAAAAAACTGATTCAAAGATGTCATCAGAGGGCCAGCAAGTGCATCTGCAGGAGAGGAGTCACCTGCAACTACTTAAGAAATACAGTTTCAAAGTTGTAAGGATTTTAAATTGTAAACTGAAGACGGAAGTCGAAATATATTTTAGATTATTTATTGTTTTTTATAATAAATGTAAACGATTAGCTGCGAAAAGTTTTTTACATATAATATAACTAATTAAACTGTAAAATTAATACAATTATAATCAATAATTGTCTCTCAAGAGGGATATTTCCGGAAAGTTTGAAGGTGGCACTAGTAACCCCGTTAGAGAAGTATAATAGCCCGAACAAATTTAAATATTTCCGCCGTGTTAGTATTCCACCAATATTATTAAAAGTTCTGGAAAAGGTAATTGATGCTAAAATTATGCAGTATATTGCATATAACAGCATAATTCCTGATTTTCAGTCAGAATTTCGACGGAATTATAGTTGTAACTTTCCTGTACTCAAAATATGTGACAAAGAGTGCAGACTTGCAACGGCACTGAATTGTGGCTAATTTGGAGCAAGTTTGCATACGAATAAGGTCTCAGTCCAAAAGGTGCCTCGCATATTGACACCTTTGCAAAAATGGAACCGAACACTTGGTCAGTGAGTTGTAGACTCTGACAAGTTTGTTGACACGTGTTACTATGAACGAACGTTCTAAGCAACGAGCCAGCCCTTCCATATATGCTGTCCATCTGTTAAGACCAGCTTAAAATCCCACACTTGCATTTAAATATCCGCGCTTCCCGGCATCTTTTATTTCAAATATTGGCAACTCCGTGATTCTTTTTAAAATGCAAATACTGGTGCTTTCCGCTTGTTTTAGTATAGCACAGTTTAAATCGCTCACACTTGTGTGACTCGGCCCAGATTGCCTCTGACGTCACGTCGTAAATCCGAGTCTGATGATGTAAGTCCCGCCTTCAACAAACCCGTCGCTACATGTTTATCACGCTTACAGCTATTTAGCTCGAAGGAGCTGTTGTAATATTGTGTTAGAGCGAATAGCATGCATGAGTGGAACAGGGAAAACAAGAAAAACCGCCCCATACTCTTTTTTCTTCCGACCGCGTCTCAAAGATTAACCCAGCGGCAGCGTTATGAAGTGGTTGGGCTGTATCAACCCTAAGCGGGCTTCGGTGGGTGTCTTCAAAATTAAAATAAATCCGTTGTTCGCATTTTCTATTGTGGTGCGTTTCATTGTAACAGACTCATCGTCTGAAGCTATTACCATACGGTTGTGTGTGGTTGAACATCCTTCGGTGGGTGCGTGTTATGGCCGAACCAATCTTCTTCGTTGTATTGTAGCACTGGGTATGCAATTAATGCTTTGGCGAATTTCTACGAGAGAGGTTTTCCGAAGTGCCAAATCCTAGAAACTGTGGTAATTAGGTGTCGTTTTGCCCTCTTCCCAATGCTTGTAGCTACAAGGACCTTCATGCAAAATCTGGCCTTTTGGGAGTGCGTTTGAAGGCCAGAAATCTCCGCTGCCTTTTTACCATTTGCAAAGATTTCGATGTAACGGTCAGACCTTTCGGCTGAATGAATCGGCAACATCGCTGGACAGTAATCAGGTATTGTGAACTACTTGTTTCTTTCTTGTTTGTGTCGTTTGTGAGACGCGCTTGTCTTGACATTACAGTGACGTAATATATACGTGCCACAGCCATATTTAGAATCGACGCGCGCGCCTTACCGTTAGAGTCAATTGCCATCATTAGATATATTAAGGTGAACGGTGAGCCTAGCAGGCCAACCAAGGTAGATCCTCAAGCACACGGAACATCGCACAAGACCGTCGAAGTGACTTTCGGTTCTTTGACTTCGAACTTCTACGAGCACCGGCTGAAAAGTGTCTCCTCCATTTTATCAACGAAATTCGTGGCGCTTATGCTCCCCTCTTATTGTGATTACAATCAACTTCTACTGTGACAGCATCTAGCTCTAAAACACGTTGTATTGATCCGAACCCCCCTTCTACCTGACCAATAGCCGGTCAATCGTCTGTTACAGCAAGTTCAGACGTGATTAGAATGAGATTTGTCTTCTTGAATATTAACGTGTCCTAACGACACATTTAGACGTCCCCAAAGCACTTTAAGGTCGTAAAAGTCGTTTTGAGCTGTGACACATCCCACATTTATTCTTCTTTGCAGCTCATGTGTTTGACAGTACCTATTTATTCTAAGAGTATGTTCTATATATTTATATTGTTTAACTTGCTTCATGATATCATCTTTAGTTTTATGTCTTCTCCTATCACTAAGATAGTCATACTTCTTGCTTCTGCCTATTTATTAATAAACGAATACTTTCTGTTGTTTAATGTGGTTGTATTAGCATTTCCTTCGCTTCTTCTTAGTCATGTGCAACAATAAGCGTACACCGTTTAATTGTTTGTTGTTTATGTTGGTACCCATGTTGTCTTAGTTTACAGTTTAGAAAGCTAATGCTAATACGATCGTAACAGTTTAGGAGACACCGTGTGTGCTTGTGGAATTCTTATTTGATTAGAAATTCTTCGGTGCTTTGCACTTGCCACATTGACCGAGAGTTGCTATCGATGGTGTCGAAATCATTTTGTAAGTCGGCAAATTCTTGCCAAATGCCTATTGTATTCACGCGTTGCCTTGATAAAAATTATTGGGATGACCGGGTGGTCGTTTAGTCTACGTATATCTTAATCACAAAGCTGTTTGCTCTTCGGCTGGTCAAAGTAAAACTTATTCTCAAATTTGTTCTTGATTATTTTTGTGAATAAGCTATATAGGTGAGATAATAGGCTTCCCATAAGACTATAGGTAGTTCTCTATGCTGGTTGTGTTACTTTTTCTTATATACATTTTTTAATAGCAGTTTATTTACAATTTGCCATAATACATTCAGGCATTCAGTATTTGGTACTCGTATGATGTATAAAAATGTTGTGTTTCAGATCTTAATGGTACAGTGTTACAGCTGTTGGTATACACTATAGTTGAATATCCATAAATTGTAGGGCCATGTTATACACGTCCATTTAGAGAGAGAGAACTAGGTAATTGTTTGTTTACGAGACTTATTCAGTTGTTATATAGAATATGGTAATGGGACCACAATTAATAGAGGTTGGGGAAAATCAACTCCTAAAATAGGTAAAGGAACATTTTGAGCATGAAAACTTCAATTCATAGCATGAGGAGAGAGAGAGTAAATTGTAGTGGAAGGTTGATTGTTCCATCCTTTAGAATGGAGAAGAGTTTGCAACTAAAATTTAATGATAAAATGAATTGGCTAATGAATGGACGTAACAAAAGTTTAACAAACCTTTACGGATTATTGAAATTCTGGCTCCAAAATCGATAATAAATTTAATCTTGCTGATAGAATGAAATAAACATATATGATTCTCCTTTATTTTATGGGTTTAACAGAGCCGGAGTAGAACTCAGTAAACGATAATCTAGGTAATCCAGGTTGTTATTGCACGCAGCTTGAAATTTGGATTGCGTAGAAATCCCAAAACGAGTAGGTCGGATGTGGCAGTTTGCCATTTAGTAGGGATACATTTTTAAAACCTTATTTTAATGATGTCAAGCAAGCAGATAGTGTAGAATGTGTGTTTCGTAATATTTAAGCTTTCCTTAAGTACGCGGTCTGTTATCAAATTTTCGTTGATGCAAGCATGGATCCGAAGATTAGTTGTCCCGAATGCAATATAGTGGATTGTACATAATTTCTGAATTTCAGAGCATAGTTCAATGGAATTATTATAAAATTTTACATGACTGAGCAAAAGTATAGTATTTTATTTGTTCCTGACTTGTAAACATCAATTTATCAAGTCACTGTATTCACCTTGAAAATGTTTCTTAACTGGCTAGCCAGTAAAAAATTTACTGGCTAGCCAGTTATATTTTACAAGCGTGCTCATAGATAAATGATAGCGTGCAAAGCCAGAGTTGTCTTCCTTAGTATGTGTCATATTGATAAATTTAGTTGCTTGTCAGTTTGACATTTTGAATTAATGGTAAATTTCTAGTTATTTACAAGTGAGAAACAAATAAAATATCAACAAAACACACCAGGTAACCATTTTTACTGGCTCAAGGATATGACAGGCTCGCCTAACGGCTCGCCAGTCATCCCAATCCTATCGCCAGTAAAAACTGTTTTACCTGGCTTGTAATGTTATAGTATTTAACATTACAAGCCAGGTAAAACAGTTTTTACTGGCGATAGGATTGGGATGACTGGCGAGCCGTTAGGCGAGCCTGTCATATCCTCGAGCCAGTAAAAATGGTTACCTGGTGTGTTTTGTTGAATATTTTATTTGTTTCTCACTTGTAAATAACTAGAAATTTACCATTTATTCAAAATGTCAAACTGACAAGCAACTAAATTCATCAATATGACACATACTAAGAAAGACAACTCTGGCTTTGCACGCTATCATTTATCTATGAGCACGCTTGTAAAATATAACTGGCTAGCCAGTAAATTTTTTACTGGCTAGCCAGTTAAGAAACATTTTCAAGGTGAATACAGTGACTTGATAAATTGATGTTTACGAGTGAGGAACAAATAAAAGTTTTTTCAGTATTAGTTTCTGTGTAACCACCTGTCAGCTATATCTAACGGGTCAAATATAGAGAGGCCGTAACGCACTTGTTTCCGCAACCACTTAAGAACACGAGAAGCCCTTTTAATATACAGGTTTTGATGCAATGCGATATTTCTGCTTTGCAGATTTTAACAAAGCGTTTGATAAATTAGTACACTACAAAATGATAGAAACTTTTGAAAATATTAAAATCGATGACAAAGATGAATGGAGGTCCCTTAAATAACCTTAGATATGCCTACCACACGGCACTTATAGCCAGCGACCGAGAAGAAAGGCAATATCCTATTGACAACATAACGGACCTGCGTAGCGAATATGGTCTGAAACTCAATCACAACAAGACTTAATATATGATTGTCAGCAAGGAACCAATAAACATTACACCAATTATGGCTTACGGCATAGACCTCGAAAAAACCGACAGGATTATATATTTTGAGTGTACAATTTAAGGGAAAGCTGGGATGTAGGCAAAGAAATTAGAATTCGAAATGACATATCGAGAGCAGCTTTCTGTATAATGAGAAATATACGAGGCAAAAATCTAAGCTGTCAACTAAAAATTAAGACTGGTGAAATACTACATATTCGCTATACTTCTGTAAAGTACCGAAAGCAGGACATTTACCGACACCCTTTTTAAGAAATTGGAATTGTTTGGAACTTTGGTCTATACAAGTATTTCTGGCAAAAGCTGGGTGCAGAGAGTAAGTAATGCGGAAGTGTTGAATCGCACGGGAAAAACATTTCAAGTAGTCGAAACAATTAAAATACGAGAACCTCATGTAGTGCGACATCCCGAGACGTACAATATCTTACACCTCATTATACAAGGCAAGGTGATTGGAAAAACGAGCACCGGAGAGAAAACGATCACACTGACTGAAGAACAGTGGTTCAAAAAATCAACATCACGGGCATGGAGTCAAAATAGCCAACATTTTCTCAGCGAATTCGGCAAACGAAGAAGAACGTACGTGCGATGTAAAAAACATCAGCAGAATCTCAGATTTACAGATAATCCAGTTTATGTTTGTTACGCTTCGTTGGCGCATCTATTAATTTCGATGTCTGTGGTTCAGATTTTGTATTTTGCGCGCATGAGAAACGCCTACCTTTCGCTTTCAGTCCGTGAAGTAATAGTCAGCAATTGTTCACGGCGTCTTTCTAGTCCCGTTTTGACGCCGTGATGGAATCAGCATGAGCGTTTTGCAAAGTGTCAGTGGATGTACGGGCGTGTAGTTGGTTATTGTGTAGTATTTGCCCTCGCCACTGTCGGCGTATAGTTGCATTCCTGGCCTATTAATTAGGGAATTCTGTCCCACGTCATATCGGCGGATCCAACGCTGGCTGACCTATTTTTGCACGTGCCCAAAATCACATTGGGGTAAGTGGGCTGAAGCTTTAATCGGGCTGTATCTAAATCTTCTGTTTTCTGATATGGGCTTTTCGTCTTGTAGCCGCAAGTGTGGAGCTTTATTCCGACCCCTTGCATTTAGTCGTGGAAGCATTCACGGCATGATCTTGACCCTTAGCTACTGGCGCTGAGAACACCTGTTAGCCGCGTTGCGCTTCAACACCAGCTACTTGAATTTCATAGCACACAGAAAGGGACCCGATAAGGAAGAGAATGTAGGATTTAGAGGGGAAGGGGGCGAAACAATAACTGAACACAGCCCAAGCATAAAAATCGCAAAATAGCTTACCTTCAGGCATTAAGTGGCGAGAACTACCAGATCACAAAGCATTCGCGTGGAGCGGCGGTTTCCACCCATGCGGCCACACATGGGACGGGCATGTAAAGCGGCTCTCAACGCTAATATTAGAAAGACGCAAATTTCCTATTCAAATTGGCGCCAAAAGGACATTGCATTTTTTATTCAAAGCCTACTAATTCAAAGTGGCCTGTAGTGAACGCGGACAAAAGTTCACGCCGACCGATTTGGTATCGTATCAGAGGGTTCGGGTATGAGTCTGGCATTTAAGTTGTCGCCACCGTTGGAGAAACACAGCATTGCTCAGTTATCCTAACAGTTACTATGAGGGTGCTAACAAACTAAAGTACTACTAAGTAAATGCACTCCGCGTGCAGTTGCATGCTTTATAAATAGCTCTGACGACTTTATTATGCAGCTACTCGATTCAAATAAAAGAATTGCAATATCTGAGCTTCCCAGAATTGCTTTTCACTGTAAAAAATGTCTCAGAGGTATTGCTCGGTTACCAACGCCAAAATGGGTGAATACATACACCTTTGTCTATTAACAAAATACATAGTTTTATTGCATTATTTACGTAACAGGACAAAAGTCATTATAAAAATACATTATTAACTATATCGTTAAGCGGTGATGGGTGTAGGGTTGTGCTGAAAAGTTACCATCCTACAAGCTAGTATCAAAGAAAAAGAACCCCTACTTTGTACCAATGTGAGAAAGCTCGCTTGTTTTGTACATATCATGCAAAATTATAAATATTGCATACTTCAGATTATTATATAAGAGCAGCTGTTACGTATAAAAGGTTCAGACAGGCGCAGAATCTTCCGGTAGCGTAATGCCATGTAGTCGACATGCAGAATATCTGCCGGGCTATTTAAATTCGCAGAAAATAAAGTAAGATGGGCCAATATGATCCCCTGGCGTCAATAGATTGCAAATCACTAGAAGAAAAAGAAGAAGGTGATGTACACAGTTATACAATTTCCTAACTAGCAGTGTGATTTGGAAATGATAATGTAAAAGAAATTTTAGTTATTACTAACTTATTATGAAGAGTCGTTGTTTGGTTAGTCCCATATGTGAAAATCTTTTTCTATGTTGAGGTGGTAGAGAAGCATATAGCAAGAATACGATGTTTTCATTACCTGAAACAGGGATTTTGATTGTGATGGAAATATGTATTAAAAACTTACAATTATGGTTAATATTTATGCTTATTAGGTAATGATGCAATTGAGGCTCTGATTTGATGAACAACATAGGTCCAAAAATGAAGTTTTCAGAAAATCGATAAAAACTGTTTGTCTTAATAACTGTTAAACTTATAGTTTCCAATTTTTTTTGTAACATATAGCAAATCTGTAATAGTAAGATGTGGGAAATCACTTTGTCAAGTTAATTGTGTTAAGCAAAAAAAAATTAAAACCGTTGGACATATGTTGTTTTTCATCGAAAACACTTGTTTTGATATAAACTCGTTTATTCTTCTGAAATTCACTACAACTAAATAAAGTGTAACGAAAATTAAAAATAAATTATATTCTTCTATTTCAAAATTAAGGAAGTAATAACTTTCACATAGGTCAGGCTTTACATTTGCCGAAAATAAGACTCAACCGATACAGGGTAATATCACAAAAGAGTAAAAATGTTTCAACAATAACAGCATTCCCTTACATAGAGGCGCCCGCCGCGCCGCACCCATTTCTCATAGCCTCGGTGGCGCAGTTCGACTGTGGATGCAGTTACGATTTCTATGCGGGTGTGGTTACGAGTGCTATGCAGATGCGGAGGGTTCAAACCCCAGCGGGATAATTTTTTTAAAATTTGAAAATGTGTTTAATTAGAAACGTGAATATACGTTTACTCCTAACCTAATTTGATTTTTAAAATTACTTAGTGTCACAATGTCGACGAGGGAAGTTCTGGGTAAAGACCTTTAGAGATTTTTTCGTGATTACACTACTTCCTCCGTGTTTCAGACGAAAGAAGTAAAACTTAGACTACTAGATCAAGGTTTACACGTGCTCCTGAAAATTACAAATAGTTGCAATCGGAATAGAGTGCCTTAATTTAATATTATTCTATCTTTTTTATAACACCATCTCAGTGGTGCAGTGGTTAGAGTGCTGAGATTACAATGCGTACATCCTCTGTTCGAATCCATGGATAGACGGAAGTTTTCCGCATTCTACTGAATCGGCATTGAGCCGGGTAACCGTTCGACGTTGAATATAATTAGTGTCGGCCTCTTCTAAGGATTGATTTATGACGTAGTGTAAAAAAACTACACACAAAACGTGAACTTTGTTCACTTTCCAGCCAAAAATCTAAACAATATATCTTTTCCATTCCAGTGATCACTTGATATTTAAGTATAAGCGAGACGGCCGTTGAGAAAACATCTGGCGCCACCACTAATTAGTGCAAAGCGACAAAGAACAAATAGCATTGGTACTCACTACAACGAACGTATTTAGGGTCAGAGGTGCAAATTTTCCAACTGTAAACTCGATAGGTCTTTGGGTCCTTTGTAAGACAAGACGCAGGCCTTTTTGAAACCTTATGTCGGTGCCAATAAAGTCGACTTCGTAAAGTGCATCCCCCACAGCCATAAACTGCAAAGTGACTTCGTTTGCCCAGTATGAAGTTAATAGTTGCAAAATAGTTCCCCCTGAAGCAAGTATTAGTTGCTGAAAGCACCTAAAGTTAAAAGTCGGCATCTGCAATTAATAAAATTGAATTTAAAATTTTAGAGCATAAGTGCAATAGGTATCTTACTAAGACTGTATAAAATAGCGCCAAGCAAATTATAACTGCCAATCCAAGGAAATCAACGAAAATGGTCACGTAAAATATACTTTCAAAGACATTAGCGGTATTTATGATATCTATATGTCTTTGGACGATCTCTCTGAGTACTTTTTTTAAATGTATCCATTCTGTGTAAGCGGACAGCTCGGATGAAGTTATTTCTTCTTTCTGAAAACATATCTCGTTATAAAAATACTAAAAGAATCACTAGGTTTTTACTTTGACATGCTCGATAGACTTTTTGATGCGCTCTTGTAGAATTCTACATTGAAAACTGAGGTACACCATTACTGCAGTAATCGTTACGTCCATTGTACTATACGTCAAGCAAGCTATCGTGACGAAGAAGTTTTGGTAAAACCAAGCAATTTCATAGTTGGGACTGTAAGAGATGTCGAAGAGTGAAAATCCCCCGAACGGCAGGCGCCAGTAAGTGGAATTGCTGTAGGACACCCTTCGTATAACAACTTCTATATTGGCGAATAGTGTGTGTGAAACTACCATTATAGAAAGAATGATGGCCTAAAATGATCACATTTAGTTAGAGGGAAATAACTACAATATTATAAGCAGCTTAGCAGAGAAAGGAAAGAAAATGAAGAATCATTGCTTTAGCTATTTATTAGCTCTCACATTGGTGCGGTCAAATGAGTCTTCGATCTTATTATTAAATGAAATGAATGATAATAGCTATTGGTTTATATTCATCAAAGTAATTTATGCAGTGTAACGCCTCGAACTTTACTATATTTTTACATTCTAGGGAATTTTGTACACTCTTTTTAACGAATATTTAGCCCTCATTCTATGAGTAGCTTGGCTGCTAATCTGCTATTGACGTTAATGTTTTGGTTAACGGTGCAATGTGTTCCAGATTTTTCTAAAATTGCAATAGCGACCCAAGCACCAATATTAATAGAAAACAAATTTGGGTATTAGATGTTAGAAGATGAGTAGATGTTGTAGTAGAGGAAGGAAACGCAAATATATATATATATATATATATGTATGCCTGTTAAGCTGTCACCTCCGAGTCATAAATAAGACGACCTGACCTCTGGGTTATCCCGCTATGCAGATCCGTATATAAGGGTATATTTGTGAAGAGGGGAAGGTCTAAAACACATTTCTCAAAAGAGGGGTAATGTTTTTCAAATAAATTATTTCGTATATATTACGGATACATAAAATACAATGTCGCTTCCACCCTTACATGTATATTTTGTGATAGATACGTCTAACTCTCCTCCAGCAGTGTTGTCACTTCTCGCAGCTTGGGGTGATGTCATTTCCACATCCCGTTCTATAAATAGATCTTAGTTATCGCTAAATGTTGAGTAGTAGATATTTCAATCAATGGTTGTAGTTCTATTCTATAAAGCTCGTGTTTTGTGACGAACGTGACAATGACAAGTGGTGTTCAAAATGACTTCCAGAGGCCAATTACTAGTGACATTTTCACTAACAGAAGAAATTAGTTACTTTATGTGCCATAGTTTATTAGAGTGCGGATTAAAAAGAATTTCTGTTAAAAGAATAAGCGCTTATAAATAAGCATCGACACATGAAAAAAACTTTCAAAAGCATTCAAAAAGCTAAATAAGAAAAGAAAACTCAACAAGATATGTCATTTTTTATTTTTTTAAGAAAAAAAAAGAACGTTGCTTCTGTATCTAGCAAACTAACATAAACTTTACTTGTTTTGCGGTAATTTATTAATGTCTGCAGTGAACACCTATTAAATTCAGGCGGGAATCTTCTGAATTGTCATTCCATCTACGCAGTGTGTTTTAAAACTCCCGCTTTTTTGCAAAGGGAATTACAAAACCAGCAATATTGATTAATAATGATAAGAGATTAATGAATATAAAGGACCATAAAGGGATTTACGTATAACACAAAGCATGTGTTTTATTACATTAGATTATTTTTGAAAGAATATTCTATAAAGATGAGACGCAAGCAAAGTTAGTATTTTCAGATGGTTAAAAAAAGACAGCAAGTAGAACACCAAAGTATTAAAGGAAAATCGTTATTTTTTCTTGGTAAAATTCTCCTAAGACGTCGAGCGAAATGTTTTACTGAAAGATGTTGGCAAAATCCTCCCTTTTATGAAACATTTTCTAACATTTTCACAGCATTTCTTTATCTGAATACATTTCTAGGTTTTTAACAGAAAATTTTAATTTTTTCTTTAATGAATTTTTAAAAAGGCTTTAACATAACGTCGCATTATAAGCGGTTTACCTTTTAACTTTCCAGGAAATTAATAGACTTTAGAAACTAATCACTATGAAAATGTTTAAAGATTTTTTTGAGAAATACTATTAAAAGTTCTTATTTTTTTCTGGGAAAGGATTGCAAGGAATCCTAAATACAGTATGATTTTTTTATAATCCGAATCAGAGAAGGCTGTGCACAGAAGAAGGAAAGTATGTCGTAAGTGATATCATAAATCACTTCACCGTTTAAACTACTGATAAAGTGTCACAATAATTCAAATTGTATTGCTTTATGTTATATTGATTAAGTGAGTCAAGTATTTATAAATAATTAAATTGGTTAAATGGTATGTGCCTAACTAAATTCAGAGAATATAAAATGACACATTATAATTGAAGTAAAGAGTTTATAAATTACATTTTTAAAGAAAATTATCTAGAAGTATATCTGCGCAAAACGAGAATTTAATCGAAAATACCGGGTATTTTAAAAAGAATTACATCTAGTAGGTTGTGAATTTTGTTTGCATGTCAATTTTCATGTGCCCTAGATTGTTATTGGGAAATTCAAAGCATACTAGATGTAATTTTTTTAAAACACCCGGTATTTTCAGACGATTTTAGAAAACCGAGAATATAACAAATATTGTTTATCAGCAAACGTCACAAAAGTGACAACTTATGTGTCTTTATTGACAAGGTAAAAGTGTCACTTTATCTGCCTAAGCAGATAAAATAGCAACTTTTGCGTACTTTATCTGCCTAAGCACATAAAATCGTTGCTCTCTTTCTTTCTACGTTTGTTAGCTATCTCCTCCGAAGATACTGGTCCGACTAAATTGTATGATGGCTTAAAATTTTGCTAATTTTTAGTCTTAGATCGTAGGCCGGTTTTTATTTTCAAAAAGTGTACAAAAAAGTTTTAATTTAAATAAATCCTTTAAGCAGCAGAGCATCTGTCGCCGTGGGTTATGGTGTGACAGCTGCTGTGGCCGTGTGCTATTAGCTCGGGTGATTCAGTATGTTCATATATCATTACAGTAGCGCGTTATTTGAACAACAGAGGTTGGCGCAGGGGTACAGTGCTTGCCTGTCACGACGGTGGCCTGGGGTCGATTAACGGCCGATGCATCTTTTTTTTTAAATTTATATTAATGAAATTTACCTGAATACGTTTGCGGATAAAATAGTATATGTTATTCGGAGTAAAAGTGACTTTATGTGGCTTAGCTGAATTATTTGCCTCACTAACGTTCGGCTAAATAAACTTTAGCTTCGCCACATAAAGTATCACTTTTACTCCTAATAACATAATCTACTATTTATAATTTTCCATTAATTTATTTATAAGGTTTTTAGTAAAAATGTATATTTTTTCGGAAAAAAGTTCTCCTTCTCTAATCCTTAATGCCCTTTCGGGCGTCGGATGATGGTCTCTAGAGCTGTATCCAGCTCTTCCATCTTTCTCTGTCTCTCGCTATTATTTTCATTTCATCCATTGTCACTCCTGTTTCTAGTCTTATTTCGTTGATTTGTTCGATCCATTTTCTTCTGGGTCTGCCTCTTTATTTTTTGGTTGGTTTTCTCGCGTCCATTATTCTTCTTGCGATTCTGTTAGGTTTTATTCTTGTTATGTGCGCGTACCAGTTTAGTTGTTTCTTTTTAATTTTTTCCATTATTGGTTCCTGTTTGGTTATTTCTCTTATGTCTTCATTTTTTATTCTGTCCCATTTAGTTTTCGCTGCAATTTTCCTGAGATGTTTCATTTTCAAAAATCTATTTAGTTTATTTAAAATTTTCTTCAACAAGAAATGCCAAACGCATTGCATTATAATTTTGCCAACATTTTCGGAAGATTTCAAAAATTAATAAGTAGAACATCAAGCCATGTTGCTTTCTGGAATCTTTAGTCCATTTCTGAGATTTTTCAACAAAACGTGATATATTCTGGACAGTGATACCAGTCGTCAAGGTATGAGTTTAATTTAAATTTTCGAATTTTTGCAGTAAATTATAGAAAAACAGAAAACATGAACCAATTAGACTTTGTATGACAAATTTTCAAACATGGTAAAAAAATTCAAAATAACGCCAAATAGAACAACAAACTATAAATTGTTTTTTTAATTTTGAAAAGTTCTTTTTTAGAGCTTAGTCGCTTTCTCAAATGGCCATTTTGCTGATAGACCGCTTTTATAAGGACATTTTACTGACAATCTTGCTGCTCCAAAAGACAGAAGAATTGATCTGCATGTTAGCACAACAATCTAGACATGTTAAAGGTTTCTTAATAAAACCTACATGCTTTATTTTAAAAAACAATGCGGGCTGCCTTTTCTTTAGTTAATTTTTATGGTATGTTAATGGTAATATGGACTCCAAAGTGCATATTGTAATATCTTTATTTAAAAAATATAACAACCTCCGCAGTTACTACCCCACTCTTTTATGACCCCAAGACCTTCACCAATAATTTATGTTACATACCTCCACTACCTACAAGGAGGCAAATTGAATCAATAAATTCTTTGTATTTTGAACTCACATCTTTTTACATTAAAGGAAGTATTGGATTCACCCCAAAAATTTGAAATTGAGTTTTCAACAGATGTTCAAGTTTTCGCGTCCCCTGGATCCAAAAAAATATGTTTTTGTTCATTGGTCTGTCTGTCAGTCTGTGTATGAACAGAATATCTCAAAAACAAAAAGAGGTATGGCGTTGAAACTTCATATATAAGTTTTGTGTACTATCTAGATGCGACAGCCAGATTTTAAGGAAAATCGCATAACATAAGTATGATGTTTACTCTTGTGATTTTTCATTTTTTCTCGATTTTTTCAAAAACGGCTATAACGATTTTTTCCAAACTTTACATTTTTAGTGTGTATTGATGTGAGATAGTTGATTTTTCAGTGAATACCTCTAAAATGGGTTTCTTTTGGTTTTTTTATTAACTCCTATTTTAAATAAAACATCCGGTATATTATTAAATTTTTTAATTCAGCTTAACATTTTAGAAAAAATGTGTTTCCTGAACTAACGCTATATTTTTTCTGTACGGTTTCTGTGGAACTTGTAATTTTTGACAAATGCCTAAAAATTAAAATTCAAGTTTTTGGCTAATTTTAAGATCACTGTAAAAGGAATTTGCGTGCGCGTATCGCACTAGATTTTTTATATTATGAGCAGGGGAAAAGACGTGAAATGTATGTATCATCAGGTGAAATTTCCCACGAACAATTTAGTTCTCAGAAGACTCGTGTGTGTAAACAATTTAATATTTTTTGTTCGGAAAATGTAATAATAGTTATTTACTATACAAGTGGGATAACAGCATCATTAATATGCGTGTGTGTAAGTTACAAACGAGTGCGTAGCACGAGTTATGTAAGCACACAAGTATATTAATGATGCATTATCACACATGTATTGTACAAAATTTTATCTACGACTGCCTAAAATTGAGAAAAGTGCGTCAAGAGAAATGTCAGATCTGTCATTTTCAAAAATATTTTAGTAGGCAAATGTCATTATGTCATTCATTTGACACTATTTCAGTTAGGTAATAAAGTCATTACACAACTCAGTTGCGTAATGAAACCATTACATAACTGAGTGGTGTAATGAGCTTCATTACCTAACTGAAATAGTGTCAAATGAGTGACGTAATGAGTTACTTATCCCACTGGAGTAGATAAAATATAATTTATTTATTTGTAGGAATGGATTAATAGCAATAACTTCTATGACTTTCCCTTAAAAACACTTGATGCTAGTAACCTGCAAGAAAATAATAGTAATTCTCATTTCCAAGAAGAATTTCGAAATAAATCTAGCATATTTGTAGGTAAAATCTATGCAGAATTTATACCCTGCCTCGGGAAAAACAAAAGATGGGACTGCAAAACTAAGTAATCTGAAAATTAGTAGCTCTTCTACTATTGTAAGTGAATCAGACCTAACTGTAGATGATGATAAGGACCGTGACTTTGAACCAGAGGGTAACATTTCTCAAACGAGTTCATCATGTCAATCAAATGAATAACAAATTACTTTGCCACTTGAAGACAATATTATTAAACCCTCGCTAAAAATACAGCTGGTAAGATATCAAAACATATATGAAATTGGAATAATTCTTTAGTAGTGTATATAAATTTGTGTATTGTTTCACATATTCAAACTGCTGAAACAACTTCCCAAGATGCGTCAAGAAGTTTGAGTCTTAATGTAGTTTTTCTAATTCTATTCAGTCTGTTAATTACTGCATTTTGAAGTATTGTGTCTTTAATTCTCTAACTTCTTTAAATTATTTTTCCTTCTAGATTATTAAATATTATTATTATTGTTAAATGCAGGAAAACGCAATTTAAAATTAGCTTGATTCAGAGTCTTTTTTAGATAATATGAGGAAATGATGCATCATTATTAAAATTCAACTTAACAGAAGAAACCATGTGTTTTATTTTAATTTAATTAGCTAACGACTGATAAACCCCACGAAAATTAACGATTTAAATTTAAAAGAATTTAAAAACCCTAAATACGAAAAGAAAACGCAACAAAAATTATCGTTTGGCATTTTATTAAAAAAAAGAACGTTGCAGCTGCAAAGAAAAAGTTAACATCAAATATACTTGTTTTGAAAAAGAAACAGAATAAAAGGGATGTCAAACGCTTGTTTTTTGCAAAACGTATTTTGAACTGCTTAAATTAAAAACACGTAAACATAATGCCATATAGTTATAATGAACGTATAATCGAAGTGGCAACCTTATCGATTTTTGACTGTAGCTCAAAAACAAAAGGACATTTCCAAATGTAACGAAAATGGGACATATCTTCTTACACCCTGTACGAGTAATTATTAGGAAGTTATACAAAAACGAAATACCCGATCTTAATGCTTAGTATGCTATTGAATAGCAAGTCTGCTCAAGAATCAGTGCTTAAAAATAAATAACAAATTATGTCTCCCGACTTCTACTTATGATCTAAAATATCAAATAAAATAAGCTGTCGACGTCCGCAGGTCAAAAGCGATGTTGCCGCGATTTTGGAGGTCATAATATGCTTTACGTATACCGGAGGCGACTTAGCACAGGGCTTGCCTAGCTTAGAAGCGATCCCAGCGCCACCGGTCTATACTCAAACTAAAAGACCGTTTTGCAGGTACTTGGGGTCAGAATCACCTCCGGGCAAATTTTCGGGAATGGACTCTGAGCAACATCTAGTGGTGGAATTTGTGAAAAGTATGACGAAACGTTGTCACCTCCGAAAACGGAAGTGACAACGTAATTTCAGAAGTGACTTCGTTAGACACGTATCTATTTTGGAGGTCACAATGACCGCATGTACGTATATATATATATATATATATATATATATATAGTAAAATGTTATTTCTTGACTGGGATAGGGGTTGGAAAAACTCCAATCTCAGTGCTACGCACAGGTACCAAGCTTTAATGGTTAGATTGAATTAACCACACAAGCTGTGAGAGGGACTATCTTTATATATATATATATATATATATACTACACACAGGAATTAAGACATCGTTTACAACAAATCAAAACTGAAAAAGAAGGAGAGTTAGCAATCGATTATAGACTAATAAGAGCGATGGAGAATACAGAAAGAAAAGGTAGATAAAAACCGAAATTCACTAAGGTGACAATAAGTAAGTTAAGAGACAGATACAAAAGAAATATCAAGAAGGAAGTGGTAAGGAATTCTACAGAAAAAATGGGATGGTTGTTGGAAGAAGCATGGAAAAGCTTCAACGCACTGACATATGAAAAAGGGGCCGCCATCTGTAGAATAAGAAGAGTGGGGAAGCAATAAGAATGGTGTAACAATGAAATAAAGAGCAAGTAAACTAAAAGAAGAAGGTATAGAAAAAATTATAGGTAGACTGGGGTATGATAAGGCAGGAAAGGAATATATAAGTAGAAGAAACTGAGCAAAATAAGTAGGAAAGTAAGCAAAATAGAAATTATTTGGTAGAAGCTAGGCAAGGAGTTAAATAAAACTCATGAAATACACAGAAGGGCGTTTTGAACTAGACTAAAATGAATGGGGGGATCATAGATAATAAGTTAGAGGCGTAAAAGATAAGAATGATCAGATCAAAACATACAAAAACGAGATCATGGACTTATGGAACGAATACTGTTCAGACTACATAGTTTGAAATTCAACTAAGCAGTAATAAAACACCGATAAAAGAAGAATAACAAGACGGAGAATTATAGTAAACAGAAAGTATTAAAGAAGAGGATGTGGACGAAGGTGTAAGGAAAATAAAAGCAGGAACAATATGCGGAGGAGATAATGTCAAACATGGAATGATAAAAGGAATGTTTATGGAGGTTTTGCAGTGACTCATGGAGGCATCGGAAAATACCACACTCCTTTTGTTATTTTACAGGCTTTTTATTATCTCTTCCACTTCTTATTGCTCTGATGGTTTAATTATTTCATTGTTACTGTTTTTGTTCTACCTGAATTTGTTCGCCTTTTGCGCATATTAGCTCTTCTTCCTCTTTGTTTAACTGTTTTTAGAGTTGTTTTGCCTAAATTTCTATTATTTCTTGTTGATCACCTACTAAGTTGCTGGTGTTTTCCTGTTTTTGTTGGTTTTGCGGCTCTTTAAAAAGTTTGCATTTTCTATATGTTGGAATACAGCGTCCTCTCATTTTTTTTCATAATTTTCTTTAGATTCCTGTATTTTCAATTTCATTGTTATCTCTTTTGCTTCTGGTCGGCATACAAATGCCTTTTTACATTCTATGCCATACCATGCTTTAGTCTTGTGTTTTTTAACCACTTGTTTGGCTAGGCAGTGATCTTCAACTACTTTCTCTTGAGAGTCTTCCAAATTTGGATGTATCTCATGAACTTTTGCCTTGCCTCTGCTTTTTGTAGCATTTCAGTATCACGTATCATGTTTATTCCTTTCACAGTTTTTAAATTTTAATAGCTTCTAACCAATTTAGGTGACTTTCACCTTACCGTGATCTGAGTCTCTATCGCCCCTTTCTCTGTACTATTTTTCATTTCTAAAAATTTTACATGTACGTGATTTACCGATTTCTGATCTGAGGATACTCATATGCCTTTATGGAGTCTGTTGCCGCTAAAAAACTTTCTTATTGCTCTCACTGCCACTATCATTTATTACTCACCTCATGAAGGCTATGTTTCTCTATTACATATAGTTCTACCAATATTTGACATTATTGGCTACTCACACTTTTTATTGCTAAACTATCCAAATCTACCGGGCTTGCGCTGCTTTAAGGGCGAAAATAACGGAACACTTCCTTGTTATGCTGTCAATTCTTCTTCTTCTTCGTTCCTGTTGGTCCTCTGGGGATCATAGGGCGTCCGATGGGACGTTTCACTGACTGTTAGTAAAAGTAATAAGGTTGTCAGCCTTACACTATGCTGTCAATACTATAGATTAAATACATAACTGATAAATGATGTACTACCATCTCAAAAAGTTCATAAATCAAAGTTAAGAAGATTGGAATTGTGGAGACCTAGTTAAACCTAATAATAAACTCTTTGTTTTTTTATTTTAAATATTATCTAAGACATATTCCGTTTTTAAATATTATTAAACACTTTAGGTTATTATACCTCCCGAAGAAATATCAGTAAATAAATACGATGGGAAATCAAAATACATTATTGAATAATGTTTCATACCTGGCCATTCATAAACAGCACGCATTTACTCATGAGCTTCTTCTCTTCGTTTCCTCCCGCTCCTCTTGTTGGGTACCCCGCATTTATTTCTAAAACCCTCAACGCTTTTGCGAATTTTTCCTTGATAATTAACACCGTCACCAACTTTAGGAAAGCTGAAATAAAGTCACTAGAGCAGTCGTATTTACACGTATCTGGCACAAATGACCTACATATGGTGTAGAACAGGTCAAAAATGAGACTGTCTACCAACACACTTAGGCAGTTAATGTTCATCACAACCGCATGGGTAGTGGTAATCAGTAAATAAGGTAGTGAGCCCAAAATAAAAATGGAATACATTTTGTAGAGTATTGTGTCGTCCGCTTCAAGAGATAATCCTACAAATCTCATTAGCTTTTTCAAAAGCCTAAAGTTATCTGCACCAACGCCTCTTGTCATTTCGGTTTGCCTGTATCAACAACAATGCCGATCGGTTATTACGTTGACCTTTATAAATAATTAGTTCATTAAAATATATTTTTATTATAGGGTTAGCTTGCAACCTATGTCAATCTACCTGTAATTTTCCAAATCAATAATAAGTAAATGATATAATACCGAGAATTAGATCACAACGCATAATATTCTATATTGAATTCGACGTCAGAAATTCTTTCGAGTTTTTATAGTTCCCCACCAAGATCATATAGGTAAACATAACCTCGCGATAACAAACTTCAAACGAGGAACAAAGACAGGTTTGATTTGCTTGTCGTTACATATCAAAGCATAAAATTATTAAAACAGGTACAAACACGCACTTGGCTATACGAGTGGCACTTAAATATTTTTCAAAGGAAATTTAAATCATCTGGATATCTTTTATTTGCTACAACTTATGATTTTCCTAGCCTCTTTCTATCGAGAGAACCAAAAAAAACTGTTCCTCAGCAGGCTGTGGAATGAAAAGTCACATCTTTACTAGTGTCAGATAATAATTAGTTGTCATTTTCTATACGAATCTGTCAGATTGTTAAAAGATTTCTGCTCCTAAAACTGACCTTTCATTATTATTTAACTAGTGAATCACCCGAGTTACGCTTCGGTTCGTAAATTTAGGAGAGATTCATTAATATAAATTTAAAAAAAAGATGAACTGGCCGGGAATTGTACCCGCGCCGCCCGCGTGGCAGGCGAACATTCTACCACTGAGCTACGGAACTTTGTTGAACGACGCGCTGCTGTAGTACTATATAATGAATCACCTGAGCTACGCTTAGTTGGCTAATTAAATAATCTAATTAAAACCTTTTTTGAAAATAAAAACCCGCCTACGATCTAAATCTAACAATTAGCAACATTTTAAGCCATCATACAGCTTAATCAGTCCAGTATCGTCGGAGGAGCTAGTGACCAAAGATACAAAGAGACCAACGATTTTATGTAGTGGATTCCAGCTGACACAAGTAAAGACGTGACTTTTCATTCCACAGCCTGCTGAGGAACAGTTTTTTTTTGGATCTCTCGATACTATTACTGCAGTTATTTAGAACAGAATATTTTAATTTAATTTAAGCGAAGGGAAGCTAACGATGTTTACTCTTTCGAGGGATCAAGCATAGCGATAATTTCAACCACCTGAGCCGAAGCGTGATCCGGAATTACAAATACAAGTAATGCAACCTTATTCGCAAATGATATAGTTAATATTTAATCAAAAAGAGATTAAGCGCGACTTGTGTAACCAGAAAGTAATCAAAATCTGTGATATTAACGTTATTTTACGGTATTTTTTTTTAACGTGAGCGATATGTTCGATAGCATCAAGCACGATTCAGCTGAATTAATTTTCACGCCTTTTTACCTTTCTGCTTGTTCGAAGCACCTTTGGTTGTGTGTTTCTATTCTGATACATCTACGTAAAGTGTGAGACTCGCCGTGCTGGCTGCCCAAAAAAACCCAAGGATACGTGGAGTAGCTGTACGCATTATCTTAAACGTCCACTCAACGTCAGATTCAACGCCCGGCGGTATCTGCTGCAGGCGAGCAGGGATTCTTCTTGGGATTTTTCAAAACGCATCACAGCCACTAAGATCAAACCTTTGGAATGTGCTAACTTTTTGTCCGCTTGGCAACGCACCTCTCGCTTCTCAATTGGTTAGATCTAACCAGATTGCGACCTTAATGAAAATTATCTATCAAAATCTAAAATCCTCTGGGAAAACCTTTCAACGACCATCAATCGTTTTCAAATTTTAACTTATTCGTTATATATAACTTTGTTGCTCACCGAACGATACGCTAATGCGACAATCGGTTCTCGAAGAAGCATTAGCAATTAGCGAAATGGTATAAAATGTTGGGGCTGGAGTAACACTTTCACAAAACACGTCTTAATTGTTCAAGATTTGGGCACAAAGTTCTTTGTCCAAAGCTCGACGAGTAATTCTCTGTCTGCGAAAAGTTGCATAAATTAACAACAATCATTGAACGGTTAATGCACGGTAAGGAAATATGTAATTTACAAAACGGTAAAGGTTTAGAAATCTGCAAAATGATTACTGAAGAATAAAAAAGGCTTGCAAAAATTTACGTAACGTTAGTAGTCCCTCTCTTTCATTTTACTCTGCAGCTAAATATGCGTTGATGGTTTTTAAGGTTTGTTTTCTAGGAATGATCCCGAACTTCCGGTTATTTTAAGCTACATTATTTTTGCCAGTTATAACATGTAGTATGTCCCCGGATAGGTAAAACGACTCTTGTAAAAGGTAAAAAATTATCGATTTAAATTTCATTTTTTTGGAATTTAGCCCTGCTTGGTTAAAGGCCAATTTTTAACACAATTTTAGTTTTGAAAAGTATTTTCAAAAAACCAATTTTTTGTAAAGTGCTTTTTATGTGGCAAATACTACAAAAAGTTATTGTTTAAAATCAACATATAAGCCCCTACACCAAATTTCAAAATCCTCGGCCAACTTTGATCGCCCACATTTTCTTTAAAGTTTATTTTCCAAATCAAAGAATTTTATGTTTAACAAAGTTTTTTTTATTATGAATAAAAAAAATTCTTAGAAATATTGAGATGGATTGCTTTGAAAGCTCCACTTTGAGTTTGCTATTTAATTGATATGGTTTTTAAAATTTAATGTAAGATTCAAACTGATTAAAATAATTTTGCTGATTTGTATTATTATTTTTACTTGACCAAAATAAAACAGTATTATGCCCTTTTTCGTATTTTATTTATCTGCAATTTTATTCTTATAACGCTAGCTTGGTAGACAATCAACTCTATTCAAAGGGGTGAATTCCTAATAATTTGTGAATATTTACTTAAACTGGTCCGCCACTGGCCAAGCGAATTTGTTCAAAACTCGCAGTCGCAAATGTATGCTGCTAAACTCCAAAATGGTTCGCTTAGTATGCGGCAGGAGTTGTTGACATTAAAAACTAAATTTGTGAACATTCGAAGAGGAATTTATTTAAATCGTAGTGCTTTGGCGGTTATTATTCTCATTTGTTTCAGGAATTAATTTGTCTTATGACGTCAGAAAGGACGCCGAATTTCTGCAATTGTTTAATTTCCACCTAACCTCACAACTGGACTCTGGTTAATCATTTGAAAAGCACTTTCGCTGGAGGCTTAAAGATGCTTGAATATTGTTCAGTACGGTTTGTTCTCGCACGCACACAAATTTCTGGATGAATACGCTAATATTTTTATGGTTAGACAGTACCTTAAGATTTCGTGTTCGCTTCAATCTTCGGAAAGAGGGCCGCAGCTCGTATCTTCGTCTGGAACGGTTTCCCCCGGTGTCTGTGCTGCTGGTCGGTGTTCTGCCCTCCTGCCTGATGCGTCGCAGTAGAATGCCCTGGCTCTGGACCCTCTTTTCGGCTGGAATCCTTCTCAGTAATCTTGATGTGGGTGACGAACGTTTCCTCGGAGATGCTCTTGGTGAAATTATTTATGTTTGCGGAAATCGCCATAAACGTTCTCATATAAACTATACCACTTGCTTGACACAGTGAAACACTTTTTAGCTTAAAATATTCAATTTTATTATATAAAAACTTGTATTCAAAAGGAGCACAAAATGTCATGTCATTCTTCTAATTTATTCAATTGTTATCTGATGAAGTCCGCTATAAACAAATGCTAATCTAATACTATACAAACGGCAATCACCCAAGTTCAAATCAATACATTTTGAAATAAATTTACTTACAAATGATTGGAATTTAAAAATTTCTTGTATCTAAAATATTGTCCACATTTTTAATTGTCAAAATGTCTTTTGCGCCACTACACGTTTTATTATTTGCTTTGCTTTGTTCACTCGCGTAATTGCACTGATTTTTTTAAAGAGTTCACTTCCTTCATAAATGCTTTCGATGTCCATCTGTCTGCTTTTCACTTACTTTTTTCATGTCTTGCTGTCTGCTTTTCCAATTGCTATTTCCTGACTTTCTGTCAGCCTTTTAATTTGCTCTTTGCAACGTAATAATTAATCTGGTTTCTTATTCCTTTCAAGATTGCTCACAAATTGTACCTACTTAGCTATATTGAAATTTACGCTTTATTGACCTACACATAGTAAACCTTTTTGTGATTATCAATTTCTTTTGGTTTGGCCATGCATTCTGCCCAAACCTAATATTTAATTAATTTGAGCTTCGACTTCAACCCTGTGAAAAACAAGCGTTCCTTACTCAATTCAATTAGTAATACTGGCATCGCTTTTCCAATGCATTTACTGAATTAAATTTAAGCTTAGTATTGCAGCTACATAAAACACCCCAACTCTGTGCTTATTGACTTGTCTTCTAAACTGTACTGCAAGCAGAGTAGAGCCTCAGGCAGAAGACCATTACAATATTTGGTTTTCCATGGTAGTCTTTGTTAAAAGTAAAATTCTTTGAGTTGGGACATAAACATAAAAGAAAATGTGAGACATCAAAGTTGGCCGATGATTTTGAAATTTGGTGTAGGGGCCCATATGTTGATTCTAAATAACTTTTCTTACTAACTTTTTGTCGTATTTGCCACATAAAAGGCACGTTACTATACAGAAAAATAGATTTTTTGAACATTTCCAAGGCACACTTGATTTCTCAAAACTGAAATTATGTTAGAAATTCGTGTTTAACCAAGCAGGGCTGAACCACAAAAAATGAAAATTTAAATCGAGAATTTTTTACTTTTTACAAGAGTCGTTTCACCTATCCGGGGACACACTGTATATTGCTTATGCTGGGTTGCCTACGCTTCTACGCCAATTTAAAAAAAATTTCAGAACTCGTGAGCATATAGTTCTGGCAACCTTTGATTTACGATTGGTATCCTTTTTCTTTCCAAAATGTCTAATTTATAACCTTAGGGGGCTCCTTTCCTGTTTTGGTAAATTGATTCTTCAGTATTGTTTCCTATAGTTGCCTGGAATAAAGTTCATAAGGGCTGTAATCTATATGGTTAAATCAGGGTCTGACAGTATTTAAGAAGTGACTTACCTCTTTGCTGCAGGACCGTTCAGATATGTAACCTTTTACGTTGTTTGTAGAGTTTCAGGATTTATTTCAATCCTTTAAGTAATCTTAATATTAATTAATCAGCTTACAAATTTTAGTGGCTTTAGTTGCTCTGAATTGGATTAATCTGGTAACAATAGCTGTCTCTGACAGTATTCAACTAATTTAGTTTCTGAATAATACGTTGTATTTAGTAATTATTAAAATAGTAGACGAACTTATGTACAGGTCACAGAAACTAGATCGACTGTCAAGGTAGGTCATGAAAGACGCTGTGATCATATTTGATGTACAGTGGCTTTATACAAGACAGTGTGGCCATAGAGATGTCTTCGCCGCTATTGGTCGACGCGAATATCCGCCATTAACAGGCAAAATATTGAGTTACTTCTAAGTTGTTCTCAAAGAGGTTGGTAGAAGCTGTTCATTTGGTTATGGAAGAAAATAAAACCTTTCAAATCTGACAACTGTAAATTGTCAATGTCAAATAATTCATTAGCGTCCCAAGCGGGTGAAATTTTATCATCTATTGCCCTGAAAAACTAACATTCTGCACAGTATTTAAATGTGACAATTTAGAATTGTGCTATTGTTGTACTAATAGCACAAGATGCGTTCGACTTGGAATGTATGATAAAGAGATTACATCGGTGCTACGATGAATGGGGCTTTAGCATAAGTTTAGAGAAAACGGAGTATCTATTTAGTAATCAACTCGGAAGCACAATATGAAGTCTTAATAAATGAAGATGTCGCAGTAAGACAAGTAGAAAGGTTTAAATACCTCGGTGCTACAATACAATCGATGAACAAGGTTTGGGAACAGAAGAGATCAAAACTCGAATAGTACAAAGTAAGAAGATAATGGGATGCTTGAAATCAATTTGATGGGACAATACTATCTCCAACAAAAACAAAAAAAGAATAGGTGAAGTAATGGTAGAGTCGATGCTATGTTATGGCAGTGAGGTATGGACTGTAACAGCGGAAATGAAACGAAGACTAGACACAGTTCAAATGGACGAAAAAGCGGAAAGGTATCGAGACGAGATAGAGTGACGAACGAGGAAATAAGACGCAGAATGGAGGCACCAGAATGAGTTGTGGACAGAACTGAACGGAAAGTGTTAAACTGGTTTGGTCATCTGATGAGAATGGAAGAGACGTCGTGGCCTATGAAGATCTTTAAATGGTCGCCGCCGGGTAAAAAAAAGAGGTAGGCCACACAAACCGTGGAATGAGGGTATTCGGAGAGCCATGGAGGAGAGGAACCTGGAAGAAAACCAAGCACAGGACAAGGAGGTTTGAAGACAGGGAACAGGAAGACGGCATTTAGCTGTATTGTAAACTACCATAACTGAAACCGGTTGTAAACTTCATGCGACACCTTAAAGCACCACGAACGAACGCCAATGAAAAATGTCAAACGTTCAAACATAACACTGCACGTGCAGCTAACATCAACTAGTTAAAATAACTAGCGCCAAAATAATGACCACTCAAAAAAGTTCGATTATTTCTAAAGGCACTGTATATCTCTAGGCTCAAATTTGCCTGAAATAGCTGCCAACAATCGTATGGCCACACTGTCTTGTATATAGTCACTGTAATTTGATGAATAGGCAATACGTGGAAAGTGGTCAAACATACAAAGTTTGGTTACATTTTAAATGACAAGTAATCAGTAACGGTGGGTAGAAGGATTTCCTTTGCGCAGTGACTAACGTTATATGACACATTCTTTGTGTTTTAAAGTGTGAAAATTGCTGTTGCTGGGATAGAAGGTTTAGCAGTGCCTGGTTGTTCAACTTAACACCATTATTTCCGAAATCCTTTTAATTCAAGAACTGATAATACACCACACCGCAATGTTGCATACGCCTCTGATTTATTCTGTCATTTAGTTTAAATAAGGTTAACAATTTAATGTCAATATGATAAATGTAAAAATGTTACCAATATGAAACTTGGAAATTACTGGATTCTAACATTAGTTCCGATTTTCACTGCGTCTCAATCTAGATTCTGTAACCTATAACAGTGAACTTAGTTGCGTGCGGATTATTGCGAAGCGATTTGTCGCCCAGTTTTACTATTTTTTATGAAGATTTTTGCGTTGCAGCCTTTTTACAATAGTGAGTATACACCAATTTTTACAAAATTCTTAATACGATGTGTTCCATTTTATTCATTCATCTTTGTAAGCCTTGTAGCAACTTGTTTAATACTTTTTCCTTATCTTTAACATTTTATTATTCTTTTGCAATTTTTATTTGTTCTAATCGATCTAGCAAGCTTGCGTCAAACATTCTACCTTCGATTGCTTGTTGAAAGATTGACAATAGTAAATTACGGAACTAGTTTATAAAAGTTATGTTTCACTGAAGCAGTAGGTCTGGCTTCAGACGAACGTTAGCGAGTACTTAAATAGCGCACGATAACGATTAGGCGAGGCATAGACCCCTAATTAATATGAGCAGAAATTCATGTTCAAAAATTTAATTAATAATAACTCGCAGAATAGAGATATGTAGCAGAACTACAAGACGTTTAAGTTTAAACGTAGACATTTTTAAAATTCTTTTTTCATATCTAGTATCTATTTCTTTTCTAAATTATAGTGTGTTGTTTAGTACATACCAATTTCAAGTTTTTTCTTCCACATCTTTTATTCTTCTTTTTCATAGTATACACTAATAACTAGTTTTTCTAAGCCATCTTAGGCCGCAGCCCGGGCAAGCGGTACCCTAACCCGTTGATTTAAGAAATAACAGTGGCCACTACTCCAAAAATGTTGGTATGGTGGTTGGAGAGCGTATGCTGTAATCGATGTCCAGGAGTGAGATTTGAACTCACGACCTGTCGACTGAAAACGCACACCCTTTAACAGCCTGCCACCCGCTCTCACAAATTTTAATTAAATGTAAAAAATTGTTAAATACGTTATTGAAAGACAAACAGTTCTTAATTCTCGGTGAGTCCTTGTAGATTGGATTTTACAAACAAAAATGAAAATATAATTTGGTAGTAACAGCTAAAATATTCGGTTGTTGAGAACTTTGTTCAGTCTTCAACGTCGTAGTTTTTATATCTAAGATGCAGGAAGTTCAGGACATAAATAAATCTTAACAAAGGAGTACTCTATTAATTATCGCCTTTTATTGTTAAACATGGTCTAATGTGCAGGTGTACAATTTTCATCATTGATATTGTAAGATGCAGAGAACAGGTGAAAAGATGTATACGGCTTCTGCTGGCTAACTACATGTCGAACTATATTTTACCTGGTGACTCAAATATATATGTTCCAAAATTCAATAGCAGCAACAGCAAAAATATAATGTCTTCATTTAAGGGTATATCGAGATATATCTATATTGGCATGACGATAACTTTGGAATTATTTGATGATGCGTGCAGTTTTGGAATTATTATGTAAATGAAGACATCTACATATAAACAGCAATGCGCCTGAATTACAGCATTGCTAGTTTGCATTATTTGTTCATGTGTCCTTTTTCAAGTTGTAAAGCAGCGTGTAGTACGAGTATGAAGTTTTCATCATCTAAAACATTTTAAATATTAAACTGTAGATTTTAAATTAAATGAGCTGTTTCTGGTTATTTCAAGACTAAATCGATAGTAGCAGATTTTCGCTTATAATGTTAGATTATAACTAAATATTATAAGTAAATTTACCACAACAAACGTGTTCAGCGTCAAGGTAGTAAACTTTCCAACTGTAAACCTCACTGGTATCTGCGTTCTCTGTATCATAAGACGTAAGCCCTTTTGAAATCGAATATCTGTTCCCAGAAATTCAACTTCGTAGCAAGCTCTTCCGACGTCGTAGCTTTGCGAAATCACTTCGTGTCCCCAATAAGCGGTTAGGAGCTGCAAAATTACCGACCCACTAGTAAGAGTGATCTGTTGTAGGAATCGAAAGTTAATGGAATCCATCTAAAAATTAATACAAAGCGTTTAAGATATTATATCGAATAGAAGGCGAAAAGATGTTCTATTATTTTTTATTTAGAATTGTATTAGAGCTGGGTCTGATTTAGTCACCAAAATATAAATTAACCTTCAATAGGTGTATTAACATCAGATCGCATAAAAATATGCTCTATTGTCATTACAATTCAGTTGGTAAATGTTAAAAAAGATATAAACAATTGGTTTTGGTTGATATGGATAACATCCAAGACTAATTATAACTTGAAATTGAAAAGAAAACTTCGCAACAACTTAAATAAAAAAAATCAAACAACTCATAACTAAATCAGAAAATATATACAACCCAACATACACTGATGTACAGTTGCTTTCAAAACTTTCGAGTACGCATTCAAAATCAAGTAACAACAATTTTGCAAAATTTTAGCTGTGTGAACGGGTAATTTTGAGATTAGGTTAAAAATTACATTGACAGCATGTGCTCTGTCAGTCGAGGCATTTTGGCTTTTCAAAAAATTAAATGTCAGAGTTGATTAATTACAACCCTGATTTAATACAGCGAAAAATAGTTGTACGCCAAAGTTTTGAAAGCAAGTGTACCACAACACCTTAATCCTAATACTTTTGTAGTAAATTTAACCAATACTAAAATTCCACAAAACATCAACGATTCTTAAAACTAGGACCTAAATTTAATTATTTTCCAAATGACAAACCAAAATCAAAACTCACTACGAGCAAACATTTGCAATATTCTAACCAACCACAAAAACCATAATAATTTAAAATTAACTTTTGAACAGCAACAATACAACAATGAATTAACTAAAAAAAATGCTGAAACTAAAACATTCCTTAAAAACAATCAAGATTTGATTATAACTACTGTTGACAAAACCGAAAAAACAGTCATCTTAAATAAATCAGAATATAACAATAAAATCTATAATTTATTAACTGACACCAACACTTATAAAAAAGAAACTAAAGATATAACACCATCAATTAAAAAAAAAATAACGAAATTGCAAAACACTTATTCGAACATAATTACATAGACTATTCAACTCACCCCCTTCAAGTTAACTATTCACCAATCATAATTTAGTATTTATGTCATTTGCCACCAATCAGCGTAAAATTGTGCAACAATACCGCTAGCGGAGTTTTAATGACAATTTTTTTCTCTTCCTGTAAAATTAATCAAATATGATATTAGAAATGTCAAATTTGACAAACAATTTATTTTACGTCAACAGATTTTTATTTTCAAAGAGGACGTGATAAAATTGATTAATTACTAAGAAATGTCAATTTTGTTCGTTGAATAGTCCTTCAAATGCCGCTTGCAGCCGACGAGTTGCATGAATTTTTGTCAAAGTGTTTATTCGTGTTTATTGCTTCAAAATTGGTCTCGTGCTGTCGCACTCGACCAATTTATATCGAATCAATAAACACTCATACACTTTGACAAAAATTTTCGGCAATTCGTCGACCGCTCGCGGTATTGTATATGACAATTATACATATAAAAAAAATATCACTCACAACGGAAATCCACCTAAACTATATGGACTGCCAAAATTACATAAAGAAGGCATACCATTACGACCAATTGTTGCTTCGTACCTGATTCCTACTTATAACTTGTCAAAATTCTTATCTGGAATATTAACTAAAATAACGAACGACAAGTAATAAATTTAGTGTCTAAGACTCTTGGGAATTTAAAAACAAAATTGACAATACAACTTTAAATAAAAACCACACTTTATTCTCACTAGATGTAGTGTCACTATACACCAATATACCTATAGATCTAGCAATACAAACAATAAGAAATAACTGGCAAAAAATTAAAGAACATACTGAAATACCTATGGATGAATTCATTAATTCTGTCGATTTCGTACTAAAAACTACTTATTTCTCCTTTAAAAATGAAATCTATTCACAAACTTTTGGATGTGCTATGGGCTCACCTATATCATCCACAATTGCCAATCTAGTTTTGGAAGATATTCAGACTGAAATATTGAAACAGAATCCTAATTGTTCCCTTTATCAAAGATATGTCGACGACATAATTATGGCAACAGATCCAATTAATAAATTAACTTTTTTAAATACATTTAATAATATACATCCTCGACTTAAATTCACTATTGAAAATGAAAATACAAAACATTCCATAAATTTCTTAGATTTAACATTACACAGACAATCCAACTGAAAAATACTTACCAACTGGTATAGAAAAAATATAAAATCAAACAGATATCTAATTTTCAATTCTATAACTAATTTAAAATACAAGAAAAGTGCCATAAACAGTTTAGTAGACCGAGCAATTAAACTCTCTGCTAAACAATATCATAAACAAAATTTTAAATTAATAACTAACATCCTTATAAATAACAATTATCCAATTAAATTCATAAATAAATCAAAAATAAAAAACAAACAAAATATTTCTTGTAACTTACAACCTAACTGTTTGGGTTCTGATTTTAATATTCCTGACTCAGTATCTCTAAACAAATATATATCAATACCTTACATACCCAATATTTCGGAAAAAATAGAAAGAGAATTAAAGAAATATAACATCAATACAGCCTATAAAAATTACAATACAATAGGAAAGCATGTATACTCAAACCTCAAAGACAAAACACCTATTAACATGCAAGCTGACTTAGTTTATGAAATTGATTGTATTGTATTGTATTTCTACTTACATAGGCAAAACAAAACAACTATTAAAAAACCGAATATACCAACATAAATACTCAATAAAAAAAACTTAATTTCACCTTCCAATAATAAAACTGCACTCACAGATCACACTATAGAAACTTTCCACAACCGCAATATTACAACACCTAAAATTTTACATAAAGAGGCTAACACTCGTAAAAGAAGGTGCTTAGAAATGATGGTAATTAAAAAAGCCCAAATGCTATTAATTATAAAACAGACATTGAAAATCTAAGAACTATTTACCATAATTTTTTAAATAACTCCCTTATTACTATTTTTTTTAATTGAGTGAAACGTTTCGAATTTTTCTTTCCAATTTGTAGTTCCCCCCCCCCCCTGTAGTTTCGTCTCATCAAAATTTTCTGAAATACGGACCTGACCACAAGTTAAATATGCGTAAGCATACAATTGACAGCTTCCACTTTTCCTTATTCTGGCAGCTTGTTTCATCAAAGCAAGATGTCTTTCAATTGTTTCCTTATAAAAGTTTAATTGTTTTAATTACATTGACTATATTTAGTTAATGTTTAACCTCAATCACTAATGATTGTTTAAATTTCATCAATTTTTATCTACTTTGACGTCGTATACTCTGAAATGCGACTTTATTAAGTCATTTGCAAAATTTGTTAATAATCATTATAAACATTTTTGGAAGCCATCTTGGTAAGCCAAATTTTTGTGTTTCACTTAATCTAATTTTTAACCTTTGTATTTTAGTAATAACGCATCTCATTCATTTCTGAAGAAGCCATCTAAAGTGGCGAAACGTCAACTAATTTATCAATTTTTATATGTGTGACTTTTGGACCTTAAGGAACAACAACATAATTTGTATTTCAATAAACTTTTTGACTAACTATCTCCTTCAACATTATTATTACAATTCAGTACATTAAATCGGCTATGAATCAGAATTAGAATCAGATTTTTTTTAAATCGACTTAGGCAAGATGAAAATACAGAAATCATAATGGGAATTGAAATAAGAATTTTTAGTAGGACAAGAATAGAAGAGGAAGATGTATAATTGAAGTCATTGCCATTTATTAGCATAAACTAGTGGGAAATGATCTAGAATTAGAAACAGTATATGGGTTACAGCTGAAATTATAATAAGAATAATAATAACTCTAAATCAGCCTTGCAATTAGAAAATAGTATCCAAATGAAAAGGTATAAACGGGGTAGAGATGAGTCTGAAACAGCTTCTGCTGCTCAACTGTCAACCTGATGCTATATGACGCGGTATCCTGCTTTCAACAAATGAGGCTGTGACAACTGACCAACCACAGTACAACCGTATCAACTGAGTTAAGGAAATATCTCTCCACCTACCAACCCGCATCGGCCAACTTTCCTTAAAATCTGGAATGAATTTAAAATTAGACGAAGGTCCTCAGTCTCGGCAGTTCCAATTGGGCATGGTAGTGATCGGGTCAAATAAAAACAGAGGGTGCTAAGAATCACGGGGATAGACCATGCTATCAAGGAAGACGACTCATACATATTGCCATCTCTACCCTCCTTACTCTAGCATCGGATGCTAAAATAATAGAGCTAAAAAAAGAGGTGCAACATATAAATGTACAGATTCGTGGCGGAAAATGTGAACATAGGAAATCAAATGTGCTAGAATACAGTTTATAAGGTTTGTAGACGTTAGAAGGAAATAGACTTATATGCGATTAACATCTAGTATCCGCAGAATGAAGGTGTTTTGTTTTCAGAAAACACTGAATCCTAGGATATTAGATTTTAAATCATAAATGTCTATTTCTGTTTAACGCAAACACAGCCGATAAACTATATTCTAACTCATTTGACTGCCTATGTTTACAATTTGCGGCACCAATTTGTATATCCTTGGCATAAGTGACGTCAAAAGGCAAGACAAATACTAGTTTACCTTAAACTTGGGACATATTTTTCTATTTTGGAGACGACGATTCATCAGTCGACGAAGTTAGCTTCTTAGTTAATAAAGATCTAAAAGCTTGCTTTCTGATTAATTTAAGCAAAAACAACCTTAGAGTGGCGCAAGCTTACGCTCCAATAAGTAGACACAGCGATGAGAAGGTCCAATCATTCAATGAAAACCTTTCAAGAGCCATAGATCGTGGAAGAGCAAAATATACTACATTGAAGGGAGAAGCCAGTGTAAAAATAGAAGCTAGAAAGGACGAATCCAATCCATAATATCAGCGTACTATATACATTTACTGTTGGAAGTAAACGTCGGATGGTAGGGAGGAAAGCTATGATTAGTAGAAGAAAAGAAAGGCCAAAATTAATAAGAAAGGGGAGAACGACGAATTGGGCACTTATCATCAAACTCGATATATGTACAACCGTTAGCAGAGATTTGTAAATGTAGAGTTGGGAGAGATAAACGAGTAAATAGTCTCACATTTAGAAGAAGCTTTAAATAAATACTGTTGGAAACAAATTACAACAACGGATGTAACGGAAGTAACAATACAAGAAGTCTGATAAATAGGAACAAAAAATAACAAATCGAACTACTCCCGAATACAGACACGTCAACGAAAAAACTACATAAACATTCGAAAAAAAAACATAGAAGTATAGAATAGCACAAACTAAAAATCAGAAAATAATGCGAAGAAAAGTAGATATAGACAAAATAGATATACATAAACTTTGCGGTGCCAATGATAATGTCATATTGTACAAGAAGTTTACAGTGATCTTTACGGAAATCATACAATTTAAAATCAAATTGCAAAGATCTCGAAACCATGTAATAAAGACTATGAAGGCATTCCAAATATATTAATATTCGAAATTAAAGCTGCCATAAGCTAAATTATTTGATGAATTTAGCGTACCAATACAATTATAAATGAATTCCTACTACAGTAAGGCATAAATTCAGTAACGACAGTCCTGGGTTGGAGCGCAATCTCTCCAATTTAGCATTTTTACTGTGTGGCAACTGTGGTTTTAATACGGCAGGCGATAGGAAGTCATCAATCATTTCGTTCCATTAAGTATCGAATGTCAACTGACGCAATTGTGAGCTAATGGCAGGGTGCATTCATGGAAGTTATCATAAGTGCGACGATGTAAAATTCAACTATCGCTCCTTTTGTTCTATCAGTTCCTGGCAGCCTGGAGTCGCAAAGAGAGACACTAATGTCATCATTAATTTGAATAAGAGCAATTAGCTCACACGGCTCGGAAGCTCCTGTAAATCGATCGATATACTCCTTGCGGGGATCCACCAATCAAACTTTGTGAAGCCAGTAGCGTGTCATGGAGCATCAATAGCTACGCAATCATTTGATGTTCCCTACTCTTACGTTCCGAATCGAAATCGGACAGAGCTCAACAAGTTGTTACAGATTTGCTGAAATACCTTGGGAGAAAGAACCATTTTGCCGAATTCGTTAAGCGGATATTCCGCGTCGGAGTAATAACCATAGGTTTAGATTGTAATTGTAGCCATAAATCCCCTACTGGAAGACAGAGTCTTCGAGTTGCATTTAAGGCGGATTTAGCAAGACATTTTAGTGTGCCAAAGTTTTTTTAAGGAACAGCGTTCCTCTGATTGATGTAGCCCTGGTGCGTGAAGGTCTCCATTGAGCATCTACCAGACTTTCACCCAAGTCGCGTTGTAGAGGTTAAAGGTTGCCGACAGCGACAAGCAGGGTGACAACCATGTTTCCCGGCGAATATCAAGTGAAAAGCCGTCAAAATTCTAGAAAGACATTGTACTATAACAATTAAGCGGTCACCCCGATTTTTCCGTGTAAAGTATTGTGGTTAGTTAACCAAATAGTGGCGCTCTTTAAGTACACCGTATAACTCCGACAGTGAGTCATAAACTCTAATTTTTGTCAAGAAATAGGTAACCAAGTTTAAATATTTGATGAGAGTCATTAATTGTTGTTTAACAGTATGCGAACTTCCACTGATGTTATATAGATGTAGGGACAATTCTTTATTAATGTTTAGCTGTGTTTATTATACTACCTGCATAGATTCAAATTCAGTATAACTGAATTGAACTAGCCCTTAGTCTTCTTTTACGGTGTTTGCATGCGTCCCCCTTTTTATGTTATTTGTTTGTTTTGTAAATCACAAGGTAAGGCCGTGGAGGCAGAAAGCTGGCTGTCGCTGTCCTCATTACAGACTTCAAGGGGCAATTGTAAGAGAGATATCAAAGTCTGTGGCGTCCAAATCCATTAACGTCTTATCTAATCTACCAAGTCATCGTCTTAATTAACGAGTATCGAATTGAACCATGCCCTTTTACGACGAGCTAAGCTGGCAAAATTTTGTTACATGAACATGTAGTCGTTGGGGCTTTTCGACCGTTTGTCGTCTTACAATTATCAAATTAAGGCTGTGGCCTACTTTTTCATCATAATTATCGTGTAACAGAAGCTGGATGTTATGTAGTAATTTCGGTTATATATGTAACAAAATTTAGAACAACAGTAATTCTGGAAGAGTTGGTAGTTATGATTGAAGGTATCATAGCAGGCGGAAATAAAACTCTTAGGAATTCTCAACATCCTGTTTGGATGAAGGAATAATTTCGTCAAAGTGGAACAACAAAATCATGGTTGTCATGTACAAGAATAAAACTCCTACGAATATCAGAAAGTACCGTTTCATTAGCTTGCTTTTACATCTATATAACTTTGCATTAAGGTGAGAGCTAAGAGATTAACACCTAAAGCGGATAGCTAATATGGCAAGGCAACGACATTTATCTAAATCTATTTACAGCAGTACTAGAATTCGCATTAAAGCACATCGATGAAATAGTATGATTGAACCAACTGCGCAGACGCAGACGTGTTGAACACTCTTAATAAAGTCTAACAGATCTCCCTCTATGTTTGAAAGAAAAAGTTACTGTCCGTACTAACTTATGGTACAGAAACCCTAATACTCACTAACAATACAATGAACAAAATCCGATTGGCTCAGTGAACCATGGGGCGTCCCATGCTAGAAATTACATTGAGAGAGGGAGTAGACTGTTATAAGAAGAAGATGATATAGAGACAATATATAAAATCGAATGAATTTGGCAGGACAGGTGGCAAGAACGCGCGATAGTCGATTGATTAAAAGAACTGTAAAATGAGCTACAACAATGTAGACCGATGATACGAAACACGTTGAGTTTAATTGGATTCAGTCAGCACAAAGTCGAAAAAAATAGCATAAATTAAGGGAGGTGTATGTCCAGCAGTGGATATACAGGCTGTGTAAAAATGAACACGATTTGAATAAAAATGCGGATTGACCTAAAGGCTGTGCATTGTCCAGAGGATTTTTCAAATTAGATCAGCAACAAGTAAGAATTAATAAAAGCATAAGAGGACTGAAATTATAACAGGAGAACTTCGAAGCTTAACTCCAGTTTGGGGTCACACTCTGCATTAAATTAGGAAATTACGATTGACAGAAATTTAGTCTTGTTAACCAAAGTGAAAATCAATAAAAAGGAAAACTCTTCTCTACTGCCAAGGCAATGTAATAAAGTTGATCATCAACAAATTATTATCCGACCTGAAAAACACATGAAGGAGAGCAAAATGAAAATCTACAAGACCTTGATTAGGTCAATCCAATATTACGTAGAAGGAGTAGTGGTAAGCACGAATAAGACAAAGCAGCTAACCACAATCCTTTAAATGCAGATAGTCGGAGCACATAAATAAAAGACGCGCCTAGATAGAGTTATAAATATACTAGCTAGAGACTTCTTGTCTAACACAAAACGAAATTATGGATATCTTCTTCAAGAATGCCGTAAAAGCGTATATTACTAAATTATAAAAGAAGAAGGCAAAAAATCATTTAATACTATCAAGAAGACAATAAATCAGATTAGTAAGAACAATAATAAAACTGGTTCTACAAACAGCAGTGGTGAACGCTAATTGCCCTCTGCGGAGTGAAGGACGTAAGAATTAACAATATTTCCTTCGGCCGCAAGAGCCAACACAAAACAGCATTGTCCAGCTCCAGAGACCAACAAAGCACTGTCATAATAACATAAAGACATTTTCATCCATCGCAAACTCTAGATATTCAATCCTTAATTTCTGCTACTAGTGGTTCAGACCGTAAATTACTTTTATGGAAAATACGTTTGGATATTCGTATATTATCACATGGATATGTAGACAAATGAATACAGACAATAGAGACAAAAGATAAGAGGAAATAGCATCACTTGAAAAGGACGTAAATGTCTGCTGGTGGTAAATTATCAAAACACTTAAATGAACGGGCAAGTGAAGCGGTAGGTGGTAGAAACATATACAAGAATACCAGTAACAATAAAAACCGTGGATTACTACTGAATTACGAAGGAATGAAGGAATTAGTTCAAGAGAAACGTAAAGCTTATTTAAAATGCATGAGCAAAAAACAGATGACGAACGTCGTAACTACGTGCAGATAAGGAATCGCCTAAATATGGGCACAAGACGATGGAAGAAAATATGGGGAAATTTAGATAAACTACTTCAAAGCTTTATACACCGGCGATAAGATGGAGAACGATCGTGAAGTAGCAGTAACAGAACCATAGTAGTAATGGATAGATTGCAGAAACAGCAAACAGCTAGAGGCATAAAACGAAGAAGTCTTCTGGACTGAACGGGCTTCAAATCGGTTACCAAGGTATGAAAGAGCAGACCTATTTATACCTGGAATTAACGAAATTCAACCAATGAATGATAGAAATTGAACAATTTCCCTAGAATCGAAGAAAAGCATTACAATACCTACTTTCAAGAAATGTTGTTAAAACTATAGAGGTATAACTCTTCTCAGCTCTGTTATGAAACTGTTCACTGATATCGGGTGATCAAACAAATTTCAGCTCTAGTGTGGTGTGGTTCAATAAAACATTATAAAACCACAGCCCGGTAGAGTAACTATCTATTTGATGGCCCGATATAATACTATTCCAACTTAGCGAACATATTCAACTAAACGAGAAGCAATATTGTTTCTGTAAAGACAACTATTATAGTCTAGATACAATATTTGTAATTAGACAGCTAGTAAATAAATCTTTTAAATATAATAAGCAGACCTTCATCTACTCTGTTGGTCCTAGAAAACCAGTCCACAACGTAAAATTTCGAGATGTACTGGATATTCCTAAAAAACACAATGTATCAGCAGAGAACACGCGAATGGTTAAAGAAATAAATACCGACATACAAATACATATACAATTATATTAGTAAACAATCAGCTTACCAAAAATTGTCGGTACACAAGAAGAGAATAATGGAACTCGTTAAGCCTATACTTGTTTAATATAGTATTTGACTAAATAAAAAACAGCTACAGGGCAATTGGAAACCGAAAATATTATGCTTTACTGACTACGCTGTTATAATGGCAGAACTCGAAAAAAACCTATAGAGACTACTTATTTTATACAACCGGGCTGAAATATAACACGCAGGCAGCAGTTTAAAAACAGTATCAGTACTGGTAGCATGGCAACCAACAAGCTGTAAATTGGCAGTTGATGATAAAGCAGTAGAGCAGGTGATATGCATTCACATATATAGGCTTTAAAATAACCTCTAGTCGAAATAGAATCTAAGAAATGGAGCAATAAATATCTGAAACAAGATGTAAAAAACACATACATTGTGTCTAAGGGATTGGTTTCCTGTCGTCATGTGCATATGGAGCAAATATGCAAATGATCTAGAATGTTTTCTTTTACTAACAAAACGGTCACAACACAATTTTAGATGCTGCTGGGACAAACTGTGTATAAAACGTGCATTCCACGGATAATGACGTACGCCGCTGAAGCATGCGCAGAAATACGTAAGACAAAAATCATGCATAGAACGGGTCCCGGCAAGTTTACCGAAGACACTTTACCGACGGAATGTTTACCGACGGAAAGTTGACAGAAAGGAAAGTTTGCCGAAAGGAAAGTTTACCGAGAGGAAAGTTCACCGAATGGAAATTTGGCCGAAAGAAAAGTTTACCGAGAAACAATTGACCGAAAGAAAATTTGACCGAAATTATCCTATGTATACACAGAGTGCGACACTGATTCTACAATTACAACTATTTTAAGTGCTTTTTATTTTAAATGATATTAACCTTAAAAGAAGGAAATGTATTCCTTTGTGTAATTTTTACGAGACCATATATAATCGATGTAAGAGCATTTTTCATTTATTCTAAATTTGCATTCCACCTAAAGAGTAATTAGGTATTTTAATTTATTTTAAATAGCTGGTATTTGAAAAATATTAAATTTAAGTACAATATAAGAGAAATAACTTTATTTTTCGTTTATTATTTGTTAAGTAGTGTTCTGCAAATTTTAGATCCACCATGTACAGGGGGTTCAAAATTAATTTTAAGATTTTGTAAACAACGTAAGTTATTTTTCCAACCTTTCGTTCACACTTTATCCAGACTTAGAACTGAAAGCAAAATACTGGCTTTATTAAAAGTTGGACATGAATTCCTTTGTCACTTTTGTTTTTGGTTTTTTGTTTTTTTTTTATTTTTTTGCTATCGTTTTTTTTCATTTTTAAGATTTCATTTGTATTCAAAATTGTAAGTTAGTAACTTATGTTATGAGATATGCCACGTAAAAATTCGTATATATTTTCTGGGTTGTAATTTGCAACACTCGCGCTATTCTCTTTGCACAATCTCTGCAGTTTTTTACAACTAGGTGGACCTTCTTTATAACTAAGCACTTCACTGTCCGTTATGCTTTTTAGTCTTTGATGAATCATGCCATATTTGAGAAAAGTAACATTTAATAAACAATCAGCACAACAACCCTTCTTCTAAATTCAAGATTTTAGTACAAATAATACCTGTTTTCAACCGAAGATAAATAAAACAATGAAGAACTAGAGTCTCAATATATAGGATTTTCCAATTTCGGTCAAATTTCTTTTCGGTTAATTGTGTTTCGGTAAACTTTCTATTCGGTCAAATTTCCATTCGGCAAACTTTCCTTTCGGTGAACTTTCCTTTCGGTCAACTATCCTTTCGGTCAACTATCCTTTCGGTCAACTATCCTTTCGGTCAACTTTCCGTCGGTAAAGTGTTTTCGCTAAACTTATCTAGATCCGCATAGAACGACATAAATGAAAATATTCCGCATAAAAACAGGGCCCAGCCTGAGGAAAATAATTAATAATAAAGACATAAGAGAAGAGTACACTGTGCCAGATATTCTGCGATGTACGAGACACGAAAAAGGAATGGAGTCATTAGAATACCCCACAGTACGTGATGGGAAACCCAGAACGAACCGACAACTCTAGGCATCAATGTCGCAAGAGAATTAATGTTTAATAGAACAGGCGAATGCCTAATACAAGAAGAAGAAATGGCAACAGGAAAAGTAAGTTTT
This sequence comes from Agriotes lineatus, assembly GCA_940337035.1. Taxonomy (NCBI): domain Eukaryota; kingdom Metazoa; phylum Arthropoda; class Insecta; order Coleoptera; family Elateridae; genus Agriotes; species Agriotes lineatus. The sequence goes on along the minus strand of OW679197.1, from coordinate 107,076,620 downwards.
AGAATTAGAAGCTATAGAGTGATGCAAAAAGTATGCTTTTGAATTTGAAAGTGTGTCATCACTCACCTCACATTATAATCTCTTTTTGACAAAAGCTTGACAATATTACTGAAACAAGTTCGTTTGAAGAAAAAACATAGGTCACTTGAGGAGTATTTTTTCTATCTTTCTATAGTATGTAAATAAAACAATAGGTTGAAATAAGATTCTTAATCCGGCTTAATGAATTAAAAATGAAAATAAACATGGTTTTAGTGCCATTGAATCCAGCAAATTAAACTACAATAAATTAGAATTAGAAATGATTAGAATTTTCAGTAGTTCTTGTATCCACTGCTTTTATATCGACTCAAAATCGGAATGACAACCAAAAATATAAATGAAAATAATCGTTGAGATAAGATCGTAATAGAATAGGCAACAAATTAGAATTAGAAACAGTAGGTATATACTATTACAACAGGAAAGGATAAGAAAATGGTTGTTGTTAAACAAGTAATATCGAGGAATAGTTATTTCCATTATAAGTTCGGTAGATTGCATTTCGCAGAGAGAGGTTTTAAAAATTAATAAAAGAGGTCATAGAAACTACAGGAGATTTAGTGTAACCTTACTTTTTCTGTGAACTGTATGGGTGAAAACTTAAATCAAGAATAGAAGATCAGGTGGCAGAAATAGAACAACAACGGTGTTTCAGATTTGGACGGTCCGGCGTGGATAAATTTTGCTGTCTAAAGCAACTAGTGGAAAAGACTATAACATACTGAAGAGAACTGTGGTTGATATTGGTAGGTTTGAAAAAAGCGCACGACACCATTCTAGTGCATAAGTTTTGGAAAGCGATGGAAAACAGCGGAGTGGGAGAATGTACATAAATGCACTAAAACGAGTATACAGAAACACTAAAAGCAAAATAAGAATTGGACGAATTTTTAGTGAACTAAGAATTAAGACCCTCAATTTTCTCAACTTTGTTGAAAGTATCGGTAAAATAAACATTAAAAGACTAGAGGTGGAAGCGTAGCTGAAAGTTGAAATTGAAAATGAAAATATCTATAGTCTATTATTTGCATACGATCAAATCATACTAGCACAGAACGAAGATGACGTAAATTACATGTTCAGAAGTTCGAGGAGGAATATGTTAAGTGAGGTTTGAAGGTTGGAAGATTAATACAAAAAGGACAAGATCTTCAAACTGAAACTGCAGTGGGTGGTTACTAACGAATACAAATATTTGGGGGTAACATTAACAGCAAATGGATGACAAGAACACGATATATCAAATAATATTTAAAAGAAGGTAATAACAAGGCAAATACAAGTCTATAGTAAAATTGAAATGCATTTATTTGAAACATTAATTGAAAATTGTAATACATATAAAGTACAAGTGTGGACGGTCAATCAAAATATTTTTAAAAAATGACCTATAAAATATTGTGCACTCCTATTACTACCAAGGTACTTCTATACCATCAATCAGTTGTAGTATGTTTCTTAGGAGGCTACCCCACGTGGCGTATCCCCAAACAGTTCCTGTCACCTGTGGTAGAGTGCTGGTCAGTCAAAGATTATGTGCGAAGTTGTTTGCTCTTCTTCTTCACTTAGTCTATAGAGTTTATCTACTCTATATATGGTTATTTTTAAGGTATTTTCTTAAGTGGCAGTGTCATATTACAAATCTTACCAGGCTTCTAAATTCGTGTTAAACGGAGTACATCGGTAATCAATTTGTCTTTCAATTATTTCCTTTTCAGGTTTTTGCCTTTGAATTTTATCCCAACGAGAAGCACGTTGTGCTTTGGTCTATGTGTATGCCACGTTAGAGTATACCAAACACATTCCAAAACCGGGTTTTGCTAGGGCGCCTGCTTCTTCATTGCCCTCTACCACTGTATGTCCTAGGACCCACATGGGTTGAACTGTGCTTTTCTCAGATACGAGTGCCAGGCGGGATAGACATTCGCTTGTGGGCCCACGCCTTTTAAAGCTGCTTGGGTGTCTTATATAGCATATCGTAAATATTTCAAATTGAAACACTGTGGCGTTAGTTCCCAGGTATAGGTTTATACTTTCTGTTGGTCTTGTGGCCACCAACATTGTGGTGTGAACAGATTGGCCCTTTCGTCAAATAGGATGGGGTTCTTGTGCTTAGTAATTGCAATCACATTTAACAGTGATTATTTGCCAAATTAATATTCTGGGACAACGTAATCAGAACCCATTCTTAAGATGGGGCATTCTTTAACTATTGCCTCTATTCGTTTGTGTTCAGCTCATTCATTGTTGGTGCAGAAGAGCTTCCATAGATGCCTTTGCAGTACTTTTCTTGACTCCACAGATGCACACACATGCCACCCTTTGTACCCCGGCTAACTTTTTAATAGCTGGTTTTCGTGTTGCCTGTGCTCACAAATTAAGGTGCCCAAAACTATCATGGCCCTTGCAATCGTGTTGCAGTACCATTGGACCATTCTTGGTTTCAGTCCCGATTTTTCCCAAACATGCGTCTGCTCACTACGAGGGCAATTTTCTCTTTTTAATATTATGCAGATATGTAGCTTTGCATCCAGGACGATTCCCGCATATTTAACGTCCTGGCCAACCAATTCTTGCGTCAGAAATTGCAAAGCTTTGGAGTAGCCATGTTTATTTTTTCTTAGTGATAGGGATTAGTTGTACTTTGGACGAGCTTTCTATTTCATACCACCTTTGGCTCACACGTCCTTTGCATTAGTCCTGCAATGGTGTTTCAGTGTTTACCCCTAATTAGGATAACAATACAATCCTTCGTCATTGAGGAATTTTTGAGCTAATATTCCACCAAATTCCATAACTGGGCGGAATAAAACGCTTCCTGTGGACAACCTCTTATAGCACATACCTTAAGATTTTCCTCTCCTGAGTTGGCCTACATCTGACATCTATTTGTGATGTCATCGACTCCATGTTTTAGGGTTGCGGTAATGTTTTATTTAGAGTTGTTATCGGAGGCGCCCTCTATATCCAAGAAAACAGCAAAAGTGGTTTCATTGTTAGTCACTGACGCTTCTATCCTACTGACTAGGTGTTTTTTTTAGAATTTTCCTGGTAGGTATTCCTTTTGATAACGAGGAAGGAGATTATCACTTAAAATCCCATCTCGCATATGCCTCTTTATCAGATTTACCATAGCCGTTAGACAGAAAGATATCAGCATGGCCACTCTGTATGCCTTTGGTACCTGAGGAGCTATCTCCTGCTGGAGTAAAGCTGGACATATTCTATCTGTCATTTCAAAGGTTATAAATGCTACGGTCACACGCGAAGAAATGAGGAAAATAAAATACCGCTACAAAGATGGAAATAGTGACCAACATAAAGAAAAAAAAATAAATCCAAGAAACAATTGGAATATATCAGCAATATTCGTCATGCGAAACAGACAATTACAAACAGAGGATCTTATGAAAAAGAAACAAGAAAGCATGGATATTGGAATAAGATACACGGTCACTACAGCTGTAAACGGCCTTCATATAGGCACAACAGCGGCAAAGAAACAGAGTCTGTCTTTCTATTATAACCTAGATCAGTAGTGGAGTCTAAATCCAAATTTGATAAAAAATTTAAATAGGTTTGTCCGATTATTAAAACTTTAATTAACTGAGAACCTTGATAGAATTGATGACGTGCTGTTTGTGCCATTGGATTATTATAAAAACAATTCTATATTAATACCCGAACGTCCGGTATAAATCTATTAGATTATAGCTAGCAAATCAGAGCTTATCTTTGATCCGTGATTGCTCGCCACACGATTGCCACAAGGAAGTTTTAAATATTTTGTTCTAATGGAAATTACATGCAATTATTTTTATTTATTGTTATAGTGATATGCTGAAGGAAAAGCTTGGGCGTTATAAAAATAAATTAAAACTGTATTTACCGTGGTACTGTATAACATGGACAAACAAATTATAATTGACAATCCAAGAAAGTTGATCAGTGTTTGTATGCAGAAAATATCTTCGAACTCGCTTGTCACACTTATGATTGCAGTGTGATATTCAACGATTTCTTTCAAAGCGGGTTGCAGATATTCCCATCCAATTTTTGGCAAATATTTAGGGGTAGCTTCTACAGGCGGGTTCTAGAATTTTAAATTGTGTCAAACGTTAATTTTTAATTTAATATCTTCTTAACATTACCCCGCGACTGCGTTGGATGCAATTCCTAATTAAATTTTGCAAAAGAACACACTGCAGGCTCAAATATGCCATTACTCCTGCGACAAACCCATCGACTGAAACGTACGCTAGGCAGCCAACGAAGTGGGATGCGGTTTGATAGGCCCAAGCAATGTTGAAGTTGGGATTGTAGGTAACGTTGAAGAGATAGAAGCCTCCAAAAGGCAACCGCCAGTAGTTGGAACTACCGTAGATTGCTTTTCGTGTCACGATTTCGATGCTGGGGCTAAAGGCGTACATGACCGTCATGACGAAAAGACCTATTGTCTGAAAGTAATCTGCTTTAAAACGCTTTTACACAATATAATTTTCGTCCGTGGTTACATACCTGTCGATTTATAAGGAGCATGTAAGTAGTGCTCAACTGCAACTCGATACCTCCTCCTCTCTCAGCATTTGGAACGAAGACGCCGGTTTGGAGCCTTTTCAGTACTCTTCCAAGTTTTTTGCGATATATAAAGAGGGCTATAAGCTTTAAACCAGCTACAATGTCGGAAGCATTAGGAGTAGAACAACCAATGGTGAAAACGTACTTATCGAGGAAGAAGTGCTAACTACCAGGTTCTCTACAAACACTTGGAATTGATCGTAGGTCATTGTAGCTGCCTGAATAGCAAGAACGGGCACGCACAGCACTGCGGCTATGACGACAACAGCATATAATTGATACCATATAGTTTCTTTGCTGTTTAAAGATAGGCCAACGCATTTTAGTAAAGCTGTTTGCAAAGCGAACCCTTCCTTTTGAAAAAAGTTTGTCATGGTTTATTTCGTGCTTAACAGTCTATGACAGCTCCGCCTATTAGCTACATTGCCCGACTCAATCGCATTGAAAAAGACATGGCAGTAAGTTAGGCCCTGGACGACGCACCGCAAAACACTTTAATATTATGTAATTTAGTTAAAATAGAAAGCGATGAATGCAGGTTATCAACAACTTTAATAAATACATGTTAGATCGGTCACTATTTGAGTTTCGGTTGCTATGTTATTGAGATTACTTGACGCACTGAATTCTTTTATAATGTAATGAGGTTAGTAGAAGTATGGACATCTAAGACGTATTTGTTTGAAGTATTGTAGTGACTGTAAATAGTAGAGCGGTAATTGTTGCGGAATACCCAATCGGCCTTTCCAAATGAGTAACATAAAAATAGAAATTCCTTCGGAATATTTTTAGATACACAGAATAATGAAGCTATAAGAAACAATTTGCTCTAAAAAACATATTGCGACGTAGTAGTGTAGTTGCGTAGTATGATCATTAAATGAATAGTGGAAAGGAAGCTATACAATTATTCTACTTGAAATGATACTAAACGACATTTTATAGGAAATGCGAACATGAATAATAAAATTACTGAATTGTATTTAAGCGTTGCGTTTCTATACGTCCACTCTAGCAATTTAGTTCAATCTACAAATTCCTCTTAATGGCTATGTCGTAACTGAGGTAATTGCTTTCTAATGATTTGTTTACTGTCTTTAAGTTTTGGGGTTTGCATGTCTGCATATCTATTGTTCAAAACATGTCAGATATGGAAAACGTTGCTTAATCTGATGAAAGTGTAGCGGTGCTACATCACGTTGAAAGGTACCTGTTCAAATAATTTATTGGAAACTGCTGTGCAAATGAATCTTGTCATTTCATTAAGATTTCAATGCGATTGAATTGGAAGAAGATTTATTGATTCAGGTTATTAATTCTCTTAATTCATTTATGATTCCATTTAGTCCTCTGGTTTGTTTATTACGGTAAGTAATCATAAAGCTTTAGAGATACTGGCTCTTCTATCTGGTCCATACAACCATTTCTTAGCAACCATACCATTTCGTTAGGAGGATTTCTACAGACCATCGATTATGAAGAAGTTGAGTGGGTTCTACACCTGAAATCACTAGTAAACAATCCAAGCAACATTAAGAGAAGTCAAATAAGCCACATATTGATCAGTAAAAGGTTTAGAAATTGGACACTGAATCAAATGCAGCTTCTAATCACATTCCACTCGGAAGAAATGTGTACTACAAGTAGGCTAATAGAAGAACAAGTAGACAAAGATATTGGAAAAGGACTCCTAATAGGAAAGCAGAATAAACCGCTACCGGCAGTAAAATAAGGAAGTTAGGTCAAAAAAAGTAAAAATAAACTGAAACTGTATTTAAAAGATATATAAGATAATAAGTAGTCAGCCATCGCCTTAAAGCAGTAAAAATTTAGAGGGGAAAACTATGGGTGACTGACTTATATTACAATTGATGGAAGCGTATGGGAAAACAATGTAAATAAATACGACACAACACAGAAACGACGACATGGTGAGAGAAATCAGAATTACTGGTTAAAGACAACTGTACGGGTCAATGGGAAGGGACCCATCCCCTTAAAAGAATATACCTGATGGTCAAAATGGGCATAATTTAGCTTGGGGAAATCTGATGGTCTGTCAGGTTTGGAGTGGGGGAAACCCACCAGGAATACTTTTCCTCGGCTGCAGTAAAAAGCGCTCAGCCCCAAGATATGACAGCGGAATGAAATCTGAGACGGCTATATTATTTACAGTATTTATAAAAATCGATTTTCTCTCGAACAGCAATAAATCATTCCTAAAGCTACCTGCGTGTTGTGAGACCATGTGCGCTATATAAGATGACTAAATTTTACATATGTTTTGTTACAGGAAAATCAGTATCGATGGTTTAGTGACAAACCAGTCGCAGGTGGCAAGAAAGTGCTACTGCACCCCCAACAAGAAATGTACTCAACATTTGAATACGTTTTAGCTGTCAATTCTTAAATATTTCACAACGTGCATTGCTTAATTTATAGAGCATATTCAAAATTGGCGATTATACACAAAAAGGTACTACTTTTTACTAATAAGACCCGGGGCTTTCGTGCTTGAAAAATTGTGAATAGTGGGGGGCCCGTGATGATTTCACCGGACATCGCGGTCTGATAAATGGCGGCCGTGCTTGGTGGACAGACGTGGACTGCTACATCTTAACGCATCTGAATGTGCGTCGACGAAAATTAGGTTTTTCAGTCCTGTGTTGGCTTGACTACGGGCTCATCGGCATTTATGCACGCTCGCTATAGCGGTAATGGCTACAGAGCTGCATCGCTCTTGAATGTCGATCTGCAATGGTGAGCTGGAGGTTGAAATAAAATTCTACAGCGCAACAAGGAAACGGAAACTATCATTAATGAGCTATGTCTTGAGAGCTATTAAATTCAACGACGTCAAAACTGCTTCAAAGGACTGTCAAAATATCTGTCATATCGTATGGAACGCGCACCCTGTTTCATTGACGGTAGCTGACTGACTGATTTTGAAGTTTAATGGATTCTCAACCCCTCCGCTGGTTTATAAAGAGGCAGTGGCGGCGTAAATTCCTAAACTGAAGTGACAATGATCTACACAAAATTGTGAAAGAAGCCATTCCGGTTTACAAAACTGCATAGTAATAGTAAATCAAGGAAAACCAGATGTATTGCTGAAATACATTGAAGAATTGTTCACTGCTAACCAAGGTGTTATACAAGGGATGATTAGGTAAAAAGTCAAATTTCTTGGCTTAGAACCGCAGCAACGTGGCTGTCGACAACTCCAACAAAATTTTCTATGTTTTAGTATATAAAATAATAATTATTGCTAACATCGGATAGCGGATGAGCAAGAGAATAAGAAGAATGGGGGACTAGGAACCACCTCAAAATAGATAGCAGATACATTGTTACCTCTAAAATTATTAACAAAAGTAATTATACTTAAATAGTTAGGTTAATTGCTACAAACTAGTTAAAACAAAAAGTTATTAGTAAAGATAATAAAAAAGTAACTAAATAATTAACTAAATAAGTATTATACTTTAACTATTTACAGATACTTATTTAAAATTCCTATTTGTGTAATAAATAACCTGCATGTATTGTGTGCTGCATATAATGCATTCTTTGAATTTAGATAATTTTTTAGTTGGTATTCATCATCGGCATTCTCATTTTCAGCCTTCCCTCGTCCACTCTTGGACATAAGTATCTGCGTATTTCATCGATTCCTAGCAATTTTAGGCTTTGTGGAACCAGTCTCTACCGATTGTTGACTTAGTATCGACTAGGCACCTTAGTTGTGGCCGGCCTCTACTCCTGGTTGTTCCTCTCGGCCGCCGTTCTGTTATTCGGGCTGTCCAACTGTTGCTATTTTGTCTTGCGACATGCTCTACCCAGTTCCACTTCAGTTGTGCTACCTGGCTCATCATTTCTGTCAGCTGAGATCATTCTCTAATTATCTCGTTCCTGATCTTGTCTCTTCGTGAGATCCCTAGCATTGAGCATTATATTGCCCTCTGCGTTGTTTTTAGCATTATATAAGACTCGTTGTTTCCAGGCGGAATGTAGCCACTGGTAATACGCAGGAGTAATAGAATTTCCGCTTTAGGTTAATTGGTATGTCGTTGTTTCCTAAGATGTATCTAAGTTTACCAAGCGCCCATGTTAGGCCTATTCGTCTAGTTACTTCTGCTGTAGGTTTTGTTTTCTTTACTTAATGACATGGTCAAGGTAAATATAGTTATTAACGCATTTAATTGATATGTTATCTAACGAAATTTGTGGGTCGGTTGGGCTCATTATTTTGTTTTTTTCGATATTCATTTTCAGTCCGACCTCTCTGGCTGCTTGATTGAGTTGTTGCAGCATCTCCCTCAGCTCTATTGGGTCGCTTGAGATCGAAACGATGTCGTCAGCGAAACGGAAGTGACTCAGGTATAGCCCGTCGATATTTATCTCTTGCGGGACCTGCAAGGGATAAATATCGACGGGCTTTTTGAAATCATCTTCCAGTGATAAGGTAAACAACTTTAGCGAGATACTTCTCCCCTGACGTACATCCCTGTATCTATATTTTGTTGGTGGTTAGGCCCTCTTCGATCTTGACGTGCATAGTTGCATTGTTATAAATACTTCTGATTATAACAGAATTGGTACTATTAAATTTGTATAAATTTCCCTAAAATTAAAGCCCTTCATTTATTTTCCCTTAGCTCGATAGATCGACAACCTCCACTCAAAGATTAAAAACTAATTTTTAATTCAACACGACTCGATTTAAGTTGCACTATTTTCGATGCCATCAACACCTAGGAATCATATTAGAATAATATATGTAAGCTTTTAGATAATTTAATATAAACATATATTCTTAACTTGAATATATTATTAAATTCAAAGCCCAGGTGCTGCTTAAAGCTTAAGTCACATTAGTTATGTTAAATAGCATATTTAAATATCGCATATTTGATTATTTTCAGTTTAACCGCCATAGTACAATTTAAAATCTGTAAATTTATAACTTGCTTGTAAAAGTAATTCGAAAATTTAGGTGTCAGAAAATCAATTAACGTGGTATTTACCTTTTGGTAAATATTAGGATATTTTTCATATTTTTTAAATGATTGAAGTTGTTTATGCTGCGTGAATTCACCACATCATTATAACTGTTGCTTAGTAATTTAATTTGGCAGTAAGCGCTTATACCTACGTAAATAAAAGTTTTAATGAACTCCTTAACGATAATCCGTATCGTTGTTGCGACAACACTCTGACATTTCTAAGGATAAATTTAAAACCCCAAAGATTTTCGCGAGGTTTAGCTAATACGCCCTTGTCCGTTTATTCAAGTTATCGCATAGAGCGAATATCAGCTTGCAAGAGGATTTTGCTGCTCACGTAAGAAATTTAAGGTGTTGACAAATTATTAGTGCTTGTGACACGGCTGAGTACTTTCAGTATAAAACGCCAGACCGGGGAACTGCCTTTTTTGCAAGATAACGCACTTTGCTCTTGTGTAAGTAATAGCCCATTGGATTGCAATAATAAGTTAATTTCGACCATCAGGTGAATTATACCAGGCGATAAGAAATATTTCGTGATTCAGGAAATCGAACGCCGAGTGACGTGCATACAGGCACATTGATTTTTTTATTCCTTAAGTCCTCTATCGTTGTAGCATTAAAACGCCATCGAAAAACAAATTATAGTCGTCTTTAATTTTATTCAGGGCAACCAATGGACACGTGTAAATGCATCAAGTCAGCTTGCAAGCCTGAGAACGCTTGTTGCGATTTTTGCTAACCACGTTGAAATTCGCGTGGGGTTCCGCCAATTATACGCCGGTGAGTTAGCAAAATGTCATTCATCTGGTATCCCCGCTCTTTCTTTCCGATTAAAGATAAGACGAAGAGTCAGCTCTCGTAGTTAGTTACACGAAGCATCTTGAAGTGAAAGACTAGTTGCCGCTTGTCAGGCCGAGTAAACCTAATTTCGGTGTAAGGATCGTGACCATCTAGGTGTTAAGAGCTGGATGTATAGTCGTCAGTCTTCTTGTTGAATATTTGTCGTTTTTATAGTTTTGTATGGATTAAATTCGAAGTCTCAACCTTTCCCAGGTGGCTTTGGCGACTGCCTCCCCTGTCGCCAAAGTTGTCGTTGTAGTGCTTACTTCCGTGTTCTCACTTTTGAGGATTTGATAAAGTAGCCCTTATTGGAAATTACCCCATTTCTCGTTGAAGTTCCATTTCTGGAAATTTCATCCTTACGCAGTCGCAGTCAGCTTCCATCGTGACTAGAAGGTCAACCAACAGAGGTTCAGCAAGTGTGCAATCGACCGGCGGTTCCCCCATAAACCAGCAAACGCGCCGCTAGAACTCTAATCAAGGTATTGTGTTATAATTCACTAATTTTGGTGCTATAGTTTACGGTGTTGCGACCAATTAAACATCCAGTGGCGCTCTGCGAAATAAAAATGATATAATTAAGTAATCTTGTCTTCATGTTAGTTTCGTTCAAGTAGCCTATGGTTAAATGTCTGGAGTCATCACAGTTATCTTTTGGCAAGGTTTTTGTCTTTAGTAAACAACTGATATAACTGAGATGTCTAACATAATTGATGTCTAAGGATCTTTACCCCCCCCCCCTTCTATAGTTTAAAGTTCTGATCTGGGAAACCTTGATGTTAAATTAAATTAGATGTGTCTTAACATTGTGATATACCATGCCATATTCGGTTTTGAAATCGATTACGCGGTATATACATGTTACTGCTTATAACTTTTATTATTAGTAGTGGATCGGTCTGTATATTTTGAGATACACGAAAACTACTAGTGTATAGGTAAACATAATTTTATTTATGTTCAAGGTGTTCTTTAACAGCATCAATTCGTTTGTGTAATCTGATTTTCCAAATGCCAATAGCCAAACGCCATTCGTGTTTTTTATACTACTAGAAACGTTTTACAATCTTCTCTTGAATCTGCCCTTCGGAAGATAATTTACGACCGCGATGATGTTTTTTGAATTAAAGGAAAGCCAGTGGTAACATAGCCAGAATTAAACCTTTAGCCTCCAGTTCGTTAAGTATTTGAGGAATATAAACTGTGGTGCACCAGTTTAGTGTAACTATCTTCTGATGTTTTAGTTTAATTGCTTGCACTCAGAGCTGGGCAGTAATTAATTACTTTTTAATTAAATTACTAATTAAATTCCTTTTTGTGTATTTGCCTTGGAATTGAATTACTTTTCAAAATGCGGTAATTGTAATTGGGAATTGCCATCTTTGTTAGAAAGTACTTGAAAATTCCTTTTTAAAAGTAATTAATTACTGCATTCAATTACTCAATTACTTTCGTGTAATTAAACTACTCTAAAGTATTTAAATTACTTTATAGGTATTTGAATTACTTGTGGTAATTGAAATTACTCGAGGTAATTGAATTACTTTGTGGTATTTCAATTACAGAATTACTGACCTCGATAGGGTGCTAGATCTCCAGAACGCATAAAAAAGATAAGTTCTTATTAGGTTACATATTAAGCAAATCGCAAGGTATTCCCCGAGCAATATAATTTATTATTTCCTCTGACGAGTCGAATAACAGCAACTTCTGCATTTTGTTGTATGACGCGTCCACGAACATTAGTGCGTGTATCTGTAGCTTGTAATAATGACAATCTGTATTTGAGATACGCTAAGTGTAAGACGCTATAAGAATATTTGCGGTAAGTACATAACAGATTACAATACCTACGGTAAAATAATAATTTTAAATAGATTCATTAGACGATATTGGTTCATAATGATTATTTATTCATTTCAATTTGCTTGCTTTAAACGATCCGTGCAAGTGTAACAGACGTTAGGTCCATAAAATTATGTTTTTGAGTGAGGAATTGAATTAAACGGACAAAATCCGATAACAAGATTTAAACAACGGAAAACACATATATAAAATGTACCTAATACCTAATTGCAAAATCCCATGTCTAGTTGACTCAAAAATGCATTATGGCGTATGGTAATTTTAAAACGCCGCCGCATAAGTTTACCGCATTCTTGCTCATATGCTGCTTTTTATACTGGCTGCAGTATGTTAGCTTCGATTATTATTAAAAAAACCCTTGCTAATTACGAGACATTCAAATATTGGCTTCTTAATGATTTTACACAAAATTCTATTTCGTTTTTTAAAAGAACAGTGTATAGTGACCCAATTTACGTAATTTGATATTTTATTTCCCTAAACTTAAAATCAATAGGTATTATTAAAGATGTTAATAACATTTTGAAATTTGAAGTAAAAATATGAAAGCAACCTGAGCAATTTAATTGTCGAGCGTTCACAGTAATTTTCTTATTCGGTGTGTTCAAAAAGGAATTACTTAAGGGTTGGCCATGGAATATAAAAGTATATGCAACAGCAAGCTTTAGAATTCATTAACATAAACACTGTTGTTGCTGTCATAAGTTTATATTATACGCTGATATCGCGATTGAAAATTCTAAAAATTGCCATATTCAACCCTTATGTAATTTCTTTTTGAACACATAGTATAAAGGTCACTTGAATGTAAAAATGACTTCATTGTTACGTACTTGAGCAAATTATTTCAATCAGCCGTTTTCAACTAGGTTTATCAGTCATCTGTCAACTTTCAATCGTCCCTGATCAACACGAAATTGATATTTTGTTTTATAATTTCAGAAGTTACCTAATACATTTTTAATAACTATTGGTATTACTAGGGAGGAAAATGTATCATTCCCTCCCGCAGATGTAGTTTAGTTCTTCAGAGTTTGCGAGAACAGTACCTAATCAATTTATTGTAATCATGCAAGGGATGAAATGACGTTTTAGTCCAGAGTTATACATACAACACTTTTACATTTTATGATGAGACTATCTCTTGTAATCAGCTGCATTCAAAAATATTTAAATAAGAAAACCAGGAGGCTAGTTGATTTATTATTAATAATAATCACATTGTCTCCCGTCTCTAATGGCAACGGCAGTCAATGTTATTCCCTCCCACTGCTATTGGAAACCAACCAGGGACCCAAACGTATATTTATTTTTCCAATACCCCTAACAGGCAACAGAAAATGTCACTTTCGTATAAAAGGGTAAAAAAAGTATTTTCAAACAGAACCAACAAAAAATGCTCAAGTTGCGCCAATTGGATCGTTCTTCTACAAAATCTAAATAGAAATTTGCTGTCAAACACTTAAGAAATCCAATGCTTCACCCTGTATACTTAAGTAAGTTACACATTTTTGTCATTCAGCCTCATGTTAAGCGTATTTAATAATAGATTGTTCTACAAGTTAAGAAAAGTGAAAGTTTTTCAACGTTTAATTCACGAGCGAGTGATGCAAAGGGAGTGGATTAATTTATCACGAACATGGAAAAATCACTTTTATAACATATTCAGCTTGCTATTTTTTCTAATATCATTACAAAATCTAGCCAATATTAAATTCGACATTTCTTCATATTCGAATTTTTTTTTAATTGGCAGTGAAGAACGTTGAAATCGTCAAATAAAATACGAGAAATCGGCAGTGAAGTAATCCACTGTTTTACAACTTTTTGTAGGCGGCTGGGCGATAGGTAAACGTCAACCGACGTGAACGTAACCTATAAAAGTTGGGTAAAATGTTGTAACTTCGCGATTTCTCGATTTTAAAAAACAATTTACCCCTGGGCACTGGGAGTTCCATTTCAATCCTTGTGTGGTTTATTTGCTTTGGCCCTTCGGGCCTCGGCAACTAAATACATAATCGTGACAAAAAGCTCAACTTTAGTGATAACTTATGTGGAAACTAATATAAAAAAATATATAGATTTGAACTTCCAAGTCCCTATACCTTCTTACTGAAGGGACTTTGTACTAAAGTGTATTAGGTTTAATCGGTTTATTATAACCTAAGGAATCTATGCCAAATCGGTGTCCCATTTTTTTTTGGGACACCCTGTATAATTGTTATCTTTGCATTTATTTATTTACTTACATCTTACATCAAAACAAACTAAAAACTTTTGGTTTTGGTGAACGGTGCATGTAGCTAGAAGATTTAATTATCAAAAAACCTTCAAGAGTGATAAAGTATTAGGTTACTACTAGCAGTCCAGTGAGACAAATGTCTCATTTAATAAAACAAAAAAGACCGTCCCGGACGGACGGAAATCATGTGAATTCTCGAAAACCGGAAGTGTCACGTGACTGAAATTCGGTTCCTGACCTGACATGACCATTCCAAACATATAACTTTCATAACTTTTTTCTCTATCTCTTACGGTTTGGCTGCTGAAACAGCGTCCCAGACAGACCAGCGTCCCGGACGGACGGAAATCACGTGATTTCTCGAAAACCGGAAGTGTCATGTGACTGAAATTCGGTTCCTGATCTGACATGACCATTCCAAACATATAACTTTAATAACTTTTTTCTCTATCTCTTACGGTTTGGCTGCTGAAACAGCGTTCCAGACAGACCAGCGTCCCGGACGGACGGAAATCACGTGATTTCTCGAAAACCGGAAGTGCCACGTGACTGAAATTTAGTTCGTGACCTGACATGACCATTCCAAACATATAACTTTAATAACTTTTTTCTCTATCTCTTACGGTTTGGCTGCTGAAACAGCGTCCCAGACAAAACAGCGTCCCAGACAGACACGTCTATTAGATACTAAAGGATAGTTAACAAAACATAAAAATTAAGCATTTTTAGATAACGATTACGAATCGACACGACACTAATGATAGTTGCAACTTGCAAGAAAATTCTACTAAATACAACTATATGACAATAATTTTTATTGAAAGTAATTGAAAAAGTAATTGATGTTGTACAATTACAATTTCTAAGTAATTGGTAGTTGAATTACTATTTCCTGTGAGTAATTGAATCTCTGGTAATTAAATTACTACATTGGGCGGTAATTGGTAATTAGTAATTAATTACTTTTTAAAAGTAATTTGCCCAGCTCTGCTTGCACTAATCCCGCGCTACGGCAAAATACAGCAAACAAAACTTTCTTCATTCGTCGTTGCTGTTTTGTGGTAGTTAGTGTTAATGTTTTTGTAGATCCAAACATGAGGTTCATGGCTGATTGGAATATCATGTCACTATACGGTAACCGATATTTTCTAACATTTGCAGCGTTTATCAACTGATCCTTACACGCTCTGACTTTTGGAAATCTATTAACTGATGCGGCGCTCAGCCAAAAACTATTTCTTTGTTCTTAAGCTCGTCATGTAGAATTTTACTGATGCCTATAGATCCTTGAATCATCTAAATTTAGGATCTTCTTCAACTATCCGCTTTCCTGTTTCAATGGTTTTCGGAATGACTTGGGACGTCCTTTGCTGTTCTCATCATTCCAGCATCGTCGACCGTGTAGTAATCATGATTTTTTTCGAACCCGATATTTTTGCGGAAATATATTTTTTTCTGTCTTCTGATTTAGAGAAAGTGGTTTTTGAAGTGATGTCTGTCTGTGAGCATGTCAGTATGTGGGTCTGTGAGTCTGAGGATCTGTGAGTCTGTGAGTTTGTGTCTTCTCTACGGCTCAGTGAGATCCCAGTGATTTTTGGTTAAAATCGGGTAGCCGGAACTGGTACTGTTACGTTTCGTTAGTTTGAGTGAAAATTTTCTTTGGAAAAAATAAAATTTCATAGAACGAAATCGTATAATGCCCAAATATCTCCAATTTTTGTTTAGGAGGTTATTTTGTAAGAAATGCAGTTTTTGGAAAAATAGATTTGTACTAAAAATTTTCTGAAGATACAAAAATTAATAATAGGAATAAAAAATTTTAAAACTGTTATACATGTAATACGTAATTATCTATAACACTTTATTAGTAGTTGTCAAAAAATCGAAAACGATTTTTTTTCCAGCAGTAAAAGCAGTCAAATTTCTTGAATTCAGCGGACCACCGAAATACTTTTGCCCAACATGGGCTTGTTTTTTTAAAGACATTTAAAAGTCTCTGAAAGCACGCATATTCACTCAGTCCACTCTTAAAGTCGTAAAAATCATAGTTTAAAAATACTCCCGTAACCACAATGAATTTATTTTTACGGATATTACACGAGTGCTTGATTACTTTTTGCGTATATACATAAAGAAGAAACAGTTTTAAGGAAATGACTATTGCGTGTCCCTCAAATGTTTGATTTTCTTGTATCTCAAAACGTACCGGCGGGATTCGTATTTGTTTGTGTCTGTATGTGGCATTAGTGGGAACCTTGGACTCCAGACGAGTTTTTTTTTCATTTAGGGATATTTCTTTTTTTTATTCGAACTGGCGCCCTTCGAAACACACTCGCAGAATAAATCTGTAACAACATCATTATGGCATTCGTAAATCAAGGATAAATCTTGCTTGACGAAAATCTACTAAATACAATGAATAAAACACCTACCTAACATATATTTCTTGACATGCTTTTAAAGCTCGCATTCGTAACGATCCACCCAAATGGAAACAACTTTTTAACTCTCCCGCTGATAATAATGTTAGTTAATTTTCTTTGCTCAAAAGAGGCCTAGAAGTTTCAGTTATTGCAATTTCGAATTCAATTGCGCACCTCTACGTGCACAAGATGAATAATTTATAATGGACTATATGGTAAACATATGGAGGGAACGTAATTGGACCGTGTCATTGTTGAAATAAAAGGGCTCAATGTTTTGGTGATCAAGAGTGAGAAGCAAACGAGTACAGCAACTCAGTGTGTAAACCACGGCAAATGCGAAACACTTGCGAGAAACCACGGTCAACCATATTGGGTTAGTCTACTCTTTTGCTTATCACTCCCAATGAAGCTCTTTATGAATGCTGGAAAAATGGTCAGTTCTATCTCAAATTTTGAAATCATATCACGTTGTAACAAGCCAAAAATGTCAAAAGTAAAACACACCTAAGAATCGGTTAACAGTTACGTTAAGTGAAATGGAAATATTACAAATTATGAAAAGCGAACGATTTTCTTCAAGATGGAAATATTTATAATGGACAAAAATACAACACAGAATTAACGAAATTCTAACTAACCATGCGGGCTCAGCCTACAGGCAGAAGGCGTTTTCCAGCTCCAATGTACTTGTGGAAAATCTTATATCGGACAAACGGGAAGAAGCATTCAATGTAGAATAAAAGAATACCAGAGCCACACATGACTTGGAAACACACAAAAATCCGCCATAGCAGGATACTTATTAGGACCAGGGGACCACAGAATAAATTACGACTCCGTGAACGTACTAGTCAGGACTAAAAATACTTCCCTTGCGTCAATCAGGAATCCTCAGAATTGATTAAAAATAATATACAAGATATACATGAGCAGCTAACCGTAGCGACTCCTCGGTATATAGCCAGGAGCCGAAGCCACCAGCATCAGTCTTTAGAAATTTTCTGAAGAAGTTGACAGCATGAGCAGCGAAACGTCAAGTTCAAATCGACGACCACGGCATAACCCGGAAGAAGCTACCATTATGGACAACGGCAGTGAAAGCCTGCATTCGACTACATACATGTAATTCAAAATGCAGTCCGATCAGATGTAACGTGATTGAATAATCTCTAATCGTATTCTGAATGCGACGATCTAACCAGAACTAATATATTATAATTAACATATACTAACTATGTACACATATTAACAAGTTGAGGTAATAAAAATCTTTTTTAGCTAATTCTTACTGTCAGAATCTCAGTTTTACTTCCCGTTTTCTTTACTGTAGATTTCCATTGATATAGTAATTTAACATACGAGTTGCAAAGCTTTTTAAAAAAATTCTTTATTTTAGTTGATTTGAGTACAAAATTATTTCCGTAGACCATATTCAAAAACCTTAAAACGAATCTCTAGAAACTAACACATCCAAATTATTAAAAATAGCTGTAAGTGCCAGTGTCTAAAGAGTTGCCGTGGGAAGATCTTTTATTTAAATGTTAAATATGCTTACAGTCTTTATTTAATTTATAACTTATGCTTATTTTTCTTTTTAACATAGACACATTATAGTTTATCATATGGGTTGATTTAAAATTAAACGTAGTGTCTATGCTGGTTTGAATACACAGTAATATATATCACCTGTACTGCCAGTGGGTGACTATCTGCCGTCCACAATATTCTTTTGTTCATTTCGTAAACCTTTCAATTTTGTATTATGTTTTGGTTTATAACAGGAATAGTAAACGGCTTAACATGATAATATACAGTACAAGCCTTATTCTGCAATTATAGCGAAGATTGTGTTTGAAAACGCCCAATAACCTTTTTTTATAAAAAAGTTGCCTTTTCGACGACCGTATCCGCGAGTCAACTTAAAATAAATTTTTGTTTGATTGATGTTTTTCACTGACTGCATTTATTACTTCGCTCTATCGGAATCGGTACCGTACGTTGTTATAAAGTCAGGACCTGTTGCTTCTATGACCCCGTGTACTATTCGTGCATCGAATCTGTTGTATTAACTAATACTTTAACAATTTACTTCGTTTTGCATTTACGAACCTAGCGTTGCTTATGTTTCTCGGTGTTATTATGCCGTTATTTATTGCTCTATGAGCTTGGATTTCAAAACAACATCTGGGGCAGTTACGATACTCATAACATTCCTAGATCTGTTAATAGCTATAAACGAACCCAATTAATAACTCACTGGAATAACTGTAAAACTGTTATAAGAATTTCGCAATTAAACAAGAAAAGAAAGCCATTTTGAATTACTCCTTGCACAATCAAAGGACAACAGATATTTGGAAAAAGCTCTAAAAGCTGGGTATCAGCAGTAAACATAAAAATTGCAATCCTTTAACGCTACAACAGGTCGATGACATAAACGTCTTCTTTATTCAATTGGTTGAAAATTTAGGACTAACAATTCTTACTTAAATAATTATCTTCAAGATTTTTCGTTTCAATTCAAATTGTTCTTGGACGAAGAGGTCTGCAAATACTTATTTGAAATTGATCAAATTCGACTGGCACTGATTAAACCATTTGTTACAGTATCAAAACGACTCATCTACACCCACAACTGTGTGAATACCAAATAACTAGACAAGTCTGGGAAATGTACACACTCACCCTGAAAATCGTCAAAAACAAGCTAAAGGCCTCGGTTCAAATATGCTCAGGGAGATGGGCGTGGTTCAATACAGTACGCCACAGGGCAAGCATGTCGAGGTATATATAGGGTGGTACTAGATAAATGGGCGCACAAGATCCAACTCAGGAATCCCCCGTTCAACCGGACCTTGAGGGTCAAACGGGGCGAAGAATACTCAAATAACTATTTATGG
The DNA here is from genome assembly GCA_940337035.1 of Agriotes lineatus. Classification (NCBI taxonomy): domain Eukaryota; kingdom Metazoa; phylum Arthropoda; class Insecta; order Coleoptera; family Elateridae; genus Agriotes; species Agriotes lineatus. The sequence goes on along the minus strand of OW679197.1, from coordinate 107,056,717 downwards.
AAGCCATAGCGCAGCGACAGACACAACAACCTACCTGCAATGCTCATCCGCCACGTCCGGGCCTCACCTTACCTTGGTCGCAACACAGTGACTCAGTCACTCTGTAAACAAACAAGCACAAGACACAAAGGAAAAATCATAAGCCGATTCAGTTAATACATCTATTGGGCCACTCCACGTGACCAAACAAACACCTTACGGTAGTACTAATGTAGTAGGCACGTATGACAATTTGTAGTAACGACTTATGGGGTACACCCAGCTGGGAAGCGCTTTACCTAAAAATGCGGCGCATAGCTGAGCCGAACAACAAATCCAGATCGGTTTTAGTTAAACTTCGACTTAGGCCTAAACACTAAACAGGCGTGATGCGCAAGCATGAAATCTGTATTTGAGTTTGAGTCACCAGAACGCACTGACTTGGAGCAAAACAATTTAGATCAGAAATCGATACATTTGTACCAGAGGGTACTATGCGTTAATTAAGCGTCCAGCGCAAACGTAAAAAGGTTAATTGACAAGACAGGGCAGCACTGAGTGTTAGATCACAAACATTAAATTTGTACTAGAGTGTACTCTGAACTAATTATGCGTCAAGCGCAGACTTAAAAGGTTAATTGACAAAACAAGGCTGCCTTGCAGCACTGAGTGTTAGAACACAAACATTAAATTTGTACTAGAGTGTACTCTGAACTAATTATGCGTCAAGGGCAGACTTAAGAGGTTAATTTACACGAACATGCGGGCGAAATAGTCTATTGCACAGATTTACCTTATTAGCTAGCTCGGTCTGCAGCTGGCGATGGCATTCAACCCAGTGTCGGTATGTCGCTTCGCCTCTGATGTGTGTGGCGTAGCCAAAATGCAGTGACGTCCTACAGAATCCCCTTTCAAAGAGCGGAATGTGTTAAGGCCCCTTTGGCCATTACACAGATGACAGCGTAGCCGTTGGATGGGCCACTCAGGAAAAGAATCCCGTCTCACAGACGACGGCGGAAATGGGATTCAATAGCTTACATAAGAACTAACGCCCACAACGACTCGCAAACGGACTTCGCCATATCACAACACGAGTGCTCACCAACGTAGCCAAGCAGCGTCCGCCTCGCAACTCTGCCCAGAAGAAACGCTCGTGGCTGTCGCCTCGTGAGATCTGCTCCGGCCAATCAAAGCGCAAGGCGCGTCAGAGTCGCTAAACCCGTGATCGCTCGCCAGCGAAACAAGCAGAAGCTATCCTTCTTGCACTCACGGGCTGAATTTTAAATAACTTGAAAATCAACGTTCTTACCGCTGATGGGGCACGCAGCTGCATGAAACAACGATATAAAGGGTGTAAAGATTTCGAATTATTATGCTTGATGCTAAGCGTTGCAGTATTATGTGATGAGCTATGACTAAAATGGACTCGAAATACAAACGAACTCTCCAATTGTGTTCCAAAACTGTTTTAAAGATTTATGTAGTTCATTAAATTACTGAGAAATATAAAATGGCCTGACACATTGCTGTCCATTCTTGCTGCCCTATATAACATATGTAATAAATTTTTGTTCGTCAGAAGGTGTGTATTCTGACATATGGAAAGAGGTACGGGTGATATCCTTGCCTAAAGTTAGCAACTCTATAGATTTCAGTGATTGAAGACCTATCCGTATCTTGCCAACATTATTTAAGATTTTTGAAGAGATTGTAAATAAGCAAACTAGAGAGTACTTATATACATGTAATATACTGCCGGTGACGCATTCTGGGTTTAGGCAAGGATATATATGCACGACTGCACTTCTGCAGATTACTGACGATATCATTCAAGCTATGGAGAGGAATCAGATTAGAATGATTGTTTTGCTAGACTACTCTAAAGCTTTTGAAACTATTAATTATGATATGTTACTTGGTATTTTACATTATATAGGTTTGGGCCAATCTGCCGTAAAACATTTTAAAATTATTTATAAAATAGAAAACAGTGGGTATTGTTATTATGTGAAACGTCTGCAACACTGTAATTAGTTAGTGGAATTCCTCAAGGTTACATTTTAGGACCTCTTTTATATATGATTTAAAGGAATAGTCTGGCGAAACCTCCCTTAAGTTGTAGTGTTTATACATACGCTGACTACGCACAACTATATAACTCATTTCAAACCAGTGAGGTGAATATTGGGAATATTATAAACAAAGGCTTGCAAGGTTTGGTCCGTGAATAGCTAATCATTCTCTTGTTATTAATCCTCGGAAATCCTCAAGAATGCTGCTAGCGAATGCAGGCGTGGTGCAGTTCTGGTTTGGTTTAATTAACCCTAGAACGCATACATCTAAGACAGTTACGTTAACGCATACGTGGTGTCGTATACGACACCACACCTTGTTTTGTTTAATGAGGCACTTTAAATCTACTATACGCCTTTTTTAATATCTCGAAGTTAATTTTGACTGCATAGATGCATATTAAAGCGCAAAACGGAAGTTCAAGTTGTTAAAATGTTTATTTATGAGTATGAATAAATTAATTGTTAAATCTAAGGAACTGACAGGTACTAATATCTACGTTAAACAGTTTTGACGCAAAACTTAACCTGCTAACCTCGAATTTGACATAGACTTGCAGTGTCGCCAACAATACATTTCAGTATTGCCAACTGATTCAGGTTATTCAGGGCCTGCTGCAATTGAGTTTTTAAAAAATCACTCGGTAGTTTCTGTTCACCACACATAAATTACACTGCAGGTTATCAGGTTAGGTTTTGCGTCAGTTTTATCACAGACTGACGCAAATTCTAACCTGCTAACCTGGAATTTGACATAAACTTACAGTGCCACCAACATATTATTCATACGTTTGAATTTCCACAGCCCGCAGAGGATAATTTTTTTTATCTTTCGATATTTGCTTCATAACCTCAAAAAGTTATTTAATGTCAATTGAAATTAGTTCTAATTATAAGGGTCGTCATCTCTGTTCCTTTTAGTAGTTATAGTTAAAATATTATCGAGTGACCGTTGTAATATGTTATTTTGGTTGCCCGCTCCACTCTATCTGTTTGGCGGCTCAAGTATAATAGCTAACCGGCAGTCCTATAAAGACAGTAGTGATAGCTATTTTAAAAAATTCTACTTTGCATTATGTTACTATGAAAGTTATGTACGTAAACTGACAGTTGGCAAGTTGTTCGCGACCAACACCTACCGAGAAAACTTGTTACGTGATTGCATAGATGGCGTCATATGCGACACCAAGTAACTAAAAAATTAATTATAAAGCTTGTAACAATTTTTGGAAATTAAAAATGAAAGGGATACATCAATAATAATCTGCTGGAGAGGTACTGAAAATATGAATAGGATATAGTGTGCCTCACAGAAACAAAGCGAAAAGGCCAAGGTAAAAATATGATAAACAACTATGAACTATACTGGTCCGGTGTATCTAAATCAGAACGTGCTAGAGCAGGAGTAGCCATAATTATAAAGAAAAAACACAATAGAAAGATCATAGATTTCGAAGCAGTATCAGAAAGATGTATCAAATTAGTTTTAAAAATTAACGGAAGAGAACTGGTAATACTAGCACTCTACGCTCCAACAGAAGACGCACCAGTCAACCTGAAGGAAGATTTTTACCGAACAATAATAGAACAACTGGATAAAATTAAAGTTCGACAGCAAGTGATTGTAGCAGGAGATATGAATGCGAAAGTGGGAATACGAAAACACGACGAAGTAGTTGGCGAATTCGGTGAACTAACAGAAAACGAAAACGGCGGAAGACTAATAATTATGTGTAAACAGAACAATCTTAAACTCTGGAACACATTTTTTGACCATAAAAGTGCTCATAAATATACATGGGAAAGGCCTTCCTTAAATCAAAAATCTCTTCTAGATTACATCATTACAAGACAACAACAACACATAAAAATTCAAGATGTACGTGTAAAAAGGGGTGCGAACTGTGGTTCAGACCACTACCTAGTTGTAGCAACAATTGTAATACCTCCAATACAATTACAAAAAGAAATAACAGCACCAATAGAAATTACAAAGACAACACAGTCACACCTAAAATACAAGATCCATTTACTAAAGCAAGACAGCATTAGACAACTATACAGCAACAGATTAAAAATAAAATTAGAAACAAATAGGATAAATAATCATGTAGAAATTGAACACACGAACTTGACGGAAGCAATTCATCAAGCAGCGATGGAAGCTTTAGGAAGAGTAGAAAGGGAAGGAAAACCGAAACCAATATGGTGGAACGAAGAAATAGAGGAGCATATTCATAGGAAAAACAGCGCGTACCATAAATGGCTATCCTTAAGAACAGATGAAGCACTGTGGGAATATAAACGTTTAAACAGAATAGCAAAAAGAAAAATCTCTAGCTACAAAAATGAAGTTTGGGAACGCAAGTGCATAGAAATTGACGGCATGATAGGTGGAGCCCAATCTACGGAAGTATGGCGATGCTTAAAAACGTTAAAGAAAGACAATAACAACATGAATCGAACGTATATTGACACGCACACGTGGGTGAGCCACTATAAGAAGTTATTAAAAGAAGATAGAACAGAATATGTCTGCGACGATAGCACTTTAGAGAGCACTAAAACAGCATTAGAAATTACCGAAGGCGACGTCCAAATATCGCTAAAGAAAATGAAAAATGGAAGAGCACCTGGTCCCGGTGAAATACCGGCAGAACTGCTTAAGTATGGGGGACATGCTTTAATAACTAGATTAGCATGTCTCTTTAATAACTGTATTAGACAGAATAAAATCCCAACTCAGTGGAAAGAGTCCTACATTATATCGATTTACAAAAAGGGATCTCGTAAAGAACCCGGAAATTACAGAGGACTGAGCATCAACAGCACATTTAGCAGACTATTTGGTAAAGTTTTAATGGCCAAACTACAAGAAAATGTGGAAGGAAAAATAAGTGACGAACAGAGTGGTTTCACTCGAGAAAAATCATGTGTTGACAACATCTTCGTGCTACAACAGGTGATAGAAAAACGAATAGCAGTCGGAGAAGAAACTCACGTAGCCTTCATTGATTTGACCAAAGCATACGACTCAGTACCTCGACTTAAATTATGGCAAGCTTTATACAAGATGAATATAAACGAAGAACTTATTAACATAATAAAAGAAATGTATACACAGAATAAAGCTTATATAAAAAATGGGATGGAACTCTCGGAGTTTTTTACTCCAACAAAAGGGCTGAGACACGGCTGTACGTTATCTCCACTGCTCTTCAACATATATTTGGAAGTGGTTTTGGAAAAATGGAAAGAGGGTGTAAAGAGAATGGGCATACCAGTTAACGACGACCATCTGTTCACTCTGAATTTTGCTGACAACCAGGTGGTGATTGCGCAAGATGCTTACGACCTAGAATTTATGCTGAAAAGACTGTACAAGACATATGAAAAATGGGGCCTACGTATCAACACCGAAAAAACTGAATATATAGCAATAAACACCGATGCTAAATTTCAAGTACTCGTAAATGACACCGAGGAAATTAAACAAGTTGATCGATTTAAATACTTAGGAACAATAATAACATCTAATGGCATAGGTCGCGACGAAATAAAAACTAGAATTGAAACCAGCCGTAAAATATTGGGCAGCTTAAATTCTATATGGTGGGATAAACATATCTCTAAGAACGTTAAAATCCATATTGGTAGATCTCTGGTAGAATCAGTGCTATGCTACGGATGTGAAACCTGGACAATTAACAGCGAGTATAAGAGAAAACTACAGGCCGTAGAAATGGACTACCTCAGAAGAAGCGCTCTAGTATCCAGAATGGATCGTATTACAAATGATGAAATTCGACACCGAATGAGGGCCACGGACACAATAATAAACAGAATAGAGAGAAGAGGACTTAAATGGTTTGGCCATGTGCTGAGGATGGATGACCGGCGATGGCCAAAACGCATCTTTAAATGGACTCCCCCAGGTAAACGCAAACGTGGAAGACCCCGAAGGTCATGGAATAACGAGATGAGAGACGCGATGACCAACTACGAAGTACAGGAGGAAGATGCCCAAAACCGAGACTTGTGGCGTTTGAGAACCGGCAAACCGCACAGGGCGGTATAGTCCCGGAGATATATATATATAACATAACAGCAAATCACTAAAAACTAGATAGTTAAATAGGTGGTGTCTCATATGACGCCACCTATGCGTTCTAGGGTTAAAATCAGTAATGTTGAATTACCCTTAACCGATGCATGTAACAACCTAGGCCTTCTAATTGATTATAATTTTCGGTTTAGCCAACACGTTATTTAATGTACATCTAAAGCATATCTTACCCGTAAGTTATTGCATTCCAATGGATCTTTTATCTATTGATCTTAAATTATGTTATGGTTCTGTCTAGGTCAATTATTGTACCGTAGTGTATTCGCCACCACTAGATTACGTTAGTGTGGGGAGATTTCAAAAGGTAAACAAATTTTGTTTGCGTTTTATCTCCGGCATTAAAAGGAGAGAAAGAATAGCACATAAGCTGTCGGATGCTAACTGGCCCAATATTGCAAATGGAAGGCTACTTCACGTGGAAATTTTGTTTTAAAAAGTTATTATAGAGGTGCCTTCTCTATTTACTATTTCGATTTCAAAGTGACTTTCGCAATGTGCAAAACTATCATCTACCTTTAGTCAAAACCATTTAACTCAATAACAAAAATAATAGTGCTGTCTGCTACGTTACAACTTATATATTTATTTATATCAATCTCAGTTTAAATGTTAATTTCATATTCTTATAGTACAGTGTAGTTGGTGCCAACAACTACTACGTTGTTACAACATTATTTATAGGTATGGACTGGTGAAAGAACAGTTGGTTATCCTCATAACCAAGCTAAAACATCCCTCATTTGTTACACCTGCAACTGTCTTTTTTGTGTACATGCCTGTATGAGTAATCGATATTAACAATAAATTCATTTATTATTATTACTATTATTATTATTATTAATTACCGTGCACTACACGAAAGGGAGAACACAACGGGGACGCGTCAATTCGGCACCAAACTTAATCCCCTGTACTAATGATAGGTCAACTGAGCACTGCTAAATCAGGTAACTTTAAAATGCAAGTATACGAGATGGGTCAACTCAGCACTGGACTACCTGTGGCAGATAAGGATTAGCTAATGGTTGGTAATTACTTTATAATCTCCTCAAATACATATGTCCAAAGAACTTTTTCTCTGAGAACTATAAAAGAGGGTTGCTGTATGCACTATTTAACCATTTTTAAAACGTAATTTGTAGTAGACGTTATGCAAAGCGAGCGTGGGCAGAAAAGTATTGAAGAGTGGTGTTACTTTGTGGACGTGTACCACAACAAACTTCAAGGGGAAGTGTCACACTGCAAGTGGTAAGAATATGTCAGTATTTTTTTATATCCATAATTCTACAGTTTCGGCCATGTCTGCACCAAATTTCTGCACCAAATTTTAATGTTTAGTTTCTTCAATTTTTTCCGGAAAATATTTAACATTTATTTTTTTCGTGTATTGAAAATCACGTGACAAATATTTTTGATAATTTTGTGGTTATTAATCATGCTTAAACCAATGTCGAAACAGTACGCGGTACTGTCCCGATTTGTATATAACATGGCAAATATAGCAGTATTTCTATTTTGTAGTTGACAGCACAGAGATAGTAGACTTCGACTTCACCCACAACCACCTTCCGAATCTGCAAAAAATGGACCGGCAAATGGTAAACAATTCCTGCAAGAGAAAAGCCACAAGTGAACTTTGTGAGAAGCCCAGCAAGATTATGAACAAGGAATTGCGAATTCTTGCTACAAGGAACACATTATCACACGCTTCCAAACATTAACGTGTCTGTCAATACGCTGTTGGAGTTTCAGACAAGTGTATATATAAAAATCCAAAGTGTAAATATCCGCGTATTTGTAAAAAGTAAAAGGGTTAGGCAGGCGGAAGATATTCTCAAAAACAATATTGAATATCTGAAATCTGGAAAGATTGAAGAATATGATTTTGTAAAGGTAGTTTCGCATAGGTATAAGTTGTAGTTTGTAGGTATGCTTGTAAGTGTTTAAATAATTATTGTTTACAATATACGAGAAACAATCAGTGTAAAAATAGTTGTAAATATACGAAAAACAGAATTTTGTGTTTTTCTTTAGAAACCTTCGTATTTTATTACTATCTTGCAAATACAGGCCATTAGCCCTGATTAGCATCGGTGCTGAATTGACGCATCAAGAGTGCTCAGTTGACGCATGTGTTCACCGCACCGGTGCCCAGTTGACCCATCTACTTGGATGCCAAAATCTTGAGGAGGATTAAAAGTGCTCAGTTGACTATCGCCCAACACAACAATGTACAAAATCACATATTCATTACTTAAAAATATAACAATGTAACTAAACTGCGAAAATTCCTATTTATGAGCAAGAATACGGTATGCATCGAACAAAGGGACTTCGCTCTGCTTGCGATATGTTAGCTCATTAAGTAATCTTTCTTGATGTATAATATGTTGATACTGAATAGCTTTGTTCAACATAAAGACGTTACGTGAACAAAAGAAGTGAATTTGCGTGGAGTTCTGTGATGATTAAATGTTTACTGCGGAATTATTCAGTACTCTTGGTGGTTTTGCACAGTAAAGGGAAATTGAAAACTCACTTTTGTATAATATATACCAGGGAGGATGACAGCTTAAAAACTGAGTTGATTTGATGGTCAAATTACGGAACACTGTAAGGGGGAGACTATGAAGGTGATTAATTAATTATAATAAAACAAAAGTTATGATTGTTGATCGAGAACATCAATCAGAAACAAGGCCAACGGTGGTCGCAAACTGCGAGGTCGTCAACAAAATTGTATATCTTGGTTCGCTGATACAAGGTAACGGGAAGCTGAAATCCGTCGACGTATACAACTGACTAAGGTATGGAAAGATAGAAACATATCAATACAGAACAAAAAAATCCTTAGTAAAATTACCTGTATTGTCTGTTTCTGGTATGCAAAGGGTGTTTTTTAGAGGGATACAACTTTAAATTGAAATAAAACACAGAAAGATGTTTTTAATATCCATGAAATTGGCTTTATTTGAAAGATAATTTTATGACAATTATGTTTGAATATGATTTCGGGCATGTGACCGCCGCGATTGGCGTATACATGACGTAATCTGAAGGTCCAATTTTCACACACTCTTATCGCAGTAAATCAGGCTGTATTTCATTTCAGCAATAACGCGTCGAATTTTGGCTTTCAATTGTTTCCGGTTTATCGGCATAGACATGCGACTTTACATATCCTCCAAGAAAATAATCTAATGGCGTCAAATCGTACAAACGAGGTGGCCAGTTAACAGATCCACGAAATGGATTTTTAACTGGCCACCTCTTTCGTGCGATTTGACGCCATTAGATTATTTTCTTTGAGGATATGTAAAGTCGCATGTCTAGGTCGATAAACCGTAAACAATTGAGCACTTGGAAGCCATCATTCGACGCGTTATTGCCGAAATACAGCCCGATTTACTGCGAAGTCCGAAATCATATTCAAACATAATTGTCATAAAATTATCTTTCAAATAAAGCCAATTTCATGGATATTAAAAACATCTTTCTGTGTTTTATTTTAATTTAAAGTTGTATCCCTCTAAAAAAAACACCCTTTACAATATTTGATACGAATATTGGTTTATTGAGAACGTTCGGCCGTTCAGTCAACGACGTTATCGTTTGAAATATCGGTAGCTCTAAGTAGACCAAATTTTTATCTACCGTAGTAGACCAACCAGACTAATATATTCTGTATTTTGTTTATGTCTGAAAAGAGGAGGTAAGCAATAAATCTCGAAAAATAAATAGTTTTAGAATCATTTACTAATTTACCCTTCAATTGTTAAACATATGTCAATGGGCAGCTGAACAATCTGAATTCTTAATATTGTAAAATATCAGTAAACAGGTGAAAACATGTATACATTTTAGACATTTATATCTGTGGCTTACCGTGGTGGACTAAAAGTCGAGTCATATTTTACCGTATGAATCAAATAGATAGCAGTGACTGGTTAGGAAATTATAATCTTAAACTGAAACAAAATTTGGTATACTAAACCCATTCAATAAGCACTATATTTCTCAGACTCTTAATTGACACTCACAAATGCTCTTTCATACAAAATATTAAATAACCGGCTTGCTCTCTCAGGGTTTTAAAGTATTACATATCATGGCCTCGCCAAACGAAATGTATTCACACAAATCGGTTATAATGATTATAATCATTTATCTTAATCAAAGAAAATTTAGTACCTTGTCTTGTGTTTCCCGCATTCGTATTAGCGCTTGTGAAGCCACAGCTCCTTTCCCCGCGAATGATTACGAGTATGGCCGGCAGCTGTTAAAGTGTGTTCGATTCCTTACGTTTTCAGGTTGTTGACACTCAATGTCTGTTTTAATTAGCTATACTATTTCACATGTTTTTTAATGTAGAATAAAACATTTTATGCGCTTTTATGGACACAAACCCTGTTTTATTTGATGAACTGCCACTTTTTAATTACAATGGCTAAGTCAGTCAAATCACATCTCAAAATTTTAACAGGAGCAACAATTACTGAATAAAAATATAAATTAAAGCCTCAACTTGCTTGCAAAATTCCACCCGTGCTGATGCCAAACATGACTTATGTACGAAAATTATTCACAATTGTCACTACTAATTAACCATATTTTTTAATTAGCTAACATAAATGATTGATGGAACAACTTACTATGACCTATTTACAATCCATCCCCATTTACATAAAATTATATATATTTAATCACTTAACAGCTGCAACACAGGTTTATATATAATCATACACCTTATTGTACCCGTAGGTGTTAAGGTTAATTAGATACTAACATAATTACAATACATTCCTCAAAAATCCCAATATTTGTACTCAAGTGAAATTAAAAATTAAATTAAATTAAAAATTAAAATATAACTCTCAATAAATACATTTTAACTGCGTAGCCTAGCTATATATTTTTTTGGCCCATTCTTTCTTGTCCCTTGCCAATGATATCCCCTCATTCCAGGACAAACCCTTTTCTCGGAGGTTGTCTATTATTTCATTGCCCCATGACTTCCTTGGCCGTCCTCGTTTCCTTTTTTGGAAAGATCTTGCTTGCCATATTTTTTTCGGAGTTCTTCCTTCGTCCATTCTTACTAGGTGGCTAAACCATTTTAGTTTCTGTCTCTTGATTGAGTTCATTATCGGTTCCACTTCTAGCTCTTCTCTTATTCTATAATTCCTAAACTTTTCTAGTCTTGTTATCCCCATTACTTCTCTTAGGTATTTCATTTGAAGTGCCTGTATTTTACTTGCAACTTGTTTTGTTACTGTCCAGCTTTCACTTCCATACATTAAAATTGGTTTAAAGATGAGAGATATTTCCTTTTTTTACAAATGTACTAACATTTAGGGAGTAGTACAGGTTTGTTGCATTTACCAGCCTGTCACTTATTTCAGCATCTATCTTACCATTTTTCTGAATTTTCACCCCTAGATATTTAAATGTATCCGCTTGTTCAACGTTCGTCCCATGTAATACTATTGTTGTGTTTATGTCTTCCTTACCTATCACCATCACTTTTGTTTTTTCAGTATTTATTCTTAAATTTCTATCCTTGAGTGCTTTCGACTATAAATCTATATTATGTTGTAAATCTTGCTAATTTTTTGCATATATAACCAGATCGTATGCAAATGCGCTCTCCGCTATCTTCACTATCCTTATGTTCCTATATCCCACCTTTAGTTTTCTAGTTTTTCCGCGTATCTCCTTCATTACATCATCCATAACCACCTTAAACAATGCTGGACTAAGCACTCCTCCCTGTCGTAGACCCTCTTTGGTAATGAATTCGTCAGATTTTAAGTTGCCAGTTCTCACATAGTTTCTGGTTTTAGCAGACAAACTCTATACAGTTTCGTAGTTTATTATAAACTCCTCTTCTTTTCAGGCTGTTCCACACTAAGATTCTAGGGATGCTGTCGAATGCTTTTTGTAGATCTATAAAGGTCACAAATATCACTTCGCTAGTGTATTTTCCTATTAGTTGTTTTAGCGTAAATATGTGATCTTGCACTCCTCTTCCGTTTCTGAATCCACGTTGGGAGTCTTCCAATTGTGGTTCTCTTATTTTTTCTAATCTCCTTCCCAGTATCGTCTCATATACCTTCGTTAGTATGCAAGTCATGGTAATTCCCCTATAGTTTGAGCACTCTCGTCTATCCCCTTTTTTGTAAATTTGCATTAATACCTTTATCTCCCAATCTTTTGGTATTCTTTCCTCTTGCCATACTTGGTTTAACAGTTTTGTTACCATTTCCAATCCATTTTTTCCCAAATTCGTGACTTTTAACATTTTCACCGCCTCCCTTACTTCCTCTATTTTTATGTCACTTTCCTCGTTAATGTCTATGTTAACTATCTGTTGATCTTTTTCAATCCTTATGTTTGTTTGGTCAGTCGTTAACATTTCTTCAAAGTACTCATTCCATCTATTTATTATGTCCTCTTCTTTTAACACTAATATTCCTTCTTTTGTTTTAATATGCTTAATTGTCTCTGTCCTTCCTTTCCGTAGTGATTTGAATACTTTGTAGAACAGTTTTTGGATTCCGACCGCATCGCGTTCCATCGTTTCTCCAAATTCTACCCATGACCTTTGTTTTGCTTCTTTTACCACTTGCCTTGACTTTATTCCGTTGTTCTTTATACCTTTCCAATTTTTCTTCTTCTCTACAGTCAACATATTCTTTCTACAACCGTCTTTTATTTCCGCTTTTATTTCAGCGTTTCACCACTTTGTTTTTATACTCACTGATTCTCACAACACCACACACCTCTCTTGACACATTTATCATGCTGTCTTTGATACAATGCCATAAATCCTCAGTAGTTAATTCATCTACTCTTTTAAATTTACTCATTTTCACTTCGGTTCTAGCAGTATATTCTCTTGCCAGCTCCTCCTATTTCAGTCTATATGTTTTAATTTTTTCTATGTATCTTTTTCCCGTATTTCCTGTTCTACCTGATGCTTTATACTCTCCCGCTGTAATACTTATTTTTGATATTACTACGTAATGATCAGGGTATATTTCCGAACCCCTACACACCCACGTATCCTTTATTTCTTTTCTATAATTTCTGTTTCTTACGATGTAATCTATTATAGATTTCTCACCTCTGCTCTTTACTTCTCGGGTATATTTGTGTATATCCCTATGTTCATAAAAAGTGTTTGTTATTACTAAGTTGTTGAGGATGCAAAAACCAATCAGCCTTCTTCCGTTATTATTTAAGGTATTTTCGCCATGTTTTCCTATTGCTTCACCGGATTCCTGGTTTCTTTTACCCACTCTTCCATTAAGATCACCAATTATTATTAGCAATCTTTCCCTTTTCTCCTCTATTAATTCCGTTAATTGTTCCCAAAAGTCATCTTTTACCTTTGCTGCCTCATTCTCATCCGGACCATAAACAACTAAAATTGAGGTTTTAATTTGTTTCTCTATATCTACTTCGATGTGCAGTATTCTCTCTGTAATACTTGTCCATTTGTTTATTTATTTTGCTTTGTCGTTTTTTATTATGCATCCCATTCCTTCCTTAGCTCTGCTTCTACTATGTACACCGCTATAAATCAAGATATGTCCACCATCTAGTTCTAGCTCTAATATTCCTTTCTTCTTGGTTTCTGTTATGCCCAGAATATCCAAACCTGCTTTCTCAAATTCTGCCTCTAATTCTTTTTCCTTGCCCGATATACTTCTAACATTCCATGTTCCTATTTTCCACGTTAGTTTATTCTGATCCTTCTCATAATTGTTTAACCTAGATTTTATTCTGTCTTTGGTCTATGTTCTCGTTCCCCTGTCCAATTCTATTGCCATAGTCGTCATCTTATATGTATCAATTTTACTACTTACTTTTTTGGAGTGTTTTACGATACCGTTGTGTTTATCTCTTCTAATTTTTCATTATATTTGTTCCATTTCCATACTACTCCATCTATTGTGATCTTGTTGTACCCCTGTTTCACAATTTTACCATTATTTCTTTCTTTAGCCGCTTTTTTCCCTAACTGCACTTGCTTTTCCCTTTCCTTCTTTGATAGGTCATCATTTATGTAGAGTGTTTCGTTGGTAATTTTTGCCAGGTTTGTTTTATTTTTCATGATTTTCTCTTAATCCATACCATTTTCCAATTTAACCAGACATCTGTTTGCACCTATTTTAGAAGGCCCTTTCACTTTAACTTCCACGTCCAAGTAATCTTTCACCAAGCTTTCTATTTGAGGTATTAGAATGCTTGTATCGTTAGTGACAATCTTCATGCCGCTAATAACAGTATTATTCTTTCTGTTTTCTTTATCTATCACTTCAAAGTTACTCCTAATCTCTTTTAGCTCCTTTTAATCTCCTCATTTTCTTTCTTAATATTTTCATTGACTTTCCTTAATTTTTCATTTTCCTTTTGTATACTTAGCATATCCACGTTGTACTGTTCTTGTTGGATTCTTACGTGTTTAAGATTTTCTGCACGCCCTCGTACCATTGTTACTAGTAGATCCAATTTTCCATCATCATTTTGTGATTTGTTTGGTGATCTTTGAGTTTTTTTTTGATTTCTCAAAGGCTTTGTCTCCTATTTCTTTTCTTCTTCTCTTCCTTCCATCGTCTGTAGAATAGTCATCGCTGTCGGTTGTTTCATACCTTCTGTTCATTTTTAATTGAAGTATTTATGTAGTGATTATAACATTTCTACTTGTGTGTATACTTCCGGTTATACTCGTATAAGTATGATGGGTTGCCTATCCAATTTTTCGCGCAGCAGCCAGTTCTATTTTAGGTCACTGTTCGCTTATCTCTAAAGTGAGGTTACAGTGTATTTTCCTTAATTACTGCACTAACCTGCTATACTGCAATTCTGCTTTTTACTTCTTTACTTTCCTTAATAATTCCCCTACTAATTTCTCCACTTTGGTAAAATAATTCGCTTGAAAATAGCAAAAATTTGCGTTTATTTTCGGAGTAAATATTTCACCTTCACCGGTGTCAAAAACTTTATAATTTACATACAACATAGGTTTATATCAAAATTGCATTATAAGTGTCGCTTATAGGCTCAAATTAATGTAGAATTTAGCTTGTACGCCCCAAATCACCTACGTAAGCAACTTTTTCAACTTTGAAACGCATTATGTGAGAGGAAACTTGCGATTGTCCAACTTCAGCTTGTTCGATTTGTGCTTAAGCAATTTCTACATGTAAAACAACTTCTGACACTGGAGCCATGAAACATAGCATAATACATTAGCACTACAACCAAGCGAAATTCACAACATTCTGATGTGATCAGGCTGAGAAACCTTTAATCCGAAATGCAATATAAGCGAACTGGCTTACTTAGACATCTTACTTCGAAGTTAAATTAGGTAGGTAAAAATATTAATAACATTAATGGATTGAACGTGGTAATCAAAATTTTGATTAGACAACTTAACCTTATCACCACATTTTAGTTGTTTGCAAAATTTATTTTGAAATCGTAAAAGGATGAATTAGTTATTAGATGTTTAAAGACCCCAAAATCTCCAATAATTTAATTCCAAATTTATTTAGTGAAACCACTTAAATCCGCTTAAATACGAAGAGTGAAAGTTTCGAAAATCACAAATTAATTTCAGTTTTGAAAAATCAAGTATGCCTTGTAAATTTTCCAAAAACCCATTTTTCAGTAGAGTATCGTGCCTTTTATGTAACAAATACGACAAAAATTTATTAAGAAAAGTTGTTTAGAATCAACATCTAGGCCCCTATACCAAATTTTAAAATCCCCGGCCAACTTTGATCTCTCACCTCATATTTTCTTTTAAAGAATTTTACTTTTAACAAAGACTGCCATAGAAAAATAAATATTTTGACGTTTTTCAGTTCATAATATAAAAACTTTGTTAAATATAAAATTATTTGATTTGAGAAGCAAACATAAAAAAAAATGTGAGAGATCAAAGTTGGCCGATATTCTGAAATTTGGTATAGGGCCTACATGTTGATTCTAAACAACTTTTTTAATAACTTTTTGTCGCATTTGTCACATAAAGGGCACTTCACTTTACAGGCTTTTTGAAAATTTTCAAGGCATACTTGATTTTTCAAAACTGAAATTATGTTATAAATTTGCCTTTAACCAAGCAGGACTGGACTCCAAAAAGTTTAAATTTAAATCCAGAATTTTTTACCTTTTACAAGAGTCGCTTCACCTATCCGGGGACGCACTGTATAGAAATATTATTACTATAAAGATTCCTTTTCACAGCTTGTGTGGTTACATAAACAGGAAAATTTCTTGACTGGGAAAGGGGTTGGAGGAACTCCGATCTCAGTACTCCGCCCAATAATTACTAAGCTTTAATGGTTAGATTGAAATAAAACCACTTATATGTAATGGCCTGACGTTTCGTTTTTATTTTAAACTTTTTCAAAAGCCTATGGTGGAAAATTACAAATAAGCACTGTTGTTCTAATAATAATTATAAGTGTGGTCTTACCTAACCACTTGTGGAACTAAGTACATGTGTTTGAAAACATGTGACGAAAGTTAATTATGAACAAATTCATCAGCAAAAAGCAGAAAGCAAATAACTATATAGAATGAACTACACTAAATATGACTATATTCAATCCTATCAGGTTACAAATTAAAAGTTCACTAACACATCTAAAATTTAATTAATCAATTGCATTTGTTAGTTTTAAGTTGTTCTCTGAATGTCATTTATTAGCAGTGGACTATTATGATATTTTTTATCGGACTTTTTCCACTGTCTAGGGTGTTTTAGGCTAACATGGTCGTCAATTTGATAAAAGGTTTATTAGAAATAATTTTCAAGAATGACAGAACAAGATCCCACAGGTGTGTGGAACTGTTAAGGCGCGCATGCGCCTCGCGCACGGCGTCCATCGCATACCAGGGACGTTCAAAATGGAAACGACCAGTTAGCTTGTGCATTGCAAGGCTATTAAGAGACTAGTCAAAAATTAAAAAGAAAGGGTTTGTCCAGGGGTTCTAGAAGATTATGAGCTAAAGCAGGTTGATCTTATGGCAACCCAGAATTGGAGGTTTATTCAGAGGAATGCAAACCTGAATTAATTATGGCGGAGCCGAGAAAGCAATTAAATTTATTTATTAAATATGTATAAATGGAATTATATGGCAAAATGAGGGAAGAATATTTTAGGGAGGAAATGGTAGGTTGATATTATCAACCAAGTATTCAAGGGGAAGCCGGCTTAGATTAATATTGGGACAGAAATAAATCAATGAAAATATATATTTAAATGTAAATGGGAAAGAGTTGTATGAAAAAAGAAAAAAAAAACTTTAAGTTGACAGTATCAACCATGTAAAATTATACCCAATTTCTGTGGCTACAGGAAGGGGTTGTTAGAAATTATATATTATAAAAGTAGTCTACCGAGGGACTTAGAAATTTGTAAGTGTTCCGGAGGACAACCAATCTTAAATTAAATATTTAAAACGGGAGAATGAATGCAATGAAAATGTAAATGTAAAGAGAATTGTATGGGCAACAGAAAAATATGATAGGTTGTAAGTATCTACCCACAAAGTTTACCCGGGTTGGAGACATTCGAAAGACAAATTGTTATTAGACATGGCTATCAGACGGTGGTAGGAGACGCTCAGTTTGTCAATGTCTGTGTTTGAATTTAATGTGTTATTGGTACCAAAAATGTGGCACATTTCGATGAAGGTGCGATGATTTAAATTAGATTCAGTGGAAATGATTTTTGCATTTTCAAAATCCATACAATGACCAATGCTGCTGACATGTCAAGCTAAGGCGCGGGATTTGGGTTTAAGACGAGAGTCGCTTCTATGCTGAGTAATTCTAGATTTCAACCTTTGAGAAGTTTGACGAATGTAGGTAGATGTGCATTGTGCAACCACTACAGTTTATCTGATAGACGAAATTAGGGGTTAATAATGTTGGAGTTTTATCCTTTAAGTTTCAAAAGCAGTCTTTTATGACATGATGATGCTTATCAGCAATGATAATGTGATAAAACTTGCGGAAAACCCGATTAATTGCGTGGGAGAGTACCTTGACGTAAATGAGACTTTTGTACAAAGCAGGTTTATCGTCTTTATTGGCAGACATTTCTCTAGGATTGATGCTACCACTGGTGGTGGAGAATAAAATAGAATTTAATAAAGAAATTGGATAATTGTTGTAAGGAACCGACCTATCCTTTTCCCGTTCCACTGTACATTGGATGTGGTGGTTCAAACCATTTAAAACATTCAGCACATTATTAACGTCGTTGACGGGTACCGCACAGACTACGTTATCGACATACTGGTAAAGAAACGAAAATTGAAAGCTAACTGTCAACCTACTTTTTTTTAGTTTTTTTTTCTCATTTCAAACAATTCTTTCCCACTTATATTTAAATATATATTTTCAGTAGAAATATAAGAAGTGCTTGAAAAATTTCCGGAAATATGTTCTGCAGCTATTTTTCCAAAAAGCGCATGAGTGCATGCCAACTGAAGAAATCCCGACTCCGAAGGAGGAGGGATTTTTTCTTGGAGGCATGCACGAATGCTTTTGTTGAAAAAAAATAGCTGCATAACGTATTTCCAAATATTTCCGTAGGGAATTTTTTTAAGCACGCGTTATATTTTGATAGAGAATATCACGAATGAAAAAACATAGTAAAAAAACATTTTTATTAAAAAAAAATACGAAACTAATATCTAAGTACTAATAGTTTACGTTTTTTTATGATGACAGTAACATAAGTGGAAATTTTCCGGTGAATCTCCGATTATCAATTTTCGCTGTTACCATGGAAAATTTCCAACTACATTTGCATAAGGGATATTCTCATTGAAATATTTCTGCCCCAATATTAATCTAAGACGGCTTCCCCTTGAATACTTGGTTGATAATATCAACCTACCATTTCCTCTGTAAAATTGTCTTCTCCCTTTTTGCCATAGAATTGCATTTATACATATTTAATAGAGAAATCTAATTACTTTCTCGGCTCCGCCATAATTAATTCAGGTTTGCATTCCTTTGGTTAAACCTCCTGCTTCAGCTCATAATCTTCTAGAACCCTTAGACAAACGCTTTGTTTTTAATTTTTGACTAGTCTCTTAATAGCCTTGCAATGCACAAACTAACTGGTCATTTCCATTTTGAACGTCCCTCGTACCATGTGATGGACGCCGTGAGCGAGGCGCATACGCGCCTTAACAGTTCCACACATCTGTGGGATCTTGTTCTGTCATTGTTGTAAATTATTTCTAATAAACCACGAATTTTATCAAATTGACGCCCATGTTGGCCTAAAACTTATAAATGCAATTGTTCAATTACATTTTAAATGTGTTAGTGAACTTTTACTTTGTAACCTGATGGTGCACAGGATTGAATATAGTCATATTATGTGTAGTTTACTTTATACTGTTAGTTGCTTTCTGCTTTTTCTGATGAATTTGTTCATAATTAAATTTCGTTACATGTTTTCAAACACATGTTCCACAAGTTGTTAGGTAAGACCTCGCCTATAATTATTATTATAACAACAGTGCTTATTTGTAATTTCTCCATAGGTCTTTGAAAAAGATTTCAATAAAATCGAAACTGTCAGGCCATTACATACAAGTGGTTTTATTTCAATCTAACCATTAAAGCTTAGTAATTGTGCGGAGTACTGAGATCGGACTTCCTCCATCCCCTTTCCCAGCCAAGAAATTTTCCTATATATACAGTATGTCCGCGGATTGAGTTCACAAAGGTGTAAATAATAAAAAATACTCGACTTAGAAGTTGCTATTCTAGGAATCGCTCCTGATTGTTCTCAAACCAAGATTTTGAGAAAATCAGTTAAATTAATTAATATACAGGGTGTTTTCCGAATAGATTTTTAAAAAATGACCAAGAGTAAACTACCTTTATTAGAAGAGATAACAAAAAGAAGTATTACGAGAAGTTGTTTAGAATTAATAGTGATGGTAGACTCTCAATTTTCACACAAATCGACCTACTTTGATTTTAAACATTTTAATTTTGTTTATAACTACCAACATACCTTTTATCGCAGCTGGAGGAAGCACTCTATTATTCTTTTAGCAACTTATTTCATAAACCAGTTAGAGTGCCTTCTACAGCCACGATAAAAAGTATGTTGGTATAAAAATGTTAAAAAATTTAAAAATTGAAGTAGGCCGATTTGTCTGAAAATTGAGAATCTACCATCACTCTTAATTCTAAACAACTTTTCGTAATACTTTTTTTGTTATCTCTTCTAATAAAGGTAGTTTACTCTTAGCTATTTTTTAAAAATCGATTCGAAAACCACCCTTAACATTAATTAATTTGATTTGTTTTCTCAAAATCTTGGTTTCGGAACAAGCAGGAGCTATTCCTAAAGTGTTAGCTTCTAAATCAAATATTTTTTATTATTCACACCTTATGTAAACTCAATCCGGGGCCACACTGTATATATAGGTATATAATTTAAGAAAATTGCTTTAAAAATTAAGTTATTCAATTTTAAATCACTAGAGTCCTTATTGAGTCAAAAAGTATGCGTATTGTCCTGTCTTTATACAAAAATAATTATCCATAATACATCTTAAAATTAGTCACTTGGAAAGTGCCGATGCTCCATAGCAATATATTTCGCAGAATTCAAAACCAGCAACAACGAAAATTGAATCTCTTCATTTAATAGTATATCGAGTTCAATCTAGTTTGGCATGGTCATAATTTTGTAAGGATTTGATGGTGCGTGCAGCTTTGGAATTATTATGTAAATGAAGACATATCCATATACATAACGAGGGATTTTGAATAACGGAATTTCTAGTGTGCATTATTTGCTCATGTGTCCTTTTCTGCTTGTGGATCAGCGTTAAGTACGAGTATGAAGTGTTTATCACCTAACTAAAACATTTTAAATGTGAAACTGCAAATTTAAATGTTCTCAAACGAATTTACGTTCTGTCTTCAATAGAAAGATTTATTGAGCTATTCAGCAAACCAGCTCGTTCAAATCTAATATGAATGAGATGTTTTCGTTATTTTAGGAGTAAATCGTATTTGAATAGTAGCAGACCTTCCCTTATAATATGATATCATAACTAGATATCACAAGTGTACACTTAGCACAACAAACGTGTTCAGCGTCAATGTAGTAAACTGTCCAACTGTAAACCTTACTGGTATCTGCGTTCCCTTTATCATAAGAGGCAGGTTCTTTTGGAATCGAAGATCGACCGACCAGCTAGTTTCGGAGACGGCGTGTTCAGTTCTTAAATTACTCAAAAAGGGAGCCAACGGATTTTTTTATCAAATAACGGCAAGTGTATCCAGGCATTCAAACGAGAATACGTAAACTCAAGTAGCATAATAAATGTAAACGAGAAGCTCAACTCAAGTATAGATCGCAGTAACAAATAAAGTCAGAATGCAAATATCGCAGTATAATCTCCAAAAATTCAGGATCACAGTACATATAAATATCACAATATAGTTCCACCATCAAAATCGTAGGTGGCCACAATATTATTTGCTACATCTAATTATATTTAGCAAATATTACAATCAATACTCACAGTTTTTAATACACCAATAAAGCAATAGCCCTATTGCACACATTACAAATAGATTTATGAGCAGGCAAAGAGTACGGCGGCAAATCCCGTGAGTGCTTGGTTTCGGAGGAAACGCAAATCGCGATTCCAGGTGCGAACTCACGCCCGAATGATGTCACAATTTTCGGAATCGTTTGGCCCCAAATTCAGGCGGCCAGGAACTGGTGGGTCAGAGGGGACTTCACCGTGCGATACTGGGACAAATCAGACCTGAAGATAAGCCTCCTTGTCGAATCCTCTCCTGCGCTCAAACAGCATCTTCAGCAGGGGTCAGAGTGCGCTCGGAGATCCAGAAAAATACCAGAGCATTAAACGTCCGCTCGTGAAAGTGAAAATAGCTGTAGCTAAATCCTCAAATCAGCCCTTCGGCACGAGGTGCTATAAGGGAGCAAGAAATCCACTATAGCTTACAAGGACGACAGAATATTTCGAATCGAACTCTTTACTTACCCCGGACAATATTCCAGGCAATTTGTGAAACACGCGGCAGCATGGAAATTTCGCCCACGGCGTGGGGGTCAAGCTACCCTTATATCGACATTCGGGGACTATAAAATCGCGTCTCGAAACAAATGCCTTAGAACTCATCTACGCAAGGCCAAGAAAGGAGGCGTGGCGCGGCGCGGGAAATAGAAACGGCGTACTGACAGACATCCGCGCGAGGAGATGGGTAACAATGCGAAATGAATACTACAGAACGCGAAATTAGAAGGCGGCGCAAATGAGTCGTAACAACAGATCTAATACCAAGCGAACCATAACTTAAATTAGCACGAACTTGGAATTAGAACAAGCAAGTTTTTTTAGGATCAGCAGTAGTGAAATGCTAACTGGATTTTGCGTAATGTACGAACTAAGACATAACAATACCGCAATTGCCAACACAAGACAAGATTGTTCCATTCAAGAGGGCAACAGATTTTATCACAGCAGACAGACAATTTTATTCCCTCCCAATTTCTGGATGTCCGATTCTTACACTCCTCTACTATTGATTCAGACCATAAATTAGTCTAAGGGAAAATACTATTAGACATTTTACAGAACAATATATTACCACTTGTAATTGTGGAAAAAACAAATATAGAGTCGTTTATCAATGAGTTTAATAAATCATTCTCCATAAGCCGGCTATTTTAAAGTAAATGGTTATAGTATCACCCAAGAACACTTGAAAGAGGTTTGCTGCTAAAAAGGAATACCAACAGAATTAAAAAACCGTGGTATATTACTGAGATACAAGAATTAGGCAAAGAGAAATTTAAAACTTATTGAAAATACTTGACCAACACAACCCATGATGCACTAGTAGCTATATGCAAATCAGAAATCGTTAAAGTACAGAAATAAAGCAAGTGCAAACGCAATACTAGAATTTCTTCACAAAGGAAATAGAACATGAACTTGACGGAAAATATGAGAAAATATGGACGAATTACTTTATACACCAGATACGTGATAGATATTGACAGCGAAGTTGTAATGGTACTTTTATTTAGCCCTTACGTTGGGCACCGTAAACAGTAATGCTGCTTTTACCTTATACTCTACTTTATTATGAATTTATATTGCCCTTTGTATGCTAGTTAGCCCAGTCGTAGGAGTACAAGACCCGCTCTTACCTCAGTGCAGCTAAGTACTATGTCAATATAGCTCTTGCTAGCCTGCTCGTGATCACCCATAATGTTGTAATTGTATATGCAAATGCTACCAGAAATGAAAACCAAACCATTTATAGGAAAGTGTATAAACTCTGTAAAAGAAACATACATGCATGGAAATACATAAAAATAATATACCATGCTAAAAGATAAATGTTATATGCGCTATGTATAGTAGCACGGAACACTCCACGAGCTTAATGCTGAATCTACAAGCAATGTTTTAATTCCGCAGTCGAATTCACTGAATACGACCCTGCCTCCAGTAGCTAGAAATCAGCTGAAGCGATGTGTCAACACAAACGTGGCCTTTGGGCGCTTTCTGGTTCGTTGAAGCTATTGCACAATGCGTTGCAATATCAGTTAATTCCTTATAATAGCTTGGGGTTTTCCCAATCTTCCTGGGCCGTAAATTCACTCGTAAAATGTAATTGTAGTAACTCAACTTACCTTTACTTCGTAGCAAGATGGCGAAGAGATTAGCTACGTGTGTAGGCAAAGTCAACTGGCTTCCCTGAAGCTTGAATTGCAACAGGAATAGCAGCTACTGGCTATGAAGTGCTGTGTCTCAGAGATGCTTCTCCAAGCTGGAACTTATAATACTTCGCGTAGCGTCTTTTTGGCTTCGGGCGAAGCGCACGCACATAGCTTGCTTTGTTCTATTAATAACCGCATTCGACGACTAAATCAGCTGGTTTGGGCTCACAGACTCACGCGCGACACTCGTAGGTTTTAAATGCATAACATTCTTAATCTAATTACTACAATGTACTAAATACAGTTTAGTTTTATTCCTAGCAGAATAATGGTTAAATACCAAGGTAATTATTAAATGTCAAGGTGACACAAACTCCGCCGTTACAAAGTAGAAGTGACAGTTGACGGAACTAATAGAAGTAATGACTAGACTGAAGTAACAGCAAATAGGCAGCGACATAAAACAACATCTAATAAATATAATGTTTTCTGGACCTATCGTCTTATTTATTTATTTATTTATTTATTTAGCACTCAGCCAACAGCCGTTAGGCCAATTATAGGCGTCGCTGTGCAGTTATGAGGACTTCCAACCCCACTAACGACTGTCATGATGTTGTATGACCGCCGGGACCAACTTTTTTCCGTGATAGCCGTACCACGAGGCGCCGAGAGATGCAGCCGTGGAACTCCATCCAAGTTCTGACCAGAGACAGCGTTGCTTAACTCTGCTGATCGAACGTGGACGCTTGTTCAAGCTACACCACTCGGGGCCCAAAATAAAATAAAAGAAGGAATGGTGCTGATTTCATTCCATTCCGTCATCAGAATGCTCTTTTAGCAAGAAGAAGATCCTATCCAAGGACGATAATGAAGGTGGTTGAGGAAATGGCATGGGTTTGGCGAACAGGGCCTATGGTGGCCCAGTTACTAGACTTCGGTCTCCCCACAGCTACTGCTACGACTACTACTTGCCTTTCCACCAACCACTATGAATGTCCTGTCTAACATATGTTTTCGTGTCGGAAACATTGATTACTAGCATTGTTTCCTTATCATCAATATCGTCCAAATATTTTATTGCCAACTCTTCGTCGACATGCTACTTTCATTATAAGTATTATCTTTTGTGAAAATTTTTAAGGAATTTTGGAAATATGCATGTGGTAAATACCTTCATATGTAAGAAGCCTTTATTCAAGGCTTTTAATGGAATGTCTCAACCCCCCTCTTCTGTAAGGACTTTTTACTTTCTGGGCGTGTGTCTTAAGCTGTTACGTACTTTACAAAAACGCATTTACTTTAGAACATTTTGAAATATCTATGTCCTTTTTCACTTTAAGATTCGCTTTAAGCATTGAGTGATGACTCCATAAACTCGATGTGTACAAAACTACCTCCTCAATTATTTTATTTATATTCTTGCTAACCATCTGGTTTGAAATTCGCGATAAACTTTTTCATATCGCTTCCGCAATGTTGTGGGTAGCAAATTGTTGCTGTAAGTCTGTGCGGCTTTGCTTATATCACTTGGTATTTCTAAATCCTCTTCTCGCTAATTCTTGCAAATTATGAACTGCAGTTAGCGTTTTGATTGTTCCGAAATAATTATTATTTGTTGATCGCGGTTATTGAGGAACTCAACTACATACATCTTAAATTTTTACGATTGCGTAATGCTTGTTTGTTATTGTAATATTTCAAACCAATGCTGAAGGCGAGACCTAAAGTGCACCTACGGGTCCTGTAAAGATGATCCTTGTGGACGTGTTATGTAATAGTATATTATGTTACAGGATCGGTAAGTGTTTTGAGGCCGCGAGAAAGGCGTGTAGCTTTTAAGTGATCCAGGAGCCTTCCAACGTGAGTGACTGGGTGCTGGGTTTTGTCCCATCCCAGGAGTGAACCGAGGAATGTCTGCTAGAAAAATTACCTGTCCTTATTGGATAATTACGTGGCCTTCCCATTCGCCGGATTTCGACTCGCCGGAATTCGTTTCGCCGGATACTTATTTCACCGGAAAGCTATTCGAAGGATTCCGTTTCGCCGGATTGTAGGGTTCGTGCCATATAACGAAATTCGGCAAAGTACTGTGTCCCGTTCTAGTCTGTTTAAGTTACTTGCAGTCTTTGATATTTTTTTTTTCACTACTACGGCCGGTGTTGTCCCTACGATCAGCATAGTGTCCTCGATCCTGATATCCGGCAAAATGCATTACGGACAAAAGACTTCCGGCGAATCTAATTCCGGCGTGAAGGATTCCGGCGAAAGGAATCCGGCGAATGGAAACGGAGCCGATAATTATACTAATAGTAATTGCGTCCTTATTAATACATAAACAACTATAAATGCATGTAAACAAAATTACAGTTTCCAGGTGAAGTTCAGCTTAGTCTCCTAGTGATTGCCAGCTGTTCTACCATTTAACGTGCAAGAATTAAACTTAAAATAAACAAATGGCCGAAAAAAACATTCAAAATTAAAGTTCAATCATGGAAATTACAAGAAAGTTATGTAAATAATCATTTACTTCTCTTCAGTGGTTTATTAATCAATCGCTCAAAAAGAAATTGGTTAGCAATAAATGTAAGCCAGATGGTACCGAGTGATTTTTTAAAACTCAATTGCAGCAGGCTCTGGATAGCCTGAATCAGTTGGCAGTACTGAAGTGTATTGTCAGTCTATGTCAAATTCGAGATTTGCAGGTTAAGTTTTGCGTCAGTCAAATAACAAACAAAACCTAACCTACTAACTTCGAATTTGACATAAACAGACAATGCACTTCAGTACTGCCAACTCATTCAGGTTATCAAGGACTTGCTGCAATTGAGTTTTAAAAAAATCACTCCGTATTTGGTTGTAGATTGACCTAGATTCTAACAATATTGTAGCTAAAAGAACGAAGAAAAAACGGAGATATATGGGAATAAGTATAGTTTTAATGCCATTAAATCCCATAAATTTACACCAAATTAGAAATGATTAAAATTTCCATTTATTCCTCCAGCCACTGCTTTTAATTGGATTGGGTTTTGGGATGATAACTAAGAAAATAAATGCAAATAATAGTTGACATAAGACCCTGATGCAGAAGATGCAATAAGAAAAAAAATGATTATGTGAAGCCATTAGAATAGAAAACAAATTAGAACTGAAAATGGCATATACTATACTATTAAAATGAGAAATAAAACGTGGCCTTCCCATTCGCCAGATTTTTTCCGTCGAATTTGGACTCGCCGGAATTCGTTTCACCGGATTGTAGGGTGCATGTCATATAACGAAATTCGGCAAAGTACTGTGTCTTGTTCTAGCCTGTTTAGGTTAGTTGCAGTTTTTGGTATTTTCTTTCACTACCACGTCCGGTGTTGCCCACGATCAGCATAGTGTCCTGAATCTTGATATCCTTCGAAATGCATTTCGGTCAAAAGACTTCCGGTCAATCGAATTCCGGCATGACGGATTCCGGCGAATCGAATTCCGGCATGACGGATTCCGGCGAATCGAATTCCGGCGAAAAGAATCCGGCGAATGGAAACGAAGTCAAAATAAATAATAAATTATAGTTGCACGTAATAACTGCACTACAGACGGTTGCTAAAGAAAATGGTTGGGATCACAACTTCACACTAAAATCAGACCCCGTTTTGAAATATACCGTTATGATATCGTACCTCAAGGTTAATAATTATTTTATGATAACGTACCTCAAGATTATTAATTATGTAGTGATATCGTACGGAAAGGTTAAAACATTATATTTTATAAAGAATTTATTTATTTATTTAGCGTATGGAATGTATACAATACGATCACAGTAAAAAGATTACAAAAGACAAAGCACAATACAATACAATACAATACTTTATAAAGAATGAATTTTAATGCAAATAAAACAGGACAACTGATTTAAATTTATTTAATAAAATACAGATTTAATTTGAATCCGGTTAAGCAATTAATATTCTTAGAAAAAAGGTTCTAAATATGACTTGATATTTGGTTTAATAAAGGTGTTATCTGGTTTTATCAGATTACATTTTATAATTGATATTAAATAATAATTACAGCAAACTACAATATAGTTTGGGTAAAACTGAAACAGATAACCTAATATAATATCTAAAAAGTCATATGAAATGTCAAATAATTTCATTAATTTATAATGTTACAATCGAGTAGCGTTAGATATGAAAATTGTGAATAAAAATTAC
The DNA here is from genome assembly GCA_940337035.1 of Agriotes lineatus. Taxonomy (NCBI): domain Eukaryota; kingdom Metazoa; phylum Arthropoda; class Insecta; order Coleoptera; family Elateridae; genus Agriotes; species Agriotes lineatus. The sequence goes on along the minus strand of OW679197.1, from coordinate 107,028,555 downwards.
CATGGGGACACTATTAAGAAAGATATCAAGTAATTTTTTATTTTTAGAATGAGAAAGTAAAAACTTGGTAATTCGTATAAAATTACATAAAGCCCCTACAAATCTTAGTTTACATACTTAAAACGTTAACACGGCTACAAGTGATTAGTTGTGATATAAAATTGTGGAATCCAAAACAAGAAATATTTAATAAATGAATAAATGGAGGTTCTAAAAGTAAGTACATGCTAAATAACTTGAGAATATGGGATTGAAAAAAGCCGATGGAAGTATGGTAACAGCAGAATAGTCTTTAGTTATACCTTCAACTGAAAATTATTTGAATCTGGAGTGTACTGGAATAACGGATTGCGAGATGGTATCCTGTGTTCCGGTGTGGTCAATTTGGTTATTTGGTTGCGGATTGGAGTTATCGTATATACAGCTGAGGTTGATTTGGATCCGGATGGCAATGGAGTTACTGATTGCTGTTAAGAAAGAGAGCTGGTATCATGTGCTCCAGTCTAGGTAAGCTTGGTGGTATGGATGCTAGTTGGAGCCTTCACCTCTGCTGCAAGCGAGCCAGTTCTTGTAATACAGCCAGTCGCAGAGCCAGGGACATTGTTGGAACTGCAAATTGAGGCAATTAGATACAGCTGCAGTTATGGATGGTTGAGATGAGCTTCTCATTTACCTGGCCGTATCAGAGGTACAGTATGGGCAGCTTGCTTGTACCTACATAAGATCCAAACATTGAAGTGACGTGTTGAACTGGAGTTTGGGACCGGAATATGTAACTAAAACATTAAGAGGTTAAAAAAGTGAACATATAAAAAGTATTAATACGAAGGACTTACTATTTTATGATTTTTGAAAGTAATATAATCTGTGCAAATATTGAATTAGCTTGCCATTCAAGTTTAAGGTTAACTTTGACAGTTCACAGAAAGTATCATTTGATGTAATTCTTATTTGACCAGATTAGTATCAGATCCAGTCAGTTTAAAGCTAAATAACAACAGTAAATACAAAGAAAAAATTAATTGATTGATTACATTAATAACAAATTGAATCCAACCTGAATTTAAGAGTTAATTGTTCTACCGGAGCTGGCGTAATAAAAGGGGAAAATAACAAGTAATTAACTAAAAATGGCATATCGTTTCGTAAAATTAATTTATAACATATACGATTAATAATGAAAGCATAACAGCAAAGCAAATTTACGTCAAAACTAACTGAGCCGTAGGAACTTATGTCAATTTATATATACAGGGTGATTCAAATTCGAGGCTAACCATGGGGTTTTCGAAAACGGTAAGATTTAGAGGGGTGGTTTAAATTTGGCAAAGTTGCGCAATTTAGTGCTCAACAATATGCTGCCGAGAAACCAAGAAACTTTTATTTCGTTTTCGAGATTTTTGAAAAAATTCAAAATTTGTCATATTCGTTTTTATTTTTTCCTGATCTTATTTACTAAGATATTCAAAAATTAACAATACATTCTTAAGGGAACTTTTACTGGCCTACAAGATGGTGGTAACGGATTTTTAATACAACGTTTCGTCTTCTGCCAACCATCATCAACTTTGTTTTTTCTTATGGCCGCTATCTTATATTTTTATACCATTGAATAGAGTTTGTTTTGGGATTTCAAAAATGTATAACTTACCTACCTAATATTAAATAATTAGGCTAATATTCACAAAAAACGAAAATTATTATTGAATCAAACAAAAACGATCTAGATACCACTGCACCGTAGAAGGGTAGGTATTGTTTTTTATTATTAAGATACCTTTGAATCAAATTATTGTTCTTTATTTTATTTAATATGGCTGCTACTGTCATTTTAATTGTGTTTTGTTGTCAAGGGTGTAGGGTGTGATTAGAATAGTTAGGTACTTAGTCGTATTAAAAATGCCTTTTTCATACGACGAAAAGCGCGATATTTTGCAAATATATTACGCACAAGGCAGAAACTCAAGAGATTCAGCAAATGCCTGTTTTGAAATGTACCCTGAAAGGAATCAACCAAACGAAAGTTATTTCTTAAGAGTTCACTGAAATTTGTCAGAATATGGACAATTTAATGCACCGAGATCCAAATATGGGAATAGGATCCCTTTAGCAAATCGGGAGGCAATTCTTAGGCAGTAAGTCCTTTTTTTATGTTTTTGCCATAAATCAATTCATTACTTCAATTCAGGTGAACGAAAACCCATCCATTTCTACTAGAGAAATATCTGTTAATTTGAATATTCCGCAAACAACAGTCCGGAGAACACTGAAAAATGTTAAACCCTATAGAATACATACAAGTGAAGCTTTACTTCCCGGTGATAGCCAGAGGCGGCTTAATTACTGCAATTGGTTACTTGATCAAACAAATCGCGATAAGAATTTTGTTGAAAAAATAATTTGGACTGACGAATATCGCTTCTCCAAGTTAGGCGTTTTTAATCGAAATAATGAACACGTATGGGCAACTGAAAATCCTAGAGAGAACAGGCAAGTCCGGCATCAAACTCGTTTTGCGTTTAAAGTTTGGATCGGATTAACTAAAGATAGAATACTGGGCCCTTTCATTTATGAGGATACTCTGAATGCAAATAACTACCTACAGTTCTTAAGGAACATAAACCCGGCCACTACAGGATAAAACCAAAAGCAGAATGACGGCGGCAGAAATGAAATAGCTACGCTGGGTAGTGGGAAGAACAAAAAGAGACCTAGTCAGAAATACAACAACAAGAGAAGAACTAGACCTAGAACCGCTGGTAGAAACTATAAAGAAGAGACAGTTGAAATGGTACGGGCATGTAGTACGAATGGGAGAGGAGAGGACACCAAGGAAAGTGTTGGAGGTAAGAAGAGAAAGGAAAAGAGGACGAGGTAGACCAAGGCATACATGGATGGACACAATCAAGAGAGAAGCGGAGAAGAGAGGAAAGAGTATAGCAGAGGTCAGACAAATCGCCAGGGACAGGAAAGAATTCCAGAAGTGAATAGAGGACCCGACACCTTAGGGTACAAGGGAAAGATGAAGAAGAAGAAGAAGTTCTTAAGAAGACCAATGCTGGGGTTTTTGAATGAAATTGCACTTAACGAATTAAGACAACTTTGGTGGCAGCAAGATAGTGCCCCACCACATAACAGTGTTTTAGTTCGTAATTATTTAAATGAAATTTTTCCGAATGCATGGATAGGTAACAGAGGGGTTATCGAATGGCCCGCGCGTAGTCCGGACCTTACTCCGTTAGACTTTTTTTTATGGGGATTATTGAAAAATACCATTTATAAGCAACGTCGGAGAACTTCGCAACAGTTTTATAGCTACCTGTCAAAATATTCTCTGAAGAAGTATCTATTCAACGAGCAATACGTAGTGTTATCAAAAAAGCTAATATGTGGGTGCAGCAAAATGGTTTTCTTTTTGAACACTTATTATAATCTTGATTTATTGTTAAGTTTTTTTTCTTTAATTATTATTCCTTGTTGCTTGTTTTCAAATTTAGGGTACTTAAAACTCAAAAGTACGTGTTTTAAGAATAATTTCCGCTTTTTGTGAATATTAGCATAATTATTTGATATAAGGTAGGTAAGTTATACATTTTTGAAATCCCCAAAAGAAACTCTATTCAGTGGTCTAAAAATATAAGATTGCGGCTGTAAAAAAAACAAAGTTGATGATGGTTGGCAAAAGACGAAACGTCGTATTAAAAATCCGTTACCGCCATCTTGTAGGCCAGTAAAAGTTGCCTTAAAAATGTATTGTTAATTTTTAAATATCTTCGTAAATAAGATCAGGAAAAAATAAAAACGAATATGACAAAGTTTGATTTTTTTTCAAAAATCTTGAAAACGAAATAAAATTTTTTTGCTTTCTCGGCAGCATATTGTTGAGCATTAAATTGCGCAACTTTGCCAAATTTAAACCACCCCTCTAACTCTTACCGTTTTCGAAATCCCCATGGTTAGCCTCGAATTTGAATCACCCTGTATATAAATATATAAATTGAAGTGAAAATTTCGAATTGGTTTACTGAAATTGAAAAAAGGTAGTAATATTTGACGATTCGTTATGTTAGAACAAAAAAGATACGAAGGTGTGAAAGTACAACCTGTTGAATGGCCTCAATAGATAAACAAAGTAATTTCAAACTTGGACGACTGCTTAGATAATGTTCTATTAGTTAAACAATTAATGAAAAAACTACATACGGAAGAGAATCACTTCTTGAGACACATGTATTATCGTAATTTGTTGAACGGTGCTTTGAATTTGGTACGGCCGTTGTTATATTCTGTTATGTACATGATCCCACTATACTGACTATACTGACTACATTAACGCATACCCATGGAAGAGGCTCGCTAGGCATAGTCGAACAATTATGATAAGGAACGGTACCAGAAGATGTACTCCCTACTGCAGGAGTGCTGGAAATATTTATTTAATCTGTGTGATTTGAAAGGTAGAAATGATAACTTAAATGGCACGGTCACATTCGCAGTAAAGAGCAGTAACACAAAAAAGCCACAACAATGTTGGAACGTAAGAGCAATGGGCGCCATGCAAAAAAGGCAAACACAAGCAGGGGATTTTATGCACCAGGAAGCATGGATATTGTGACGCGACAGAGGGTCACACTGCAGCTGTAAAAAACTGCACATGAGTACAGAAAATAAAAAAAGAAACAAGGTTTCTATTTCCATTATAATCTATAAAGTAAAATAGCCAATGAATTAGGAGCAGCATTCGAGCTCTAATGGTAATAAGAATGTTTCCAAATTAAGGTTGCAGTATTTCCATCTAATAGATTCTCAGGGGTAGCTTAGAACATTAAACTAGATGAGACGTCAATTTTTAAACGAATCCTCTTCAAAACTGCAATATTACCAGGCGGCTACATTGCATGCAGTTCTTAACTAAGTTTTGCAAAAGGGCATATTGTAGTCTCAAATATACCGTCACTTCTGCGACAAACCCATCTACTGAAACGCAAGCTAGCTAGCCAGCGAAGTGGGATACAGTTTGATAGGCCCAAACAATGTTGAAGTTGAGATTATAGGTAACATTGAATAGATATAAGTCTCAAATAGCCAACCACCAGAAAGTAGCTGGAAGTATCGTAGAATGCTTTTCTTGTTACGATTTCGATGCTGGGGCTGAAGATGATTGTAATGACGAACAACACAATTTTGATCCGCAGTTACATACCTGTCGATTTATAAGGGCACCGTAAGTAGCGATCAACTGCAGCGTGGTACTCCCCCCCCCCCCCACCCTTCAAGCATTTGGAGCGTAGACGCCGCGCCGGTTTGGAGTCTTTTCAGTCCTCCTCCGAGTCTTGTTCGATATATAAATATAGCTATAAGCTTTAATAAGCTATAGTTACGGAAGCATTAGGAGTGCAATAAGCAGTAGTAAAAACTTACTCATTGAGGAAGAAGTGGAAACTACCAGGATCTCCATAAAAGCTTATAAGTCCTCGTAGGTCATCGTAGCAGCCTGAATAGCAAAAACGGACAAGCACATCACTGCGGCTATTACAACAGCGTACATATCGTACCACATAGTTTTTTACCTCTTAAAGATACACCAGCATATTTCAGTAACGTTATTTACTACAAGGTAAACCAGTCTCTTCGAAACACGCTTGTCATGGTTTATCTCGTGCTAAACGGTATTGGAACAGCCCTTCTATATTTTGTTAGCTACGTTGCCTGACTTAATCGCATTGAGAAAAACATCGCAGTAAGTTAGGCCCTGCGCTACTCACCGCAAAGCATTTTAATATATAATTTAGTAAAGATAGAATCGGATCAATACCGGCCATGAAGAACCTTAGCAATTACATGTTAGATATGTCGCTGTTACCGTTACATATACAGGGTGACAATATAACTTCGGAATGATAACTGACATAAGAACTAGCATAAGAACTAACGTAATAGGATGAGAGTATCCTTATGTAACACTTCTTATCACTAAACAGCCTATGACGCGCTGTACTGGGTACTAACTAATAAACACATAATACATGATATAATCGCTCCCCGTTTTGGAGCTACGTTATCTATTCTATTTCTATTACAAAATGCAGGCTGCTTATTATATTTATCTAATGTTTCGGCTTTAGAAACATTATTCTTTGTGAATGAAATAAGTTGAGCTTAACAAAGTCGTTATCTAGGTAGATTTTTTCTTGTATTTTACAGAGTTATTCGCGGTTGCGTAGTATTTTGCAGGAGTCGTCCATGGAATTTCTTTTGTTGTAGAGGAAATAGATTTTCTGTAGTATAATTATTTGAAATAGGACAGTAGCAACAAGATCAACCCGGAGCAAAGAAAGAGGAAAATAGTAAATCAAAAAATAAGATGCTATAAACTGAGAAAGACAGAGACTAGAAATAGGTACCAAGAATGTCCAAGTCGAAAGTTGACGGAGCTAAACTCACAAGAAACAACAGTTAAAATATTGGAAAAATTCAAAGGCATTATACTAACGAGTGCAGAAAAAAAATTCAAAAAAACAAGAACACATTGGTGGATGGAAGAAATTAAGCAATCCGTTAAAAAGAAGAAACTAAAATGGAAAAATATCTGAACACGAAAAGCCAAAAGGACTACGGGGAATATAAATAAGAAAGAACAAAAGTCCAGAAACTGGTGAAAGAAGAAAGACAAAAGACCTGGGCGGGCTTCGGAGAGAAAATGAAAACAGCATTCAAAGAAAACCAGAAATTATTTTTTGGAACAATAATAAAAGAGAGGAAAAATAACAAATATCATATTAAAAATGAAGATAACGAATTATTAATAGATGAAGGAAAAATAATGGAATGATGGAAAAGATATTTTAAAGATTTTCTGAAAGGAACGGGCCTAAAAGTAGAAAACCTAGAGAGCGTAGAAGAACAACAAGAACTGGAAGATATAATTATAGAAGAAATAAAAGAGGCAATAAGTAGAATGAAATTAGGAAGGCGCCAGGATACGATCAGTTAACGGTCGATATGCTAAAAACCGGAAATGAAGAAATGGTAGAGACCTTAAAGCTAATAATGAACAAGATACTGAACACAGGAGAAGCCCCAGAACATTGGCAGATCGGAATAATTATACCGATATATAAAAAAGGAGACGCAAAGGATTGTAATAATTATCGGGGAATTACGTTGTTAAGCGTAGTGGGCAAAGCATTCAGTAAAATATTAGAAAAAGAATAAGAGGAGTTTTGGGGGAAACTCTAGAAGACTTACAATACGGCTTTAAACCCAACAGGGGCGTGACAGATGCAATATTTGTTATCCGACAAATAAGTGAAAAAGCAATTAGGGGAAAGGAGAGATACGATACGTACACCTGTGCTTTATAGACCTACATGAGGCTTTCGATAAAATAAATAGAAAGAATATTTGGAGAATACTAGAAAAAAGAGGTGTTAGTGAAAAGATGATAAATGGTGTAAAATACTTATACAAGCAAACCAGGAACTTTGTCAGAGTAAAACATGAAAATCACGGATGTTCGAAACTAAAAAAGGAGTTAGGCAGGGATGCATATTGAGTCCGTTACTTTTCGCTGTGGTATTAGACGAGGGAATCAATGAAAAAAATACAAAGTAGGCCACTGGAAAGAGGAAGATATAAAAATCACAGAACGGATATGTGCAGACGATTTAGTCCTGATCGCTAACAATGAAAAAACACTAAACGAAAACCTAAGGATGTACAATAATTCCTTGGGAGCTTTAGACATGGAAATAAATGAAAAAAAATACAAAAGCAATGATTATCAGCAAAAACAAAAACGAACATCAAATACATGTGGGAAACGTTCTAGAACGAGTCAGCAAGTTTAAATATTTAGAAACAAAAATAGCACAAGATGATACATTGGAAGATGAAATAAAGGAAAAAATAGGAATAACAGGAAGACTTTTCAACGCAATCAAGAACACGTTTCTGGATAAAAAAGAAATACATACAGATAGAAATATTCAAAAGAATAGCCACCCCAATCTTGATATATGGGTCTGAAACGTGGGTTTTAAGACAAAAGCAGAAAAGCAGAATACAAAGCATTGAAATGAGGCTGTTGAGGCAGACTGAGGGCAAAACAAGATTGGACAAAATGGGAAACACCGCCATCAGAGAAAATCTGGAAATGAAACCAATATTAGATACGATAGAACGATAGAAGAAGAGTAGTTAAGATGGTTAGGGCATGTAATGAGGATGGGAGAAGGTAAGACGGTAGGAAGAATATTTGAGTCACGCACACACACAAAGAAAACGAAAGGAAGACCGAGAAAAACATGGAGGAAAAGTTAGAAATGTAGCCTTTAAGAGAGACATAGAGTGGTGTGAAGTGAGGCGTAAAGTGCAAAATAGGAAAGAATAGAAACGAGAATGGAGAAACCAACAGAAGACATGACACAACCCTACCCACTCCCCGACCTTACACCCGCAAGGTAGAAAGGTCCTAGGATTAAGTAAGTAAGTAAATAAAGTATAATTATTTGAAAATATTGATCGGTTATCACAGTTAATGCGCAAAGGTGATAGTAATGGTTAAAGCTGATAATTATAGTCACTCAAATGTACGAAAATATGCTTATACATATGCATAAAATTTGTTGACTATATGCACCCAACGTTACAATATATGCATATATGATCTATTTAAAAAAAAATTAGTAGAAGTATTCTAAATAATGCAAACATTTAATTATTTTGTTTGAGTATATTTATTTCTCAAATTTTTCTTCAAAGATTATATTATAAAAATATATAATTTTTGTAAATAAGCAATAAATTCTTTAAGAAAATGAAGAAGTGAATACATAAAAATACAATTGAAACAAAGTATGTTAAACTACTTCATATAAATTAAAAAAGTCATATTTCTAATTTATTACAGTGTGATACACATTAGCAATTATGTGTTTTTCTAAATTTTCCATTAAAAAAGATTGCCTGCTATCCGATATCTAAAATACCGATTAATAAGTTGGCAATATATCGCTCACAAGTATCTGCTGTTTCATATACAACAAAATAAATGTTGTTGCCAATCATTTCTTTAATTTTGGCCATTGTTTACCCAAACAGTATATCAACGTATTTGTTTTCTAAGATGGTTCTTGCCAAAAACGAATTAAACGTTGGATTATCTGATTTGGAAAACGGAATATTCGCAGCAATTAAAGCGTTGCACGAGTTAAGACGGAAATATTCTAGTTCTGTGTTCTTAGACGTTGAAGCAAATGATTAATTTAAAGTGAAGTGGGATGAAGTTTTAAACTTTGCCTAATTATATTTATGCTGCAGTATTTATAACACTGTCATTATCAAGAACTAGTTCGGGATAATTTTTTATCTACATCAATACCAGTGATTTTTTGGCACATTAAAAATACAACCCTAAAGAAGGGCTAATATTGATCGTATTGATTGATCAAATGTGGAACGTAGAACAATTAAAGAACGTTACAGCTCAGCGCTTCGTCATCCGTCTTTCATTTAACCTTTGACTATATAAACATGGATTACCAACGGCAATTTCACGTTGTAAGCTAACATAAAAATGAGATTTCACTTTACCCCGCCTCGAAGTTCGACTTTTGAAATGGATTCTATGTTGGCTGATCCCTTATGCATTGCTTCTATGAGAAAAGTGGGGGTTGCTGCCAGTCCATTTTTATATGGTCAAAGATTTGAACAGGGACTTTCCGTTTCCTCTGTTTATTTGGATACGCCCACTGCATCCAGCGACAGAAAGTGAAATTATATATTTCAGTCGTGCATAAAAAAAGTATTAATAAATTTAATAAAATAGTAAATTTTACAAAAAAATCTCTAAAGGTACATACATTACAAATTATTGCTAAATATAACCAAAAATGCAAAATCAAGAAACGATTTGTTTTCGCATAATTAGTATACATACGCAAACAGTTTCGCCGGCTTATTAATTAAACAAAACATACATTTGCCACATAATATCAGCTTTAGTAATGATAGATATCGATCTTTATTATAGGTATTTGCAGACACGTAGTTTTGAGTTCATTTGCTTTGACTGCAATAATGTCTTCATATGGAAGTACATTTTCTCGATCGATTTTAAATGGTAATTGTTGTTCTTATATGTTATTCTGGATAAATAACAAGTTAAACCAATATAGATCTACGGTATCCAGATTTGGGGAACTGCTAGTAATTCGATCTTGGAAATATTACAGCGATTCCAAAATAAAATAATTAGAATACTAACCGGCGCTTCCCTGGCTTTTTCAACAAGACATCCCCATTCCCACGATCAAGGAGGAAATTGAAAATGTTAGGGCAAAATATTAAGCAAAACTTAGTGTTCAAACAAACCATTTAGCTGTGGCGCTACTAAATAGACCACATAACAAAAGACTTAAACGACACGACCCGTTAGACTTAGTAAAGAACTTCAATTAAGAGTTATTTTCAGTTTTCAGTAAGTTATTAATTAATTTTTCCAGCACACTTTCTGTAAGTACATATACATAACGGTAATGAGCATAATTTCCTTACGTCAGATATTACATGTAAATAATTTATTGAATGTTAGTATAACATAGCAAAAACAAAATTAAATTCTTATTTACGAGCAAGAATGACACGCACCGAACTAAGGGAATTCGCTCGGCTTGCGATATGTTAGCTCATTAAGTAATCTTACCTGATATATAAAATACTAATACTAAATAGCTTTGTTCATTATAAAGACGAAGTTAACAAAGGAAGTGAATTTGCGTGGAGTTCCTAGATAATTACGAAATAATTCAGCACTCTTGGTTGTTTTGCACTGTAAACGAACTGATGAGTTCATGGTTTACTGTGCCCCATTTTATCAGAGCGAAATATACTTCAAAATGAAGTAGATGCTTTGAGTTTTATATTGATGATCATTTTTAAACGTTAAAGTACTTTTTTTTATTTTGTGTCTATAATAAAGCTATTAGAGCAAACAAAATAATGTTTGTATAGCTTAGTAGCCTAGTACAATTTACCTTTTCAAAACTAGTACCTTTGAAATCTCAAAATTAAGTTTTCTGCGATTTCTCGAATTTCAGGTAGGGTACATGATAGTTCTTCTTCCACACTCATTTGCAAAATACAACTTTTAATAAAGCTTCTGGTGCCATTGAGTCCATTGTTGTAACTGGAGAAAAATATGTTTGACGACTTTTTCAATCCCAAGGCTCGAGAATAATTCACTACCCTGCCATTTTTGAACCTGGAGGTATACTCAAGAATGCTGTTTGGCCGAATCCTTCTTTGGTGGTAGTGAAGAAATATCTGAACTAATTTTCGTTACCGATCTCGTGAAACAATAAAATTGGTGTTTGCTCAAAATCTGGACTGTTGCGCATAGCAAAGCACAGAAAAGTCGTCGGATTTAAATTGATACAAATTTCAACAATGGTGTGTAATTATTTACATTTTTCGTACAGTTTAATGCATTTCATTTTATCGTGAATTGCTGAAGTAGTGCCGCAACCACAAAAACGCATGCACGAACAGTTCATATGGGTAAGCTATACGGTTCGCCGAGAAGATGGACATACTTTTCCAAAATTTCCACAGTAAGGGGCTTCCCGAGCAGCTACATTCACGAAACGATGGCGCTCAGATCACACACATAAACCCTTTGCTTGATTTTTCCTGGGCAACTAAAGATATGTTCCGTCACGTCTGAACTTGGCGCGAGAGCTCAACGAAACGTCAACCACTTCTTCTTTTCAAACGGCCCTAACAATCTGCAGGAAAACGCGAAAATGAAAATTTATCAACTGCACAACAATTATGTTTTTCGAACAGTTCTTTGGCATGATTATTATAAGTGTAACTCAATTGAAACGATTCCTTAAATCAATGGTTATCAACTCGGTTGTTCTTGTGCCACCCTTAAGAGACTACCACATCAGCGTGGCCCCCTCAAAGTTGTACTCATTATTGTGTTCATTTTCTCCGGCAGCAGTATATTCACAAGGTATGTCTAGGCCCTACTCCTATACATTTCTTCTAGCAAACCGTATTTTGTTTTAGAACGAACTGTGTTAACATGATTCGAGACCCTCCATGAGAGCTCAGTTGTAATATTTGCCTTAACTTAATTGCACTCTGCACCTGTTTTTACTTTAATATCAATAGTTTTATTGAGTTCATTTTCTTCATAAGCATGTAGTCTATTATGCACTGAAAGCCACGTGTCGGATACACGCAAGTGTATCAATGTATATTTTTATGTTTGAACTATCCGTTGGTAATTTTCAGGTTATGCTGATGACAGAATTCAATTATCCTTTGGCCATTATCATTACCATGTTCTTCTCCAATGGACCTACCAATACGTCGTTATGGCGACTTCCACACCTAGAATTGAAATCTCCCAGCACTAGTACTTCCTTTCGGACTTCAACTTCGTCAACAATTTTTGATAAATTTTCACAAAATGCGTTTTAAGTGGTTACGTTAGCGTTTGGTGCGTAAACTGCTATTATTTACTATGGCGGATCCCCTTAAGTTCATCTGTATTTGAATGAGACGTTCGTCTTCTTGGTGCCAACTTTTTAGGTAACGTTTTAACTTTATGTTAATCATAATTCATACTCTCGATTTGGCCGTCTTGTTTAGGAACACCACTGTATATATAAATATAATGTTACTACGATAGCAGTAGTGGACTGTAATTTTGATTAATCGAGAGCAACCAAATTATTTATGGCGAGGGTACGCGCAACAATTAGGAAGTGTATTGCCACCTATCTTTAATTACCGCTGCTTCTCTCGCGTCCAGTCTGCAGCCGCGGCAAGCGTTACTTGTAGATGGAATTCTCGAAGATCTTTTGCACATACATTCTTTATTTAGCAGGACAGTTTTTACATACACAAGAATAACATTACGAACACGACAGCTCCGACAATATTTCACGCGACAGCTAGAGCTCAAGAACCACGCTACGCTCGATTGTTTTTCGCCTTCTAACGCTGCCTTCGATATTGGGCAGGCAGCTTAACTTTCATATCTTTAACGCGACCCTCGCTCTTACCAAAAAACTAATTGCAACGCCTGGAGGCCTAAACATATAATTTTGGGATTCTTCTGTACCTTTACCCCTTTTCTTGGTTTTGCCCAAGATTGCTATATGTATATGATATTTATTACGCTTTTTGAGTATTTCGTCGTACTTATTCCTGATCCCTTGCACATTCCATGTACCTATATTCGTAATCCGTTTGCGATTGCGTTTTCGTCTTCTGTTTTGACCATCCAGCTTTTCCAGTTTGGGAATTTTAGCTTGATATATAATTTTTTACGGTGACAGGAGCTACTATAGCGTCGCCCAACCTCGAGCACCAGGTGCTTTAATTTCGGGGTTTTCATACCTTAGGTAGATTGTTATCCAAAACTGTGGAGATCTACCTTCCCCTTTTTAGTGGCTCTTCCGCCTCTTATCACAGAGCCGTTGGCGATATTTATGTTCTGATTAAACACTCCTTAGAGGACGAGTTGCCACTTCCGTCATTTCCGTCACACGGAAGTTCGTTTTCACTGACGTTACCGTGGGAAAGGGGCCCTTTGCAGGTTTTAGCCTTCTGGCTCAGACCTCCATCACGCGAATTGTGATAAACACGAAAAGGCCTCGCTGCGTATTCGCTATGACGCAGTTCCACCGCACTAGAAGATAGCCTGGCTGACAGAAGCTTCAGAAGGATATATAAGCAGGATTCTTGCCCTGTGAAACCCGTTTGACAGAACACACTCGTCGAAGCACAGTGTGGATTTAGAAAGAACAGAGGTACATAGAATTTAATCTTGACACTGAGATACTTATCACATAAAGTAATAGAGTACAGAAAGAGAATGCATGTAAGCTTTATAGACATGAAAAAAGCATTCGACAGAATACCAAGATAGAATCTCTAGGTAGTGTAAATTAGAAAGGAAGGTTCAACAAGGTTTACTAGACGCTATAAATAGCACATATAGAAGCTGTCGGAATTATGTAGGAATATGTAACGTAAATCGGAAGAATTTGTGACTTACCAAGGAGTCAGGCAAGGAGGAGCTCTCAGTCCATATCTATTTATAGTGCTATTAGATGAAGTGTTAAAAAAGCGCATAAGGCAGATTGACAAACATGTGTGGTGTTACTATAACATGAAAGCAGTATACTTAACTACGTTAGCATATTTGGACGATATCGTGGTAGTAGCTAAAACCAATAAACAACTACAAAATGCACTAAATGTATAGAATAACGAATTAACTGGTATAAATATGGTAATAAACATAGTCATGTTAATAGGAAGAACGCAATCGCAGATACGTAATAGAATATAGCTAGAAGAAGTAGAACAAGTAAGATTGTTTAAATACCGACAGGTAACAATAAATAGAAAAAGCAACACAATCGAAGAGTTAAACAGGAGGGTGAGTGCCAGTAATAAGCTATTATATACTATAAAGAATAGAATCATATGAAAAGGAAATACGTATTAACATTAATACACAATTTTATAACGCTGAATCTACAAGTAAAAGGAAAAACATGGCAAGAAACAAAGAATATCGCCTAAGACATAAAAAGATAGAAGAAAAAGTAGCAGAGAAAGAATAGAAGAAGGGAACCTCGACACTGCATTCAAGCAGTACAAGACGTTCGATTATGTATGTATGTATGCAACCCGTTTGATTCCATCACTCCAGATTCACCGGCCTCAAGTCGCAATGGGGGCTTAAGCTCCGAGCTTGCAACCAGAGCAACCCGGACCTCTGATCGCCTGAGGCCGCTCATTTTTGAGTTTTGAGTTTAGAGCCTTTTCCTGGAAAACGCTCCTGAACACACCATCCCAGCCATAATCTGACCTTTATAACCGATACCGAAAACCTACTGAGGCGGCTCGGCCTACTTGATGGCTAGGAAAGCACCTAAGGGCCAGATTTGGCAGCCCCACGTCAGCACTACCCGCTACAGGGGCCTTACGACGCCCAGTGAAGATACCTAGTGCCCAGGTGTGTCGCCCGAGCCGACCACGACACCTGGATAGCGACGTGTTACTACATTCTATGTCGGCATTCCTCATACTTCGAAAGAGCGAGCTTTGAGCTACAAGTGCTGTCATAAATGAGCATGAGACCGACTTACCTATGCAGAAAGCCTCCAGCGAATCTGAAACAGCCTGCAGCAATCCAAAGAACGCAGCTCGAGGTCCTGTAACGCAGGATGGCGGAGCGATCACGTTACTGACCGGACTTCCTTTGATGTAAAACGCCGCCTTATACCAAGTCCATGTGACCGTGTAAATTGTGACGCTGCAAGCCTTATCAATGGCACTGTCCCACACAACTGAAGAAACTCCTCCAGGATTGTTAATTACTTTCAAATTCACATTTAAAGGACCCGTGCTTTAGTGACACGGCCGCTTATTTTTAATCTAATATATAATAATTTTTTAATCCGTCGCAAAGTACCCATAGCTGTCCAGGACGCGTATTACTAAATAGTCGGATACCGCTCGAGGATGTGGCATTGGCTGCATACCTGATCAGGCGTTTCCAGACTGACCACAGTCGAACGCTGCTTTTTATTTACGATTTTGTATATAAATTTAAGAGGTGTTGATTTGTGTTTATAAATACCAATATACGTATGTTATGTAGATTGTTCTTATCCTATTTACATTCGAAAGTCTTAGTTTTGTGTGGCTACCCATAAAGAGCGAGTAATTGAAAAAAGTACTTTTACTGAATCTAACCTGACCAAAGTAAAGGTTTAGAAATTCGAAATACCACATTGCTACTAAACATATCGGAATGTAATGCATCATTGGCTGGCCTAATCACGGCTGAAAATACCTGCACGTCATTGCGAAAAGAGTTGATTCAGTGAATAACTTATCACCAAGTCAAGTTTGGCAACGGATCCCTCCGAGCCCCTTTAATGAGATTGCAACCATATTTTTTTCCATCAAAATAGCCCAAATGATTCCAGACGCTGTATTATTGCCGTCTCCATCTGGGATCAACCATAATATTTTCAGAACCGTACATACTTCGAAATAAAAACTATAGCAAGAAGTAATGTTGGACTACAATTCTGTAAGCGAAATAGTCTTTTACCAGAAATCTGCTTTCTTCAAGATGCGGTTTTAGCTTCGAACACTAACAGACCAAACAAGACTTTCAAATCACACTCCACCACCGAAGGGCTTCTGGTTATAGCATCGAACCCCACGAATTGTTTAGCGACTCCGTTAGTTGCAAATAAAATTTACAATATCAACCTGACCACGAGGGAAATCTAACTTCGGTAAGAAACCGAAAAGAAAGCCCAAACGTCTATCTTCTATGAATATGAAACAAAAGCGCGCATGCCTCAAATTCTTCCTACTGAACGGTTTCTATACACGGCAGGTGGATAAATAGCCGAAATTAAAAATTTAAGTATCTTAACAGAGAAGAACAAACTCTAAGGTATTTAATAGTATTCAGAGACAAACCGAATTGATGAACATTATAAAGAACACAAAGCTGCAATATTTGGAACATATTATGATAGGTGAGAGATACGAGGTACTCAAACTCACTGAGGAAATAAATTAAGGAATGAGATCAATCCGAAGCCTCCAGAACTACTGGCGAAATGACTTTCCTTGCTTGTAAGTTACATATCAATATTTTTCGTGCAGCAGTTTCCGAAATACAAATAATCATTTCGATCGTCAAGCTTGGCTATGAGAAAGCGTACTAAGAAGAAGAAGGGAAGAAGAACCGTCCCTCCATCTTTATGATGGTCTTCATGGTGATCTCGTTTCCGGTTTGAGGTCTCTGGCTATTTTAAGCACTCTTTAATTTTACCTTCTTAATATCTGCATTCAACTATCTACGTCGTTTACTCATGGAACATCATGCCCTACATTGGTTTCGAATATTGTGCCATTTAAAACTACCAAAGCAGTAAGTTTTTCTTATAAAACAATATTAAGTATTTGGAAGTTGAATAAATATCCATAGTAATTAAGTTCATTATTTAAAATTGAACAAAGTTAGTTATAGACAAATTAATATACATTTTCTTTTAATCGTCCCAGAAGGGCTTTTTCCAAAATATGCGAATAAGACTATTAATCAAGGATATCAGTTGCTTGATGGACATATTTCTAGAGATTATAAAATCTGAAGTGCAAATAAATCTGCCATATCAGTAATTTGGGGTATATAATAAAAGAAGAATCAAATAAAGTTTCTTAGAGTTGTAGCAACCTTACGATCATACACGAATTTTAATGAATTTTTGACACATTTGAAAGCTTCACTGACAGAATTTCATTTTTATTAATAATGGAAACCTTAATAATACGATTTAATGATAAAACACATAAATACCCGGGTCTAAGTAAAAATGAATTAGAAGGTTAATACAGAAATGACAAAAGGCTGCAAAGCTGTTCTAAAGTACGTTTTTTTCCTATAAAAATTTTCAAGGTCAAAGAATTTAGGGTTTATGTTGGCATAACTTGGATTCCTTTAAAAAATATATGTTGGCAAAATTTGTTTTAGTAACTTTATAGAACTAAAAATTGGTGGGAAATTTAAAATCTGGCATTAAAGTTCTACGTACATCAAAAGCTCTTGCTAATCTTTCGTAAACTTCTTCTTCTGGTGTGTTAAGATGCAGATCCAACAGTTCCTCTGCACACTTCACTCCATTTAATTTTAAAAGATTCCGTTTTTTACGCGTATTCAGTTTCAAAAAAGAAAAACTGACAATTTAATTTTAAATGTCAAAGTGACAAAAGTCGTTAACAGAAAACAGTTTTGCCAATTTTATCTTGACCTTGAAAATGTTTATAGGAAAAAAACGTACTATAGTTAGAAGTGCCTTGGGATTTATTTTAGTGTAGTTAGCATTGTAATAGGATGTCACGGTAAGCCGTAAATCAACTTTTTGCGGTATGTTGAACTTTTCGAATGCAATATCGTGCATTTAACAACTCGAGTATGACTTCTGGAAAGCTGCACTTCCTATGCTAAGCGTATGCAAATGATTTCTTATGAAAATGGACGAATCGTTTGTTTGCAATTCTTGTGTTACAATACAAACTGATTCGAGCTATGTTCGTCTTAACAATAATTTTAATCCGCAGAAGCAGTGTTGCATAAAAAATTAGATGGGCACATTGGTGCTGCTATTATAAGGTTTTCAATATTGACGGTATAGTTAAGGGAAGAGATTTTCTAACTACAACTGCGTTTAAATTACGGACATATTTCGAAATATAATGTACCACATGTTGCTAATCAATTGCATAATCTGAACTGCTAAAAGGCAGTTTTGCACCAAAATTATATAAAACTTTATTTTTTTTATAAATACTTGAATAAGATCATAACATTTCAAGCAAGACGGACATACGTTTAATTACATTGCAATTTCTACATTGTTCACTAGCATCTACCAAAGGCATTTTGATTTTTTCCTTAAAAATCTGTTCTGAAGTATAAAGTTGTAGTATACAATATTTGACAAGAGCTACATCTTAGTAATGGGTTTGGTGAACACATGTAATTTTTTGAGAATAATTTGTGTCAATAACTATAGAAAGGTATTTTTGCTAAAAATTCAATCCATTATAGTAAAAAGTATCTGTACCTGAGTAAACTTCAAGCAATTAACACTATTATTTACCTTGATTCCAGTTGGCTACATCATTGTAAGAATAACTTGCGCAGTTATTTAATGGAAATACTAAATGTCAACTAAACAATTCGCCCAAGCAAATCAGTCCTACATGATCAACCCTTATGAATCGTTTCATAATTTCGAATTCAAACTGACTACTCTCCACGGATATTATTCCATTTCATATTATATCTGATCACTGCCTCGTGTATTACACTTAACATTAGAGAATATAATAAATCTACTAGGTGCTACAGAAATTATAAAGATATTAATTTAATTGAATATTAAAACCACCTTTGTAAAATCAAATGGGAGTGTATATATCATTTACTAGTATGTAGCTTTATGATAAGTTACCTTTATTAATGATTGTGTTATTTCTGTAGCCAATACACATGCACTTTTGCTAACAAAACAAGTTTTCAAATGTTAGCACCATGGACAACAAACGAAGGATGAGCAAGTGACGTGAAAACAGTCGGGTTACGTTGGGTCACGGCGGATTCCGTCGTGAACGTGAGTAATATTTGAAAATCGGGCCCTGACATGACTGAAAAATTTCAAGGCGTGATTCACGTTTTACGTTAATTTCGAGTTAAATATCTAGTAACGAATCAAAGACTACAGGGTGCCCCCCTGCCCCTCTGTCCTCCGTGTGGAAGATGTAGAGCTGGAGCTGGAGGTCATGTTACTTCTGTGTGGCAGCCTGTAGCGACAGAGTTTCGCACCTGTGTTGTGTTGCGAATGTCTACAGTCAGGTGCGTATCTGCGTCTATAGGTGACCAAGTAAAACTTACTTTTAGTTCCTCAAACGTATAGTTACTTTTAAACCTACGGAATAAAAGTGGTGCGGTGCCTACCGACATATACTTTCTTGTACTCATATCAGGAAGAGAAATTTCAATTCCGATTACAGCTTTTGGTATTAAAAGTAATATATTTGAAGACGGTGTCAAGAAAATTGCGAGAAATCAGTATTTATCCCTTGTTGTAAGCTCTTGTAGTAAATTTTCATTTACTTTTTTTGTGTCGACTATTCTAATTGTAACATGCCACGTAAATTATGTCATATGCAAAACATATTTTATTTTAGAGCATTTAGTTCTGTTGCGGGTCATTTGTGGTTTTAAATTTGAACATTATGTTCTATCTGAATTTGAATTTTCAAATAAAAGCTGCGGACATAGTCGTGCCATGAAGACGAGGATAAGCGTGCGTGAACATGAGTGTTTGAAGCAAGATGTTGAAGAAATTAACAACTACAGACTGCCGGCAAGTTATAAGATTTAAAAAATCAGTATAGAACGGCGTCACTAACACTTTCCCAATCAATGCTGTTACAATATTATCAAATAACGGGTGTCTTAGAAAGAATTACATCTAGTGGGTTTTGAGTTTTCTTTGCATGTAAATTTTTATGTGCCACTAGATTGTTATTGGTATTGCATTATGGGAAATTCAAAGCATACTGTATATAATTCTTTTTAAGACACCCGGTATAATACGAGGTATGTACAAATTTAAACAATAAAAACAAACACACAGAGAGTTGATATGTCAAAACATAATTTGACATTTACGTTACTTAATATTCAGGCGTTGAGGTGTCGGTATGTAGTTTTACAAAAGTAATAACAAAGAGTGAAAAAGAAGTTCATCCAATCGTGTAACAACGCATTGTTGTAAAATTTATTACAGAAGAGGGCGTGAAATCGACTGAAATTTATATAAGACTGTAAGCTAAGTATAGAGAGAACACTGTGTCCGATTTAGGTGTATATAGATGAAGTAACACCTTTAGAAATAGACGAGAGCGTGTAGAGAATGCAGCACACCCCCGGTACAAAAAAACACCGAACACCGCAACCAATTGTGACAGAATTAATGCATTAATTCGTAATGATGTGCGCATTACAGTGAGGGAAATTTCTTCAAATTTGGAGATAAGTATTGTGTGCAAACTATCATTCGCAGTGTGTTACAATACAGAAGGAGTTTTTAGGTGGAAAGAAATTCAGCTCCAACGAAGAGGTCATTAACGCTGTTCGAGAGTGGGTACATTTCTAATTAAAAGACTTTTTTTCTTGCGTAATTCACAAGCTTCCAGGACGGTGGCGACAGTGCATCGAGAAGCACAGAGACTACAATGAAAAATAATGTATCTTTTAGTTTTGACTTTCGTTTGTCTTTTACATAAAATAAAAATTATCATTTATATTTGAACACCCCTCGTATACAAAATAAACGTGCAGTCTGTGGTAGTAGACGATATTGGTATAAACTTAATTAAACTCTCTTGACCAATTACCCTACCTGATACAGCACATATAGTCAATATTTCTTTATGAAGCGGTTTGTTTCCAAACAAATGCAAAACTTATCCAGATCACTTATCAGATCTTAGTTAAGTACAAAAATGTAGAACGTGTAATTAATAAACCACTGATACATCACCTTCATTCAAAGAATATTTCACCACCTACACAATCGGCGTTCAGATATGGGTTTAGCTGCGCTACTGCATTAGTAGTACGGATGGTATTTTCAAAAGCATAGATGAAAATAGATTGACAGCATTTGTTAGGTATAATGGGGGATTTACAACAACACTGGACCGCACTTATAACTGGTTGATTTGTGCTTGGAGGCAACTCTATTAAGCCCCATCGTCCTCAACTAGATCGCCGGGAGGGTAGGGTTTACGTTACTTATAAAGTCCGGTCCTGTTTTAGGACAGCGAAATTTTGATGATCCAGGGTGCCACCGTGTAAATTCAACCCGTAGCTGTATGAATCTGCTTCGTCCACAATCGAAGGGACTTGCTCAGGCTCTGGACCAAGAAATATTTACGTGAAAGCTTAATTTATTTTCAACTAAAGATCTTACACATTAAACTCGCCTAAGATTGCGTTTCCTTATTACTCAAGTCAGATGTCTTATACACAAAAACAACAACATAGTTTTACAAATGAGACCTATTTCAACTTTATTTGACTGGGGCTGCATAATAAAAAATGTAAAGTGTCAATACAACTGGTCACCCAGGCAACACATAAACCAATTTATAAAATAGAAGCTCTGTTAGTTTATAGTCAATGAAATCCAAACGCATAAATAGGACACATAAATGACACAGCAAGAATATGATATAATAAAGAGGGGAGCCCTGTGAAATGGGGAAGAAAGTGCGTGGCATAACAACTAGCCTCGGCTGTACAGATTTTATGCTACCTCGCACACAGGTTAAAACTTACTCTACATACCAATAATAAAATGCGCAGGTTACTCATGCAATATGGTATTATGTTATTACGAATTGAAACTGCATTAAATGTGTCTCAAAATTCAATACAACAATGACGACAATTCAAGCAAATAACTGATTGAACGAGCGCCTCCTAATTTATGCATGTCATTAGGAACAATCTATCACTCGGTGAAGTACAGTACAATTCGAGTATATAGTAGAGATACTTTAAGCGACAAAGTTGATTTCAAAGAGGTTGCAACAGAGGGGGTTGATATCTCCCAATCAGCGTTTGCTGACGTAGCAAACCCCAATTACATCAACATGGACGGTGCAGTTAAACAGATGAAAACAAAAGCAGTAAAGCACCTCTCCTCAAGCGATCTACGAAACACGACAGGCCAGGCTTATCCAAACTTAAAACCCGTTGTTTAAATACGCTGACGCAAATACAACGCACATTCGTTGTAACAATATCGAGACCAATTTTGCATCCGAACTACGATTCAAAGAAATGACAATCGGCCAACACAGTACACATCAAATACAACCAAGATTTCGCACAAAAGCTTCCGACAGCAATTATCTGGATGACCCGGGGGATTTCTGCGCACACTCGAAGTCTACGTCTGTTCTCTTCCAAGCGCAGCACGCATATGACGCTTGGTTAGTTCCTATTCCCGCGCCTTCTCTACTCCCTCCTGTCTGTCGCCTGCGACTCCTCGTCACCCCGTCTCTTTTTATATTTGCAGTGCTTTGTCGCACTCATAGCATAAAAATCCCGTTTAGCCGTGCACCTGGCTTTCCAAGCTCGAACGAGCGTGTATTTCCGACTGGTGGTAAAACATAATTTGAATCTGCACGTGTATTCAAGGTTCGCACAGTGTTCGGATGGGAAACTTTCGGGGTTAACATATTTGCAATCGGCAGAATTGAACGCCGCGCAAATATTAGAGAAAAATTAGTTAAAATATGTATTTCACAACAGTTGTCTTTTTCAAGGTTATTTGTTTGGAAAGTAAACATTAAAGCAGCCAATTTTCTTAAACAGTTTAATAAAACGTCATGTAACAGTTACCTACGTTTCGTCAACATGTTGGCTTCTTCAGACTGCGGATTCATTACATTAAATTAAAAATTATTTACAGCACATGTTCTTAGAATGAGGGAAATATTAGAATTTTGAATTAAACAATCTGTTAAGATGTCTTACCACGTGACTGTAATTGACGGATTATGGGAGGAATTAGCACTCCCTAACATGGTTTTAACTACATCTTTTGCATGGAAGTAATTAAAAATTTTAAATTCTGTACAAATGTAGCTAACAGAGTGGAAAACTATCTAGTGTGTTAGCTCTCAATTAGGATATTCCCGGTAGATCAAATCTTCACTGTTAAAGGATATTTTCAAAGTAAAGACCATTTTGAAAGTATTTGTTTCTATTATTTAATATTTAGCAGCCAGTCTCATAAAGGCCACTAATCTGACGTTAACTATAATTCGCTGTTGAAATAAACAAAAGGGCATCAAAATTTGTTTACTAATGAATAAAATGTGATAAGCACTAACGTTCTGATGCGCTTTGGTTTATTTTAACAGCGAATTAAAGTTAACGTCAGTTACCGGCCGTTAGTTATTTTCTAAATGAATAAAAGCAAAATGAAGGTTTAGTTATTTATATTTAGAGAAGGTTATAGTATATTGAATGAAGATTTTCTATATCAGTTTTGCAATTAATAGATTTTGATTTTTCTTTATTTCTATCATTTCATTGAATAAGCGTTTTTGTAAATTGTTTTCTCTTTGTAATAATTTAGGGGTATCAAAATTGAAATTGTGAAAATTATTTTCAGCATGGTCAAAAAGGGCAGTATTAGGTTTATTTGGGGTTAAAATCTGAGTTTTTCTAGACGTTTTATATAGAGTTATCATTTTTTAAAGTTTTGTTTAGTTTGACCAATATAATTGGTATCGCAGTTATTACAATTGATGTGGTATAAAATATTTGATTCAGAATGAATGTGTATTCTATCTTTTAAGTTGTTGAAAAATTGGTTTCCAATTATAATTTTTAAATGAAACATTAATACTACACTGTTTTTAAATTTTGCTTAAACGTTATGATATTTTTGATATATATGTGTTTAAACTTATATTTGACCATGGATTAACAAAAAGATGTAAAACTAAGTGGAATCATGTAAACACAAAAGTACGTGTAATTAAAATACAGAAACTAGTCCAACGTGTGCTACATAAGTTATTTCTAAACAATACTCGGCAGTTTGAATTAAATTACTGGGCCAAGTTGCAATTACTGGGTCGAGTTGCAATTACTTTAGGAAGCGTTTTGCCAACCTTTGCCTTGCAAGACGTGCACTGGGTCATATTGCGACCACTTTGTATAATTACGCTACATTAATTGAATACTATTGTGTTTTTTGTCTATAGTAATAGTAGGTTGAAAAAACACGACACACATTCAATCATACAGTGAATTTATTATAACGAGCAATGTGGTATTTCCGTTTCCATGAGGATTTGATTGTTACTATTGGTTTCTAAGGTTAAGCCACGCCATGTGTAAATGAGTTTATTTTAAAATGCAATAAATATATGAATCGCAATTTTATTTAAGCATCAGAAAGAACAACAGGGCATTTAATAACCCACATACTTGCTGTAAACTGAAGTTTTTATACTATTTGATCAAGAGATTTCCTTCCCCCGTACAATATATTGCTATGGTTTTAAGCCCTACCAATCAACTCTGTTAGCATTGCCAAATTAATGGACATTTCATAAAAGCTCGGAGTGAGATATTTTATATAACTGCAAAACTAAACCTTGAATTTGCCAGAATGGATACATTTGTAATAAGATTCCAGTAATTGCAGAATAATGAATTAATGAACGCAGTACGCAAAGCTCAATTCGCACAGGGATCTAAGTTGAATGTAAGTTCAGTTAATTGATTATGTTTGTGCTAAAGTAAATGCCAAGCCGAATACAATTTAATAATTACAAGATGGATCGCAAACGCAAGGGAATGAAGCGTAGAATTCAGGTACAGTTTAATAGTGAAATCCAGTCAGGGTTTTATAAGAAAGGTAATTGAAAGATAGATACGCTTATGAACATGCAACGAGCAGATAAGAATGAAGGCATTAAAGCATTTGAAGGAAACCGTAAGAAGCAAAAGGCAAGGGTTATAGAAAGTGCAGAAAAGGAGACAGCATATGAACTTTAAAATGTGTGGAAAATAAAACAGTGAATTCAAAGGAAGCCAGTGCGGGAAATGCGCGAATTAAATACTCTAATCAATGCAGTGACATGTGAATATTTAAACGCAAATTAAAAAGACGTGCAGTGACAAATAGACACGCAAAATCAGTATAAATGCAAACAATTATTTTAGATGTAATATTAGTGTACAAAATCCTAGCTTTAAGTAGAATTTATTGTTAACAGTCAGTATTTTGAAACATGTTAACATCCGTAATTAATTTGAAACTAACTAGCTTTTGTTTATAACAAGGGAGGAAAGACAAAGAAATAAATTAATTGATTGACTTGTGAAATTGTGCTCTGTATTAAAACCGAAATTTCTTATAGTAAAAATGAAGATACAAGTCTGAAACTTTACCAGTGTGTTGAGTAAATTTTTGTGTCCATGTGGTATTATTTTTATCAAAACCCGCCACCAAAAATTGTTGAGGTCTCCGATACTGTGTAACACAACCTCTATCCGAAGCGACCAAGCTCCGAGAGCCACGAGAAGGTTGGCCAGTCCAGCCAGCCCATTGGGAAAGACATTAGTGCCACTCAGCAGGCCGTGGGATACGTGCCCGTGCCCCAACAGCAGGATCCGGCCCATAGCAGCCCGACAACCAGGTCAGAGTAGCTACGAACCCTCCGATTTGAGAACGACCAGTGAAGGTACTGTTAATTCTAAAACTAATTAAGTGAGCACCGGCAAATTCATGCATCCTTAAGAAGAGCATTACTCAATGCAATCCAGGCCAGTTCCATCGCCGTACGGGTGATTCCAGTCTGCCAAAAAGCCCAAAATCCATTATTTGAGGTTATCCGTTAGTGAGACCCAGACTGTGACGCCAAAATAAACAATTGGGAGATAGACGCGGGCCCCATAAACAAATGCTAGAAACCGATGAGGATTAATGCCGCGAAAACCAACTAATTTAAATAGTTACCAATAGAACTGTGATCGATTTCACTTATTTTGTTTATTCAATTTGACGCGATCTTGCAAACGGCGTCCATCTTGGTTTATATTTGACCCAATTTCAGTTTCGATTGTGCGCGGTTGAGCTTATGCGGAGACAGATCCGTATTTAATAATTTTAATAGATTATGCATTCAGGGTGGACCCAACCGAGATGAGTCTGTGCTTTATCCATTTGAGGTAGCGTATTATTGGATTAATTGCGGATAAATAAAATAGTATAAAGGGCATACAACTATTTATTTTTATCTATCAATTTACAAGTAACTTTTAATCAACCTAAGATTTGATAACACGAATACGAAAAATATTTGCGTGGTACCCTTATTTAAAAATTAAATCAATAACATAATACGACACTAATTAAACATACCATTGCAATATTATGTTTTTACATACTCAGTAACATTTCCATATTGCATTTTAAAATAAACGTATTTACACATATTGGGCGTTATAATAAGCTCCCTGTATATAAGCTTCTGTATTTTTTTATTTAAATCAATATACTTTAAACCATTGAAGTATGTTAATTTGTAACGAGAGACGTAGGCTAAGATTGTCTTTAAAGGGGTGGTAAGGTCTGACCATCCCCCGTTACATCTTATTGCAACCAAGAAGTTCCATCTCCTGTCAAAAACAACCTGGTTCTACAATATTATAAAGTTTATGTTCCAAAGTGCGAATTGGACGAGTGCAAGAATAATTCCGGAAATAAGCAAATCGAAAGCTTGCACAAATTTAACCAGCGTCGCGGAAACAATATGGAATAGAAATGTAACGAGAGTTATTAATGTATTGGTTGTTGTTACATTTTTGTCCTAAACAATTAGAGTATAAGTCAATAGACGAGTTTATATTTTTTGTGTTTTTATATTTAAGTTTATTAATCTTCTTTTTAATTTTTGTATTTTCGAGTTCAATTAGAAAAATACTGTTTGTTAAAATTTTCTTAATGTCCCTAAATTAGGGAAACATTTAACACACTAGTATTGCTAGATTATTCGAAAGCGTTTGACACAATTAGGTAATTATCAGCTTTTTTGAGCCAGGTGCTTGACATTCTTCCATCTCATTTGTCTAAAGATATTTAAAGGAAAGGTTTCAAAAGGAAAAAGTGTCCGCAGTAATCTGACAAGTTAAATATAGCACGCGAGTTCTCATTATACGTCTGCTATCAGACCGATTTTGGTAACTTATTACAAACTAGTTACAACGGTTGTTTAAAAGAAATCCAATTTTGAATTATTTACGTTACTCTATCAGAGCAGACATTAATACAATTAAAGATCCCAAAACGTCAATCATTGGGTAATGACTTTGTATGGCAATATAACCTTCAAAACTGACGTTTTCTTCAAAACGGAGCTTTCCAAGTTGGTGGTATACCAACCGCTGATCCTCAACAACTCCTAACCAGAGGCTCGCAATCAGAAGAACATCAAAAAAGATGGATCAAAGTTGATACAGGTTGTTAAATCAAACCGATAGATCAAGTACTTTAACGCCATGTCACGAAATTGACTCACCCCTTAGTTATGATTCGGTTACACGTAAGTGCAATTATTGTAAACTTCAAAGATCTCAGTATCTGTTCGATGCCTCTTAAGAAATTAATCATAAATACATGGCCAAGAATGTGTACAGAAACTAAAAAGGGGCCACCTGCCATTACCAAATTTGCTAATATTATTTCCTGTACTGTCTTGTTTAAGAACCGTCTAACAACTAATCTTTAGCTTTTGTTTTCTCAAAATGGTAAACATTTTCCTTAGCGTCAAAATCTATGTGACTCCTTAGTACTTTTTGTGATCAAATCTACAGTAAGTGCTTAGTTAATGTTGACATAATTACAATTCAAAGCGTGCAAAAATTGTACTTGCGATTTATTCATGGTAGATATAAGAAAAAGAACACCTCATTAATTAATTGAAAGTAAGTGGTTAAATATGTCAAATAGATAATCTTTCCACGATGATTGCCTTTGTCTTAAAATCATTCTAAATAAAACTCCAAAATATTTAATACGAAAAACTAAATTTTCGCAGAGATGTCCATAATATAAATATACTGTATAAAGGGCTACTATCCCGTTCAATGCACAAAAGCACATTATTTGAGAAGTCACTCTGTTTTAATATTCTGCGAGGTCATAATGGTGGCCTTAACGGCATGGAGGCAACATATTACACGTTTTCAAAAATAAATTGAAGCCTAAGTTAGAGCTAAAACAGTCAAGCCAATGTAGATTTAACTTGTACGTGCAAAAAAAATTAATTCAATTACTCCATGTATTTGTCTACTGTGTCCTATTATTAATATTTAAATCCAGGCCAAATTCTAATAGGAGATTCTACATTCTTGATTGAGAAACTAATCAAAATCCTCCACGCTAACTGCAGTGGTAATTCGCTAGAGTAAAAGTCAATATTATGTTTCTGCTCGCAAAGCTCTATGCTGTATGTACAGCTAATTTCATAGAAATTTAATTTGCTCGCGGTTATTATCTCCCACTCCTATACTATTGTATTCAACCACTCAGTCAGCTGTATCATTTGAAAAAACGACAGGCTGTTTGTATAAGCTCACATATTCAAAATTTTACAAATATACCTGTTTGGGTTTAGGCGCTACAAGTACCAAATCAATCTAAAGAAAGTGGACGTGTATCTACAGAGACGAAGTGGAATAAAGCGAAATCAAAATTTAGCTTTAGTACTGGATTAAATTGGATGAGTGTAATATTCTAAACTTTAACCGTAGGTACCTTCTATAACCTACACATTTTTTAACAAAATCTTATATTGCTGTTTGCAACTTGAAAACTATTTTATCAGTTAAATTTATAAACAGTGGAGATATGTTGAATCTACGTTTCTTAATGTCTTTTACTACTGCAGATCAAGTAAGTTTGCGCACATATGTACAAGGTCCGACAGAATGAAGTATCCATTTTAAGTTGAGTTATTTTTGTTAACGGCTAAATTTTTATTCAAAAATCAAACAAAAGATTCTTCAGGAAACACGGAAATTTTATTTTTTAAACATTACATCAGTCAAGTGACCTCCTTCTCGCTGCTGGCACTCTTGAAGCTGCTCTTACCCTTTCAGCATTTTCAAGTATGCGTACAGAACGAGTTTGTTCCTTTTGCTTTTTCTTTGGCGCATGAGGCAGTAGTGCGAAACTTGTGTACCCACTTTTTAATTGTTATTCGACTAGGAACTGCATCTCGTGGATTTAAATGAAATTAACGACGAAAGAAATGCTGGGTGGTTACAACAGAATTGTTATTTTTAAAATGAGCTTCAACCGCAAAAGAACGTTGAATATTTGACCAATGCTCTATATTCACAGCTAAACTGACATTTCTCGCAAACACTTTGACAATTCTCTTAAATTTCCATTTATCGCGAAAGCATGGCGACCTGATTTGAATTTATGTCGTATTATATTATGAAATGAATTAACTTTGAAAATGGATACGTCATTCTGCCGGACGCTGTAGTTTATTCTTCAGTTTTATTGCGGTTTTTCTTCTACAAGTTGATTGATTACATGTTGAAAGTGAAGAATATACGAAGCTACTTTAGATATCTCCCTAAAGATGATTGAAGTGAATTACTATAATTGGGATGGCGATAACTGGGTTTTATTGCTAGTGCCAAGGAAAACTGATTCAGGATTGCATTCGAAGATAAAATTAGAGGAAGTGGGCGTGTCAGAGGTGTGCTTAGCAAAAGCAACTGTGGAGGAACTGTGGCGCTTGCAGAAGCTCGTAGAACTGCGGTTCGCACTATTGCAGTAATTAAACTTTGGGAGTTTCTATAGTGAAATAGTTAATGGAGTAGTAAATGTTCCTGGGGACTCTATTCAATAAGGTATGTGATGGAACAGCTGGAGGAAAAATCTGAAAAGACTGCGTGTATGTTGGAAGTGCTAACGTTCACGAGTAATATGGTAACGTATGATGTGGAAGTTGAAGAACTTAGTCGGCAGCTGGGAGTGTAGTCATGTGGATGGGTTATGTTGAGGCCGCTCGACCAGCAGCAAGAGACGTACCTAGTGCTGTTGCATGATTAGTGTGTTCGTTAAAGAATTTAACTTTTGAGGCGTCACACGAAGTCATATACGGTTTAGGACGTAACGGGTTCAGCGATGAGGAGCTAAATAAACAGGAAAAAATGTACAAAAATGGTGCAGCGGTTTGTCAACTCTTTCTAGATGGAGCTGTAGAGCTCTTTATATAGTTGATGGTTAGCTTAGCCTGGAAGGATATATGTGTGAAGTCAAAGAGTTTATAGAAAAGAAGGAAAATAAAGAAGAGCGTGCGGTTTGGCGACACGAAGAATAAGGTATACAACCTGCTTACCTGGGTGTATGCGTACAAAGAAGCTCGGAGAGGCCTGTGAGAACGAGAAGCTTTGGACAGGTGTCGGTTTCAGCGTACGATCCTTGCTGTGGATGAAGTACTGCGAAACGTTTTGTGTGCAGAACATAGGCAGAACATTTATGTAGAACGCTTTGCAACTACCTTGTAGATTTGTAATTCATGTAGTGACGATAAGTAATACTATTTATACGCAAATTAAAAACACAATAGAAATTAAATGTGGTTTTATGAATCCATTTCATAGTAATGATATAAATAATAAACATTAGACAAAGCACAATAATAAATCGGTTTGGAATGATATGAACAAGATAGTTGGGTGGGACTAAACGCTGGGTGTTTTTCAGCTTCGACGATTGGGATGGTGGTATAGCGACGTAGAAAAATGGCTTTCTCACGATCTTTTACCAGAAGACGTCTCAAGATTGCAGGAAACATGCTGAAGTAAATCTCTTGTTCCAGTCGATGCAATGGTGATAAGTCATTACCCAGTGCGCTTAATGCTGTAAATTGGGTTGCAATGTACTGAAATTGAACGGTGTGTTACGTGTAATTTTACATTTAGATACAGTTAAGGATTGTTTGGATAATTTCTTAGCTTAAATACATTCATATAGTTAGATTCACCTGCATACGTTAGGTGTAGCTTTGGTTGCATACTCATTTTTGCAATTTTTGGGACTTTTGGAAATTTTTAGGGAATTTTGAGTAACAGTTTTGAAAATTGTTTTCATAGTACGATTTCCGGCGACCATTTTTTTTTAAGTTTTCCTTTTTGGAGCTGCATGTGATCTTTGGAAATTTTCACTTAAGTGGATTACGTAGTTTCCATTTTTCTTTGAGGAATCTGCCATCCAGAAATAGGAAATGGGTGTTATATTGCTAAAATGAATCCGATTGTATTGGGATAAATATATATTTCTGCAATTTACTTACTCGAGGCCACATTACAACTCTGGTATGTTAATTTATGGTTGCCGTTGAACATTTTTCGATAACGTCTCGTATTTAGGCCTCCTCGTCCTAGTTTGCTGTATCGTTTTCCGATTTTTCGGGATCTAATATGCCTGTGGCATTGGTGTTACTTGGCTAAGGCACCTGGAGCAACGATCCCATTCCAGTCCGAGCCCCTCAGCACATTTGGTAGTTCGCATGCAAGGCTTCTCCCCATGGTGACTGCACTCGACTACGTTTCTCACCTGCAAAGTTAGATAAAGGCCCGACTCTTTGGAGGTTATTCAAGCTGGTGGACATCTTAATAGCTATCCCCCATAGCTGTTGATGTAGCGGCCCTTCTGTGCACAATCCAGGTATCTACAACACCTAGTGTTATCTACCTTTTGGTGTTTATTGAACTGAAAATATCGTTCGTTATGGCACTATGATCTTTACTTTATGTATTGTACTTACCTAGGTATATGCTAGCGAAATTCATGCCGTTTTACATGCGGAATATTGTGTAACTTCGTTGTACATCACGTGCAATTACTTTTGTGGAATAGGATAATGTCATTCTATGCATTTAATATCTTTACGTTGGTAGTACTGCTTTAGTCGCGTTCAAGTTTCAAGTACTTGTCAGTGTTTCAAAATTTAAACTATCGCGAGGGTCTTCGGGAGCATGAATTTGACACTTAACATAATATGAGCACCGTAAATACACCATTTTATGTGTATTAGCACTCCCCTAGGCGAAATGGTACCAATTCGAAGAGGTTCGCGACTAGATAGATTATTTACTTAATTAATCAAGCGATTTAGAACTTACTATTCTCCCGCATTCCGGTATCGCTGTTTTTAATATATTTAAGTCACTATCGTAGTTGATACACGGGTACTCGAACGAATTGCGATTATCGTAGTTCCATTTTCGACTTTATTAATATAAAATCTTGTACATTACATACCACTAAGATTACATCTACAAACTATTCCATTTACATACTATTATCACAGAATTGTGTTGCCTTTTCCAAGTATGACACAGAATCTTGAATGTGTACAAACTGTAAATAAATAACTAGGTTATTTCGAGTCTTGGTGTTTTCTGTCTTTTATTATTTTTTTTTGTGAAACAGCTAGTGGTTTAGGAATTTACACGGCCACCTGTAGGTTTTCTGGTCACTCGACAATTTCTGAACCGCCGTGCTGTGTAGTAGCTAAATTATTTTTTTCCCTTTTTCTCTTATGTGCGTGTCTTTTCCCCCGTGTAGCAAGGTAAGAAAGTTGGCGCCCTGACGTGGGGCCTCGATTGAAGTAGGGAAGGGTCGGCAGTATAAGGGTGAATATATGCAAAGAGAACCAGCTGTTTTAGGGACTTCGTATTTGGCCTTGGTTTAATTTCAGGGATTTGTGTTATTATTTTATTTTGTTTTCTACTCGAATTGGATTTGAAATTTCCTTCGTGTCATTTCTACCCGGATTGGACTTATAACTTCTACGATGGATATAGGTCGACTTCTGAGCGATGAGTTGACGTACGAGTTACTCATACGAAGCTATCCTGTAGGAGACACGGTTGCCGATAAACGATCATCACTACGTGAAGCCATGTATCGGGAACAAGCAGGAACTTTAGATTTTACCTCAGCGATTCATTTTCCAGCAGATCAAGAGCTGCAGAGATGCCAAGATAAGTTACAAGAGCTACGTGTTGCAATTCAAGAATTTGACTACACTAATCGAGACAATGAAGCTTTGAAAATCCGTTCTCGGTTGATCCATGTACAAGCACGTCTTCATCGAGTTAGTGGAACTAATGAGGAGTCAGAAATTAGAAAAACGAGGTTAATTGCTTTCAGCTATGAATTAGCCAGAGCTTTGGATCAGGTCTATTTACAACATTCGACTGCAAGTAACTTTAACGTATCAACACCATCTCGAAATGTCAATAGCACTGTTCAACAACCATCGACTTCTATTATGGATGATCCCATCCCGCCACTGGAAGCTAATGCTGCTTCACTCACTGCTACTCGAGTTGAACAATTAATCGATCATGAAATTAGTCATGCTGGAGTATTTTCCTCCCCCAAATTGGATCAACATGTTACATTTGCATCACGAATTCAACCTAATGCAGAATTCCTGAGCTCCACTTCCCATCCAAGAGAGCAAGTGAACACCATCGTTGAGAACGAAGAAGAACGTCCGTTCTTAATGGAACCGTTAGGAAATTCATACTCGACTATGAAACCCAATCTCCAACCATTTAGCTGTGGGTCCGCTGTACCTGAAAAACTTCGTAAACTTAATTGGGAAACCATGCCTATACATACCTCTGCCAGTCCTTCGACTTCGGATGGCTATCGTCACAAGAATTATATTCCTGTAAGCAAATGGAACTTGCACTATGATGGAACATCGACTAGCCTGACAAGTTTCCTTGTGAGAGTGGAAGAGTTGCGTATTGCTCGTGGGTTCGACAAGCAACAATTATTCCAAGCTGCCGTAGAGATTTTTACCGGTGACGCCTTACATTGGTACAGGGCCGTTCGACATACTATTTTTACCTGGGATGAATTGGTAGATAGATTGAAAACTACTTTCTTGCCGCATGATTATGAAAACAATTTATGGGACGAGATTCGTCAACGCACTCAACATGCTAGTGAGAAGGTTGCAGTTTATATTGCTATTATGGAAAATCTCTTCAGTAGGCTGCCTAGACGTCCTTCTGAAATTACTCGTGTGCAACATATCAGAAGAAATCTTCAACCTTATTTGTCCACTCAGTTGGCTTTGCACTCTTGTTACACTATTGACGAGTTGATCCGAGTCTGTATGATTTTGGAGGAAGCACAAGTAGCCTCCAAGAAGTTTAAACCTCCACCATTAAATCCTGGACAACTGTTAGAACCTGACTTAGGCGTGCACAGGAGTGGGAAGAAACCTCTTCAGGTCTGCCCTCTGAATGAACCACCTTCATTAATTGACTTTTATAGCGAGATTCCACCTACAACATCTCAATCTGTGAATTCCACTTCGGCGTTACCTACTTCAGTGCCAGTGGCAGCCATTGCCTGTTGGAATTGTAGAAATACAGGTCACCGAGCAAACTAGTGTACATCTCCCATGACAAGACATTGCTGGAAATGTGGACATCCTGATGTGACAATCCGCAATTGTCCGAGGTGTTCGGGAAACGGCCAAAGGGCGCAGTAAGGGACCGAGAACTGTGCTCTAGCAATTCTGTGAAGTCGGTCATACAATCCAACGAAGTCAATACTTCTGTCTTAGACTATATCTTCGCCCAGCGAGAAGGGGACGAACGACCATATTTAAATGTGGGCATTATGGGAATACAACTTCAAGGTTTGCTGGATACCGGCGCATCTAGAACAATATTAGGAGGTCCTGGTTGGCAACTGATTCATAGGTTAGGACTAAAGACTTCACCCAGCCGCATTCCGAGTTGTACTGTAGCTAACGACCAATCATGCGCGGTACAAGGTGCAATCATGCTACCTATACAACTGGAAGATCGGGTCGAGACTATTAACTTACTGGTTGTGCCGGAACTCTCCCATCAGCTAATTTTGGGCATTGACTTTTGGCACAAAATGGGAATTATCCCCGATTTAAATACAGGTTTCTGGACGTTTTCTAAAGAGCCAACATTGCCGAACATCAATGCCGTGGTGGCTAAACAATTTTTGACTGCACCGCAACAGGAGAAGCTAAGTCAGCTCACCGAAAAATATTTTAATAAAATGAAAGGCAACATCGGGTGTACTACCTTGATTGAACACCAAATCATCACCGACTCTGAACCAATTAGACAACGAGCTTATAGGGTTTCTCCCGCCATTCAAGCCAAAATTGACGAAGAGGTTCAGAAGATGCTTCGTGATGATATCATTGAGCCTTCCACTTCAGCTTGGTCTTCGCCAGTACTTATGGTGCCGAAGAAAGATGGAACCTACAAATTTTGTATTGACTTTAGGAAACTCAATAAGGTCACACGTAAGGATGCTTACCCAATACCATTTGTGTCAACGATCTTGGACCGGTTACGCAATGCAAAATATTTAAGCACCTTGGATGTAAAGTCAGCTTATTTTCAGGTACCTGTAGCCGAGAGCTCAAGGCCTTTAACAGCGTTTTCTATTCCAGGAAGGGGCCTCTATCAGTTTAAACGCATGCCTTTCGGTTTGTCCAATTCCGCGGCTACTTGGCAACGATTAATTGACGGCGTCCTAGGTCCCGAATTGGAGCCGCACGTCTTTGTTTACTTAGACGATGTGATCATCGTTACCGAAGATTTCGATCAGCATCTTCGAGTCCTGGAAGAGACGTTATCCAGGTTAAGTAGAGCAGGACTAACTTTATCCCAAGATAAATGTCACCTTTGTCGTCCTGCGATATCTAGGGTTTGTGGTAGATGAGCTGGGCCTTCATGTTGATCCAGACAAGGTCAAAGCTATTCTGGAGATACCGTCACCTAAGAACATCTCTGAGGTTCGAAGAATAATTGGAACAGCATCTTGCTATCGGCGTTTTATTCCAGGGTTTTCATCAGTCATTGCTCCTTTAACAGCTCTCCTTCACAAACATAAGAAGTGGCACTGGACAGAAGATTGTGAAACATCGGTACAATTCTTAAAAGGTTGTCTATCATCCGCACCTATACTTAGCTGTCCTAATTTTTCTATTCCTTTTATTGTGCAAACTGATGCCTCCGTCTATGGCCTTGGTGCAGTGCTGTCTCAGCAGGACAAAGATGGTGAACACGTCGTGTGCTACATTAGTCGATCATTGTCCCGTGCTGAACAAAAGTATTCTACAACAGAGAGAGAGTGCCTTGCTGTAATTTGGGCATGTGAAAAATTAAGACCTTACCTTGAGGGGTATAAATTCACGGTAATCACAGACCATTACTCCCTGGTCTGGTTAAACAATTTAACGAACCCAAGTGGAAGAATAACCAGATGGATTCTGCGATTGCAGCAATTTGACTTTGAAGTGGTGCACCGCAAAGGCAAAGATCATGTTGTGCCAGACTTGCTATCTCGTTCGGTTCCTGAGATAAATCCTGTTGCTGTACCGTCAGCAGAACGTCCCATAACTGACCGTTGGTACTGTCGAATGCGACAGCGGGTCCAGAAAAACCCATTGCGTTTTCCTCAATGGAGAGTAACCGACAACAAGCTCTACAAACATATTTCCGTTAATTATCCAGAGCTTCGTCAACCTGGTGACGTCTGGAAAATGGTAGTTCCGAAGCAAGCTCGTCGAGCCATCATCCAAGAAAATCACGACTCGACTAAGGCCTGCCATGCGGGTGTTTATAAGACGTATGAACGTCTGAAAGCCCATTACTTTTGGCCGAAAATGCGTGCTGATGTTAGCCGATACATCCGTTCATGTCGAATTTGTTTAACTACTAAACCAGCTGTTCGACCGCCTCCAGGTTTAATGGGCAATAGGCCAGATGTCCGGAGACCGTGGCAGATGATCAGCGTAGATCTTTGTGGACCTTTACCGAGATCTTCTCAAGGTTATGCACATATATTAGTCGTTTCAGATTATTTCAGCAAATAGGCCCTCTTTTTCCCTTTCCGAAGTGCGACCGCTTCTGCTGTTACCCGTCTGATTGAAGAACAAGTCTTCCTTGTCTATAGTTGCCCGCAATTTCTCATTTGCGATAATGGGGTTCAATTTCGCTCGACAGAATTTACCAACCTCTGCAAGAACTATGACGTTACTATTGGTTTCACAGCAAACTATCATCCGCAAGCAAACCCCGTGGAGAGAGTCAACCGTGTTCTGAAAACCATGTTGAGCTCTTACGTTGCTGACAATCATCGACAATGGGACCAGTTGCTTCCGAAGGTTGGTTGCGCTATTCGGACGGCAATTCATGAGACCACTGCTGTGACTCCTTTCTTTGCTAACTTTGGACGAGAGCACATCATTTCTGGCAAGGAGTACCGACCGCAAGGACCTGCAGAAGAAACTCGAGTTCAACCAGAGAGAAGTTTTGAAAAACTCTTTTCGAACATTAGGAAGAGATTAGCAGCAGCTCATACTAAAGCGAAACAACGTTATGACTTACGTCGGAGACCAGTTGATTATCAGATCGGTTCTAAGGTCTTTCGGAGAAACTACGTTCTGTCAGATGCAGCTAAACAATTTACTGCGAAGTTAGCTCCCAAGTTTATTGGACCTTTCACAGTTATGAAGAAGCTATCTCCTGTCACCTATGAGTTGGCTGATGAGTCTGGTAAATCCAGGGGAGTGTGGCATGTGAAGGACATTAAAGAACACCCTCCTGATGAAGAGTAGATTGTGGTTGTCTTTTGTTGTCGACTTTCGCTGTTGTCTACCGTTTTCTTTTTGGTTTTCTTTTTGGATTAGCATGGGTTAATGCTTTGGCTTAGGCCTTGACGAAGGTCAGATTACTGTGTTGACCGTGATTTAGGCTCCTTTTTGGGTTTAGCTTGGTTGGAGCTTTACCGTATTTTTTTTTCTTTGGGTGGATGGTTGGGCTGCTTGAAGGGAGGACTCGCTGTTGGGGAACTTTATCATCTCGTTCTTTCCCCCTCCTTGTGGGACAGTGACGTTCCATCATACAGGAGTGAGACATTTTTGCAGTCTCATTTCCGGTGTTCTGCCATCTGGTCACTGTGGATGGTGTTTCAGTGTGTAGTCGATCCTGGGCTGCACACTTTCCTTGACTAGTAGGGTGTAGGGTTT
Source organism: Agriotes lineatus (assembly GCA_940337035.1). Lineage (NCBI taxonomy): Eukaryota > Metazoa > Arthropoda > Insecta > Coleoptera > Elateridae > Agriotes > Agriotes lineatus. The sequence continues at coordinate 106,990,251 of OW679197.1, read as the reverse complement.
TTATTCTGTCTTCATGGAGTATGGTTACCTATGATCGCGGTGTATTCTACGGGGTCCCGCGCCTGGTACCTGTATTCTGTGGTGACTTCAAAATTTTTCGGCTATTTCCCACTTAGAAATTTTCAGTTAGCTTTTCTTTATACCACCCTACGTCGACTGACTGACGTGACATCGGACTAATCCTTTCTCATCCTTCTTCTGTGTTGTCCCCTATTCTTTTCTGGAGCTTTTGATCCCATTCGCCTTTCCTGCTATTCTGTTTGGTTTTTCTTCTTCTTGTTAGATAGTTTTTCCAATGGACGTTGTCTCGAATTGGGCTTGGATCAGTTCATCCACCGGCGCGCCTTTTACACCCAGCAGCGACGGATGTTCTGATGTCCTTTTCGGAGCGGCATTCATTGTAAGAGCTATTTATCCCTTCCTTCTGTTCTTTGGTTTTGCTGTTGTTCTTTTTATTTGTGTGGGTTCGAGCTCAGATTGTTGAAATTTATTTTGGATACCCCTTTGAGGTTTTCGATGTGTAGCTGATGTTGTCGGGTTCCCTTCAGCTGTACGTTTTGTGTTTATTTATGTTGTGGTATCCTTTCGCGCATGCGGATTCTTGTTTCACAAGCGAATCTCGTTCCTGGTCTACGTTTTGTTTTCTTTTGGACGTGATTGGTGATTGAGGACGGTTTCTTTTGCGCTTTTGTAGTGTCAACTTTTGTTGGATTCATGAGCCGACTCTTTTGCTAAACCACGGTCCTTTTTCTGAATTCTATCTTTAACATTCCTTTGTAATTTCCCTTTTTCCTTTCGACTTCTATTTTGCGATTCTTTTAGGCTGCTTATCCTTTTCTAAATTATTTGGTACTGCCGTAGTTGTACGTGGTGATCTTTCTTTTGTGTTTGGGGTTTGTTGGATATCATCGTGATACCTGTAAAATTTCGAAGCTTCATTATGGTGCAGGCATAGGTTCTACGTCGGTAAATTCGGGGAATTTACCTATTTTTAAGTGAGGGGAAAGTCTGTTACGTGTAATTTTACATTTAGATACAGTTAAGGATTGTTTGGATAATTTCTTAGCTTAAATACATTCATATAGTTAGATTCACCTACATACGTTAGGTGTAGCTTTGGTTGCATACTCATTTTTGCAATTTTTGGGACTTTTGGAAATTTTTAGGGAATTTTGAGTAACAGTTTTGAAAATTGTTTTCATAGTACGATTTCCGGCGACCTTTTTTTTAAGTTTTCCTTTTTGGAGCTGCATGTGATCTTTGGAAATTTTCACTTAAGTGGATTACGTAGTTTCCATTTTTCTTTGAGGAATCTGCCATCCAGAAATAGGAAATGGGTGTTATATTGCTAAAATGAATCCGATTGTATTGGGATAAATATATATTTCTGCAATTTACTTACTCGAGGCCACATTACAACTCTGGTATGTTAATTTATGGTTGCCGTTGAACATTTTTCGATAACGTCTCGTATTTAGGCCTCCTCGTCCTAGTTTGCTGTATCGTTTTCCGATTTTTCGGGATCTAATATGCCTGTGGCATTGGTGTTACTTGGCTAAGGCACCTGGAGCAACGATCCCATTCCAGTCCGAGCCCCTCAGCACATTTGGTAGTTCGCATGCAAGGCTTCTCCCCATGGTGACTGCACTCGACTACGTTTCTCACCTGCAAAGTTAGATAAAGGCCCGACTCTTTGGAGGTTATTCAAGCTGGTGGACATCTTAATAGCTATCCCCCATAGCTGTTGATGTAGCGGCCCTTCTGTGCACAATCCAGGTATCTACAACACCTAGTGTTATCTACCTTTTGGTGTTTATTGAACTGAAAATATCGTTCGTTATGGCACTATGATCTTTACTTTATGTATTGTACTTACCTAGGTATATGCTAGCGAAATTCATGCCGTTTTACATGCGGAATATTGTGTAACTTCGTTGTACATCACGTGCAATTACTTTTGTGGAATAGGATAATGTCATTCTATGCATTTAATATCTTTACGTTGGTAGTACTGCTTTAGTCGCGTTCAAGTTTCAAGTACTTGTCAGTGTTTCAAAATTTAAACTATCGCGAGGGTCTCCGGGAGCATGAATTTGACACTTAACATAATATGAGCACCGTAAATACACCATTTTATGTGTATTAGCACTCCCCTAGGCGAAATGGTACCAATTCGAAGAGGTTAGCGACTAGATAGATTATTTACTTAATTAATCAAGCGATTTAGAACTTACTATTCTCCCGCATTCCGGTATCGCTCTTTTTAATATATTTAAATCACTATCGTAGTTGATACACGGGTACTCGAACGAATTGCGATTATCGTAGTTCCATTTTCGACTTTATTAATATAAAATCTTGTACATTACATACCACTAAGATTACATCTACAAACTATTCCATTTACATACTATTATCACAGAATTGTGTTGCCTTTTCCAAGTATGACACAGAATCTTGAATGTGTACAAACTGTAAATAAATAACTAGGTTATTTCGAGTCTTGGTGTTTTCTGTTTTTTATTATTTTTTTTTGTGAAACAGCTAGTGGTTTAGGAATTTACACGGCCACCTGTAGGTTTTCTGGTTTGGACCGTCTCAAACCAGTGGCGCTTCCGGACAACCCACCCCATCCTGCTCAGGACCTAGCTGGCGAAAATTTGCTACACCACTCGACAATTTCTGAACCGCCGTGCTGTGTAGTAGCTATATTATTTTTTTTCCCTTTTTCTCTTATGTGCGTGTCTTTTCCCCCGTGTAGCAAGGTAAGAGGTGATTTGAAGATGTGATGGGATACTGAGGTACCGTTGTATACAGCCAATTTCTTCGGACGTCTTGAAACCTTGAATGTCGATAATGAGCTTCATCGTCTAATATTAGGCAAAGTACGTTGCAATTACGGTAACAGCCGAGGCGCGACTGAACTGTTTTGGGGATTTACAATTAGTTTACTGCTTTTGTCAGTGCGTTGTAAGTAAAAACCTGAAGAACGAGATAATACGCGGTTGTATTAGCTTGCACGTTCGCGGAAGTTTCAGATTTGACACGAAAAACGACAGCGTTCGCATGGAGGTAGTCCTTTTGATGGGAGTAGTCGATTACAGTAACGGGTGCTTTATCAGCAAAGTCATCGCTCGTGAACGAAGACTCGTTGGTCTTGTTATAATATGATGATTAAAACTTGAAATACGTATTGGGAATCGTTCAGTGTAAACTTTGAAACTTGTAAGACTAATTTTGTCAAATGGCTGTTGTCCTTACGGATTAGTCCCGAACGGTCCGTTTGAAATCCTACGATGACGTATCTGGGGGCTGTAATCTGGTGCTTATTACAATAGTGTGAGAATGTTGAGTCATGGCATTAACACTTGGTATGGTATGAAGTTGCCAGCTGCGGAATGTTAGTGACAATTCTTGGACGAGGCCTCCAGTAATATGAGGAACCTCCCAATACAGCTTGTCAATCGTAACTTTAACCGTCTCCCCTGTGGTGCTACTGAATACAGCGTCGATATCGATATTGCTAACAACTAATGCAAGTTCTTGTCTGATGTTAAGTATGACTTTTCCATAATCTTGGCAAAGCCTAACAGCATCCTCAGCGGTAGACAGGCATTAAAGTTACCCTGTGCCCCGATAATAGGAATATGGAGAGTGTACAACCAGCCAGTATTTTGAAGCTTTTTAACGTCATCAGAACTATAATACATATATCCCTTTAGAGTAGATGTAATACCAGGTCGGGCGACAACGACACCCTTGATTTCGTATCAGCTTTCGCTAAACAAGTGAGCTAACCTATTGTTAAGGAATTTAGCCGTCGTAACTTTACCGTTTTCCTTCCTTAATTTTCTCTCTAGGTAAAGATAGCTCAAACCTGGTAGTTGACATATCTGCTGGAATTGGAATTCTTATTTAATCATTATAGTCAAAACCATTTATATACGGTTGATGTGTGTGCAACTGATTGCTAACGATGCAGTTGTCGACGAGGACTCGTTCCCCTATATTTAGAAAACTCATTGCACTACTGTAAAACCCAAAGACGGCAAGAAGTCGTTGTTTGTCTTTGTTAACTGCGTGGCGACCGAAGCTGAACTGATTTTACGAGACTGTGGACGACGCGCGACGTCTCTATTAGGAACAGGGGAACACATGGTATGGAGACGGGTTGAATCGAAAATTCAGGTTGATAATACAACAAAAATTTTCAACGCTTTTAAATTTAGATTTTACCCGTTTCATTTTATTTACTCGTGTTCTTGAAATAAGATAACCTTTACAGAGAATTTAAGGCACAACTTAGGTTGCATTTTTTGTAGCTAAGAAGAAAACTTCCTGCTAGGATTTTCTTTCTTATTTCGTCACCGTCAGACAGATCAGCTGACGCCCACATAAATAGCAGAATTTGTCCATGTATCTTTTAAGGTACAATTTGTTTTTACTTTTAAATATAAGTTAGTATTTACGATAAATGACAATTGTTATGTACAGTTGCGGTTTTACTTTCAAGGTGTTACTGTCATTTTACACTACAGATGAATAAATTGCTATTACATCAAAATGACGGGGTTATATTAATAGATCAAAGAAATTTGCTCCACACATATCTACATGAAATGTACTCAACATAAGGTTTTATATTCAGAAGAACTTTCAAAGTGACATAACGTAAACTTTAATATGTGCAATTTCATAAATTCGTATGAGTCGGTGTTAAAAGACAATTCATAATTATTTATAATACATTTTTTACTGTGAAAATACATTCCTTAATCTCTAGATGCTTGTGTCTTATTCTTATTAGTATAAAAAATTTATCATATCGTGTTATTTGGAACTTAACCATCTGCTTCTGTGTTGAGATTGTGTAACATCATGTAAAAGCTGTATGTTCCTTTCATAACCTGAAACAAATGTTTCATTACACCAACTATTTTATGGAAATCAACAATAAGCCAATATTGTGAATCAGACATTTTTTGGCACTTACCACAAGAAACGTCTGAAGCGTTAGAGGAACAAATTTTCCGACGGTGAATTCAACCGTCTTCTGATTCCGTTGTATCAAAAAGACTAAAGCCTTCTGAAAGCGGATGTCTGTATCAATAAAATCGATGTCCCAACAAGCATCGGAAATGGCTAAGTACTGGACGGTTACTTCATTCGCCCAATATGCAGTTAAGAATTGCGAAAGAGTCGCTGCTCCCGCAAGAGTTACCATTTGCAAGTATCGGAAATTAAGTACAGACATCTAGATGTAAATAGCTTTTTATTTCCACTGTATAATAAACTTTGATACTTACAGAGGTTCCATAAAACATAGCCATGCAAATGATGGTTGATAGTCCGAAGAAGTCGACCAAAGTTAGTACAGCAAAGCAATGCTCAAATTCATTGGTGACGTATACTAAGTCTGTGTGAAAGAGAACAACTTCCCTTATTGCCTTTTGGAAATAACTCCATTTTATCACTGTTGGTGTTGGCCATTGCGCTAATGAGTTAGGTTCATTCTACCATAAAATTGCATTTATTTGTTTCAAAAGAATGTTCTGTTACTTTAAGTGTAGAATACAATTTTCTAGTTGTGTGACTATTTGTAATGTGGTTAACAAAATAGATGGATTAAATTTTTTATTTTTAGTTAGTGATGTTTATTAAGTAATATTTGCAAATAATTCTGATGGGTTTGATGCCATGCTGGGCGGATAATAATTATTAAGGATAACGTATTACCAAGGAAATCAATCATTTGTTACTCCTATACCTTTGAGACTTCACCATGGATACGGTTTGCGGTTCCTCTAATGAAGTTTTGCAAAATTTTGCAATGGTAGCTCAACAGACCCATCACTGATGCCAACAGTGAGTTGGTTATTGCGTATCCTAGGAAAGCAAAAAACGTGAATACGGTTTGGTAGAGACAAGTTAGCTCATAGACAGGACTGTAAGTTACGTCGAAGAAGGAGTTGTCTCCGTAAGGTAGAATCCAATATGTTGAGTTACTATAAGATATCCTTCTCCTGGCTACTTCCATGCTGGCAGTTAGAAGATAGAAGATGTTCAATGTAAGAAATGTAATAATCTGAAATGTATAACAGCTAGATAGTCAGCAGATACAAATATTTGCATCGAAGAATAGAAAATATATCGTGGAAACCGAAGTTACCAATATGTTTAATCTTTCAGTTGATTATGATAATAATAATAATATAAGCTAAATGCAGACGGTATATGACTACAAATAACAGAATAAAGTGTTGTTTGTGAATAAAACAAACAAGAAGAGAAGAGATATTATAATACAGTTTAATAGATTTGAATATGTGTTTCATACACTTAAATATATTAATAATACTTTGGAAGACAATTGTACATTATCATATCAATTATACATTTAAAAAAATGAGTTTGTTACTAAAGTACGGTGAAAGAGATTTAGTTCAAACCATAAAAATACCATTAAATAGGAGAGTCAAATGTCTAAAACCTATTGTGAAATTAACAACATATACATATTGACAAATAACCAGGACTCTTATCAACACCTAGGCTAAGCCGAATTCAGAAAGAATTTCAGCAGAAATGATCATATTCAAGCTCTTAAAAATTTTGTTTAGAATACTCTTGAATCAACATAGATCTTTACATAGCTTTTGTAGATTATGGCAAGGCATTTGACCCGGTGGAAATATGGATAACCTTGGATTTATTAGCAAGGTGTAAATTAGACGAGTACGATAAGATTGCACACTAACAGCAGCCCCAATCAAATAAAGAGAGAAATACGACAAGGAGACCGTAATCTCTCCGAAATTATTTATGTGATATCCAAGAACGCCCAAGGCCAATAGATAAAATTAACCAAAGGTCGATTTATTTTAAGTTAGAATATCGCCCCTCGATGAAATCATCTGTGGATGTTGGCTGCATTCTATCACCGCCAGCTCTCCTATATCTGCTTTACATCACCCCTCCAAGTGCCTTCTCTTCTCTTAGAGCTGTTTCCAGAGGCTTCTTCGTGTCTGGTAGTTCTGCGTTCCTCCATAGCGTTTGGGTGTCGTAAAATTATTTTTGCATCTACGTCAAGGTAACGCCTGGATTAATGGCTGGGCGACCTACGCATAATGTGCATTGTGTGACAATTAAATACAAAATGTATTTAATTCTCACTGATTTATTACCGTCATTACTGAAGTGATTCCATGTTTATACAGTATGATTAAATACTTTCATCCTTCAGAAGGCTGTGGAATTGTTCGTATCCGTTAAAATTACATTACTAATCTAAAGTTTGTAGCCATCCAGACCTCTCTAAAGCAATGTCTAGAACGCCATCTTTATGCGCCTCCGTTGATGCTTCTTCGAGGTTAGAGATACTTCTAGCATCTAGAATATGATTTTATAACCTCATAGCTCCTTTTGACAACACTTCTGAGGTATTTAAAAACATCCAAATTCTATCGCTGTTGAACCCAACCCATTTCATGACTGCATTTAGCTGGAGCAAATTATTATTGCAATGCTAATTACTTTTGTAAGTCAGGATTGTGTAAACGTCTAATCGCTATGGACTACTCGGCTTCTATTGCGTACTTTTGTTGGTGTTTTAAATTCAATTAAATCATGCAATATCCTGGCGTCCCAACGCTAAGCAATTTTATAGTTGTTATAAACATTCTTTTGGAGATTAATTACAATTTTTCTATGTAATAATAAAATCTTATAATATTATGTCCAATTTGATGTGCGGTTCTTATCTCTAGTTTTTTGTAAAACGATATCCATATTAGCCATTAAGTCTGCAATTTTGTTAATCTGCTATCTGCAGCTCTTTCCACGTGATCGTTCCACTCTTTACATCTATCCCTGACGAAATTCACGAAATCGGCCACATTACACTGTACTGTGCTATACTTAATCTGACCAATTCTGTATTGGTCTTGTGTTCAGTCTGCTGTTTATAAAACTTGTTTCCTTCTTGTTATGTCGTTCGAGTTTTAAATCCATAAAATAATGTCGCTCTGACTATAGCTTTATATAATTCATCTTGTTGTCAATGGTTCGACACTTATTCCTCCAGGTTACGTCTTTAGGGTAATTGATGTTTTGGTCCCGTTTCACCTGTATGGGTTTATAGTAGGTATGATTCCTATAGTGTGAGGTACCGTGCGTGTTAAAGTTTGGCCTTTGCTCAACAAGTCTTTATTGTGGGACTAGAAATAAAGATAGGATGAAGGCCCGAAGATTCCTTTTGAAAAACTACCCCAAAACCAACCCCAAAGGTAATTTTTTTTAGTTTTTGCAAATTTCTCAGAAACTATTACTTTTTACGAAAAATGTCAAGAGCCTTAATTTAAAGAGAATAAAATTTCTTATCGATTGGCGTATAATATGTTTATTTTTAACAGAAACAACAAAATATAAAACTTTACAATACTAAAAACAAGATTAAACATATCTATATATTTCCTACTTAAAAAAATCTGTTTTAACAGATGAAACATTGTGAATCCAATAGATAAATACCTACTCGTCTTATCTTAATTTATAAGTTAGATAAGATGAACATAAAATACAGAATAAACAAAAATATTCCAAAGAATTTACAATATAATAATGAAATCAAGATTTTGAGCACACACATTTGCATAATGAAGTAGAGGGAAGTTCTTTTTTACAACTGCATGCTTTAAGACAACCCTTCTTACAGTTACATTTGGTCAAGTCCTCGCAAGCTTTACTTACTTCTGGGATTGATATCCACCTGGAATAAGTTTGCCCTCGGGAGATTTCACCTAGCCAAAATCAGAGGGATTCTGGATCATGAATCAGTGGCTCTTTGGCAGAAACCCATATGCTCGCTTGATACAGAGCCCTTTTGCAGTGTAGCAGTAGGGCATCTTGCATGGGAGGTAGGGGTCTCTCTCTGGGTTGTTGTTCTGGTGACAAAATATCGCCCTTTCTAGCTGGTTTAATCGTTTTCGCCGTAAATTTTAACAAAAAAGGTTTCTAGTTCACTGAACAAGGGATAGTTTATTTCAATAGTTGTAAATGGCTTATTCAAAATCTCACACATTGAGGATATTAGTGTTTCTCCTCCTCTTTGCATTGCAAGGAATGCGGTCTTTTTTTATCTTCTTCTTATCGACGACGTGGAATCACATCCTGTCAGGGTGGTAAATAAGAGCAAAACGCGGCTAAGTTTTGACCCCAAAGCGTGGTAAAGGTTCCCGCTATTTAATTTTCTTTTGTTTTTTCGCGTTCCATAATAAAGGTATATTGAACAATCGTGACTTAGTTGTTGGAATATTCGAAATGTTACGTTAAGATAACAATTATATCGGAATCTACGCTTTTTTACGAGAATTGTTTTGAACCTGTTTTTAGAGCATGAATTGCATGTACGATAATTTTGGTATCTGCTTCTTCGTGATCACAATTTTTACATCTCTGTTCCCGGGCCTAAATGTCGAACAGCATTTTCATGAGTAATATAGAAATCACACTTTTCATTTATTGTTACCTAGATATCAGGTAACCTGTGCCCCGCCTTGCGGCACTACACAAAACTAAATCTACAACTAATTCTAACTTAATATTAAACTCCGTTAACTTAGTCTGCTATTGTCTTGTTCTGCGTCCTTCCACTGACACTTAGCGAGCAGGCCATCTAAAACTCGCCTTCCGCGTTGCTTCGGCGTCCTGAGCGTCTCACTCACACTCACGCGCCTAACCCACAGTTGCTATGTGCGTTCGGTGTTGGTCCTCTTGGCCTACCTTCTCACCCTGGATCAGGTCTGAGGCGCTGTACCTTGGAGGCGAACTCCGTCAGGGCCTGCCACCACTCCTTCTCCCTTGATAGGGCTCGCGCGTCTTCCATCGTGGTTGGCCATCTGAGTCCCCGTTCGGTCATTCGCGCATCGGCGGCTCCGCGATGTTGTTGCTCTAGTGGGCATCGGAGGAATGTTCGGCAGTGTCCTCATCCCCGCAAGCGCAAGCCGAGTTGTCGCGTTTGTCCATCCGATGTAGGTAGGCCCCGAATCCCCCGTGCCCGGTGACGAGCTGAGTGGTGAGGTGGTCCAGGCGGCCTACAATGTCGCGTCGAGTGGCTATGGATGGGATGAGACGCTCTACAGGTCTCCCGGTAGTCGCTGTGTGCCATCGTTCCTCCCACTTCTCAACATTGCGCAGGGCAAGCCGCCTTTTGCAGAAGGGCCGGGTCACTACGGTGAACGTAGGCACGTCTTCGGCCGCTGCTGCTTTCTTGGTCAACCCGTCAGCGCGCTCATTTCCCTCAATTCCAACGTGAGCTTTGACCCAGTGCAGTCTCACGGATGTCGTCTCTGTCAGCTGCCGGAGCAACAGGTATACTTCGACCTGGAGCTCGGTGGGTTTCTGCATGCGCTGTAGGGCCATCAGCGCTGACCTGCTGTCCGTCAGGATTGATATCGCGAGAAAGGCGCCTAAGTTGCCTCGGATGTATTCCATTGCCGCTCGAAGCGCTACCAGTTCGCACTGGAAGACGGAGCTCCAGTCCGCTAGCTTGACCTTCCTGCTATGAATCTCCTCTTCCTCGCGGATTATTACAAACGCGGCTCCCGCTGCCCCGTCTTCCTGCCTGGATCCGTTAGTGAAGCATCTCGTGGCATACGCATCATCCATACTTGTGGAAAAAGTTGGCGCAAACATCTCGGCGGGGTGGACGACTGCGGCCAAGTCCACCGTCTTTTTCACCTCTCTACCCTCGATGTTCAGTAGACGGAGATGGGCTGGGTCTCTGTGCCCCATTGTTGACCTCCTTTCCGCAAGTTCCTGGATGGACAGGTCAATGGGCGGATGTCGCTCAGTACTAGGGCAGCTTCTGTTGACACTGTCGCGTACGCAGCTGCAGCTCTCACCGCGAGGATCCTCTGCGCACTCAATAGTTGCTTGCGCTGTTTGACTTTGCAGCCCTCGGCCCAGATCGGTGCTGCATATAAGATCGCTGGATGCACAGCTCCCTCGAAGACCCTGGCAAGTGAGTCTCCTCTAAAGCCCCACGTCAGTCTTGCAGCCGCTCCAATTTTATGCGTGATCTTTTTTACCCTTATCGCTGGCTGCCTTAATATGCGGGTGCCACGAGAGCCGAGGGTAGAAATCACACTGGGACCTTAATTTAAGGTTTGGACAAGCATCAGTCGTTAGATATAAAAGAAGATCAGCTTTATCTCTGAGTTCCGGAGAAATTCAGGCCATTTCTTAGGTATTTTCGTCGTACAGCTGATTCTGATACTGGCACTGGTACCGCGATTTTCTCTTATGTCCGATTTAATGTCGGATTTTTTAGAATGAAACATTTTATCGACACTATCTCCAAAGGCAGGCGGAAATTCTTGAATTTCGTGAGCGAAAAAAGCATCGATATTACCATATCGTGACTGTACAGATATATACAAATTAGCAAGTACGGACATGTTACTTTTACACAAGTTATCTTTCTCTGGAATACGCGTTTCTTTTTTGAAGATTTAAATAAATGAAAATTATTTTTCCTTTATTGGCTCATCAAAAGCATTTGTGTTATGAAGAAGAACTTGTTGTACACATTTACTGTGTTGTTTATGGCCAGTAGCCTCAATGATATGGATTGAATGTTTGTCTTCAGAAATTTCTCCATTCAAGTTAACCAAATCATCTCCAACCTCACTAAACGAATTTCCTTTCATTCTAATAATATCTAATAAAGAGCTTACATCGTTCAAGACATCATTCTGCGGCTTTTTACCTTCATCATGGTGAAAAAAATCAGATTCACAAGGCGGAAATAAGTTTGTATTGTACTGAAAAGCCTCAATTTGTCCGCTTAATTCAGGGCTATATATTGCCCAATTCAGTAATGACGCAGGATCTTGGGTAAGTCCAATTATACCTCCGGTACTTTTTAAATTTTTATTCATTTGTTCGTGGCTGTGGTCATTCGGAATTGAAAAAAAATCTTTTATGCGATCGATTGACTACGAATCTCCCCTTGAAGAACTCGTTCAGGATTGATTTAGGCAATCTTTTCATATCTTCGACATGAACCAGAGCGAAAAAAACTTGTCTAATATATTCTAAAAACTGTACATATAGGTCAAAACGCCCTTTGCGATGTGCACGTACAAGCAGGAGTAGTATACTCTCAAACTTCAATACGAGGTACCCAAATGCAAAAGTCGGATTTTTCATTTATTCGGATATTCAGTTTTCAATTTTGGTCAATGCAGATGACTCTTGATGTGCCTCGTGCAATAATTTATTTAGACACACGTAGGAAACTTGATGACCGTACCTGGAAAAATGTAAATAAACATACTTTTAATTTGAAATTATATTTACTGACGTCGAGTCTGTTTTTAATACCTACCTAGCTTTTGTAACATGAACTGCATTAAGTATTCCGTCAACGATTCCAGAATTGCCAATTCCAGCTTCTGTTAAGGCTTCGTCCCATCCTGAACTTTGTAATAAATCCCCAATAGCTTTGATGGAATGTTTTTCTGTGTGGAAACCACCCAGCATAATTACCATATTAGAAACGAAGGAGTTGCTCCTTTGAAGTTTTTTTAAATGGCGTATATTGGTTGATCACCTGTAACTATAGATATTTGTCCGAGATTGATATAAGCCACAGATGCTTTCACAATGTGCATTGCATGTAAAATTTCCCAAAAAATTAACAGTATTCGAGAAAACTGCGAAAAACTAAAAAAATTACCTTTGGCGGTGGTTTTGGGGTGGTTTTACAGGAAGGATTTCCGGGCCGTCATCCTATCTTTTTCTAACCCCCCAATATACCCTTTTCCAGTCAAGGCCAAACTTTAACACGCATGGTAACTCACAACCCATTTTTATATGGGAATTAATACCTACTATTATTTTTTAATATTTGTTTCTGTCACTCCTAGGTATTAGCCTTCATCATCTGTTTTATCATATTTCTTCCTATTTCAATTTTATTTATTTAGCAGCAGTAATTTAATATAAATGTTTAGCAAGTGTCATGGTATTTGCTGTTGTGATTGGTTTTTGAAAGTTTTAGTTAACCCGACACTAGTATCTTGGGGTATTTCGACACCCTCACACGTTTATTGTTATGTTAATAATGTGTTTATCATTTCGTAGGATGTGTCTTATAGTCAGGAGATCCTAAGATTATCTGACTGCCAATATCTGCTAGTTCATTTAGCGTTACCCGAAGACTTCCTGCTGGCGACCCCAGAGTCGATAGATTATATAAATGAACTAGAAATTGGTCTATAACTTTTAAAGTGTGTTTTATGTTTTTATGTATATAAACTTTATATTTTATAGTTTATTAATATTTTGAATATTTTAATTTTAAATGTTTAATATTTTAATATAAAAATGTGTTTAGTGTGTCAGCCATACGATAAATAAATAATAAATAATAATGTGTTTATCATTTAAATACAACTTTCTTCTTTCAGGTATTTTACTTAGGAAGGTCCACATTCCAGTTACGTTACGAATTTTTGTCGTTGGTTATCGCATTCCTCGTTATTTAAGCGAAAATTAACTTGAGCGGCCTGCTACTAACTGTGCTGATAATGTTTTTTATTTTTTTTTAAATTTATTTAATACAATGCGCATCAACATCAAGGGTTATTAGCGCTTTTTGTAGTAACAATGGCTATTTAACAAGTTGGGTATAAAATGATGTGCAATACAACATTGATGCGGTACAGAATTTGCGTGTACATTTTTTTGTCTTAAATTTTATTTAGGTATTCAGTCTCTTTGAGGTATGAAATGATGTTTTTTATGTTGCACTTTTCACCTAAAATAAATGCAACGTCTCCTAAGATGTTAAACTTTTGTCTCGCTCTCCTATGTTTTGGACACTCGACAAGCACGTGTTTCACGGATATTGAGATGTTGCACACATCGCAGAGCAGTGGTTCGCTTCGCGATATAAGGTGGTCATGCGAGAATGTGGTGTGTCCGATTCTTAATCTGGTGATTAACACTTGTTCACTTCTGTTTAGCTTGTTTTGTGACCACCGTTTAACAGAGTTCTTTATTTCACATAGTTTGGACTGGGATCGATTCCATCTATTCTGCCATGACATTGTGATCTAGTATTTTAAGGATGCTATATAGTCTAGTACAACTCTAGTTACCTTTTGGACATCTGGATCACTAATTGCTTTTCTTGCCGCCTGGTCTGCAGCCTCGTTTCCGGCTATGCCAATGTGGGACGGGATCCATATAAACTTTACTTCTTTGCCGGCTGTTTGGACTACGTGTTTTTCCTTTATAAGATGGGTTATGGGGTTTGTGGGATAGGTTTGTTGTATACATGTTAGAGCACTGAGGGAGTCTGATAGGATTATAAAGCGTTGACTGAGGTTTTGTGTTGCATAGACTAGGGCCTGTAGTATAGCGTATAATTCCCCTGAACATATGGAATAGGTGTTCTGCATGGAAAACATAATGGTTTCTGTTGGGGTAACAACTATTGTTTTTGAAGCATCTGTATAATTATATTTGTGTCCAGTCAGGGAAATTGTGAAAGGTGTCGTTTAGGAGTGTCTTGATTAGGTTGGGATTGGTTTCTTTCTTGTTATAATGAGATAAAGTAGTGTCGCAGATTGGGGGACTTATAGTCCAAGGAGGAGGTATTTCGACAATGGAGAAGAACTTCGGTGGTAGTATTATGTTGATTTCAGACGTATATCTATTTAATCGTTTGTAGAATGGTGGGGCTGTTCTTTTATTTGTTTGGTAGATGTTGTTGAATCTGTTGGAAAAGGTGTTTTTATAAACGGGATTTTGTGTTTGCGGAGCAATCTTCGTGGCGAAGGTAAGACTTAGATATTTTCGTCTTAGGTATAAGGGGGGCTCACCGGATTCACAGTACAGACTTTCTATCGGGCTTGTTCGGAATGCTCCAAGTGCTGTGCGTATTGCTAAGTTTTAAATTTTGTCTATTTGCCTCAAAAGTGATGTTTTGGCTGATCCATACGCTATAGAGCCGTAGTCTATTTTTGACCTTATGAGTGATTTGTATATAAGTAGGAGATAAATCTGTGTCCGCTCCCCATGATTTATTCACTTATAATACCATGAGTAGTCAAAGTTATGTCGAATATTTTTGCTGTGGTATCACGAATGTCCATTGCACTTAGGTTCGATTAGGACGAGTGCGCTAGCACGAGTCCTAATCCCAAGCGCAATGGACATGAGTGATACCACCGCAAAAATATTCTACTTAACTTTGACTAAGAATGGCATTCGAGGGACTATTCAATAAACCAAACTACTTTTTAAAATTAGTTTTCACTAAATCTTGCAACAAACCACACAATTTCTATAGTAACAGAACACTAATATTGACTTATTCTAATAAAAATCACATTTGTTTAAAATATTCAGTATACCACTAGTGAAAATTGTCGATTATTTTCACTAGTGAAAATTGTCAATATAGTTCATTTTTATTGGCTCAAAGACGTCAAATCTTGCATTTTTATTGGACAGTTTTTGATACATGACAAGTGAGTTGAATAGTCGCCAATATTTTTATTAGATTTATGCGTTTTTGACATGACGTGATTAAGTTTCTTATATGTGTTTCCCAATTTAATTTATTGTCATAATACATTCCGAGAAACTTGATGTTGTCCACATATTGTAATTCTTAACCATATAGTTTTAGTGTCGGTGGGTTGATAACTTGTTTTGGAGAGAATATGACACATTTTGTTTTTGTTGTTGAGAAGAGGAACCCGGATCCATTTGACCAGTTCTCTAGTTTGTCCAGATGTCCCTGAAGGGTGTTAATTATGGAATCTATATTGTTTCCCCTTGTGAAGAGTACAAGGTCGTCTGCAAATATTCTTGCCTTTACGGGCGGTGCAATGCAATCTGGGATATCATTAATTGCGGCTATAAACAAGGTAACACTTATGACTTATCTTTGTGGGATACCGTTTTCTTGAACCGTTCTGCTAGATAAACAGCCGTTAGCTCGTACTAGGAAGTATCTTTCTCTGGTGCCCCATTTCTCTAATTGTCTTAAAATTTTATGTCGCCATGCTGTATCGTAAGCTCTGGTAATATCGCAAAATGTGGCTACAAGTTTTTGATGTATTGCAAATGATTCGTGTATTTCTGATTCTAAGGGCCGATTCTACAATGCAAGTATATACTTAGAATAAGCTATCCGAGGTATAATTGTCATAGTTTTCTTTGTTACAACAATCGTTTCTAGGGTATTTATTCCCGGGATAACTTTATCCTTGGATTGTAGAATCGGCCCTAAGTCGACTACTATTATTATTAACTAAATACAAGGGCAGAGATAAATCTATTATGCCCAATATACAATAAAAGGTCTGTATGAAAAAAAAAATTAAGTAAAACTAAACCTAAATATTATGCACAATAGTCTTATCTACTTTTGAAAGCGCTGACACTTGGTGCGGTTACAACGGAGTCGGGAAGAGCGTTCCAATTGGTGAATATCCGGTTTGCTAAAAAATGTTGCCGGTGAGAAGTTCTGAAAGACTCCCTTTGTTAGCTTCAATGAATGTCCTCTTAAGCGATCGTTCATGTTACACATAAAAATAGTTTTGAAATCTGTGGAAAGTTTATTGTGGAGTATCTGGTAGGTTAATATGGCATCTCCGCGACGTCGCCGGTCCTGTAAGAAGGGAAGTTCCAAACGAGATAGACGTTCTTCGTAAGACATCCTTCGAGACCCAGAGATCATGCGGGTGGCTGCTCGTTGTGTTATTTCCATGAGTTGTATGTTCCTGACCAGAGAGGGGCTTCAAACTTGAATGGCGTACTCAAGGTGAGGTCGGATATACGATTTATACAGAGTCAAGAACAAACTTGGGTCTAATTGCTGGAAGTTTGTAGAAAGTAAATATTTTGATGTATTGGCTTTTTTGACAGCTGCTTGAACTTGTTCGAACCATGCGAGTTTATTATTTACTATGACACCTAAATCGGAGCAACTATCTCTTGGGTGGATTAGGAAATCATTTATCTGATAAGATATCCAATATGTAAAACACAGCACTTTTCGACATTAAGAGGGATAGACCAAGTCTCACACCAATTTTGAATAGATTCCTGATCCTCTTGTAGTGTGTTGTAGTTGGTGAAAGGATTTCCGAAAAACGTACTATCGTCTGCATAAAAATCATGACTGGACTTTATAACATGCTGAAGATCAGATGCATATAAAACAAACAATGTTGGGCCAAGAACAGAACCCTGAGGTATTCCAGAGCCTACATCATGCCAGGTTGAATATGCAGATCCAATCCTAACTTTGAACTTACGACGGAATAAGAAGGCCGAAATCCAGGATAAAAGTTTTCCTCGGATACCAAAGTGATCAAGCTTTAGAAGAAGTTTGGTTTTTGGAACTTTATCAAAAGCTTTTGAAAAGTCCAAGTATATGACATCGATAGGTTGTTTGTTATCCAAGGCCAAAGTACTCTCGTTGAGGCAAGAGAGTAGATTGGTGAGAACGGACCTTCCAGGTATAAACCCGTGTTGCGTTGGAGGGATAATATTGTGGTTCAAAAGAAACGGAAGCAGAGAATCTACAATAATTCTTTCCATGGTTTTGGCACAGACGGAGATAAGGCTTATTGGACGATAGTTGTTTGGGTCAAGTTTATCACCTTTTTTAAAGATTAGAGTGACGGAAGCTAAAAACCGTATAGATGGTAGAGTCCCATGATCAAAAGAGCTTTGAAAAATGTTGCTCAGCGGATCTGCTAATATTGATGAATATTTTTTAAAAACTGACGGAGGGAACATGTCAGGGCCAGGAGAGGAGTCAATTTTGATATTCTCAAGTGTTTTTTTAACAACATCAGGAGAGAAAATAATGCTTTCAAGAGACTGATGAAGTCTTGTTGTTTGGATTTGAGGTAAAGAGTCATGAAATGGGAGTGTAAACGATTTTTCGAAAGTTTTTGCTAGAGCTTCAGCTGCTGAGGCGTGCGTATCACATATAATATTGTTGTCTCTGATAACGGGTATGGAAATATTGGATGCAAGTTTAGTTCTGGTATACTTGTAGATTGCTTTGCTGCCTTTACTTAAAAGATTTGATTCAAATTCTTTTTTTGGCAAATTTTAAGTCGCTAGATAAAGCATTTGAATATGTGCGGTGTGCTTCAAAATCTACAGTACTATTTGAAGTGCGATATTTTCTCCATAACTGCCCTTTTCGACGAGAACGTGTAATGAAACTATTGTTAATCCATGGTTTCTTGTTGTTTTGCGTGTGTTTGGTGTAGAATGTCGAACTGGAAATGGCCTCTTGTAGGAGAGAAGAGAATGTATCCCATTTTTTGTTAACATCTTCAATGTCGTAAATAGAGTTCCATTGAGTATTGTTGTCGTTGGTAGACCTGTGTTTTCTAAAACCGGATTGTTCCTTGATTATAAGTTTCTTGTCTTCGAGGTACCACATTAAGCGTCGATTTATAATTTTTTCTAACAGTTTGCACATTACACAGGTTAATGCAATTGGCCTGTAGGATTTGGCTTCTAGTGGCGAATTCTTTGGTTTCAAAATTGGTATTATGATAGCTTCCATCCATATTTTCGGGAATGTTTTTGTCAGCCACATAGTGTTAAAAATATTTAAGAGAAATGTTTCCCGCTGTCCGGTAGGTTTTGTAAAAAGCCTACAGGTATGCCATCCGGGCCTGGGCTGGAATTTTGTAAAGTACCGAGCTGCTCATTGAATTCCGCTTTAGTAAGTGGTAGGTTCAGGGAAGATCCTTCGTCTGTGGTTACGACTGGATGTTGAAGTTCGTCCTCCTGCTTGAGTTGGACGAAATTTTCGCTGTAATTGCTATTACTAGAGTATCTTTCATATGTTTTGGCGAGGACGTTGGCGATTTCATAGTTATCTGATATTAATTGTCCATTTTCCAATATTGCGTTTATTGGTTTGTATGAATTCCTGCCCGATATTCTTTTGATTTTTGTCCACACTTCGCTTGTTGAAGTAGAGGGATTTATGTTGGCAACGTATTGTTGCCAGGATTCTTTTTTACTATTTTTGATTATAAATCTCGCTTTGGCTCTCAGTTTGTTGAATGATAGCAGGTTTTCCAAAGTGGGGTGCTTTTTATGTTTGTTGAATGCCTGTTTACTTGATTTTATTGCTTCTTTGCAAGCGGTATTCCACCATGGAACTGGGTTGTGCTTGGTGATGTGTGTTGTTTTACCAATTGCATTGGTCGCAGCGTTGTTTATGATGTCCAGTAGTTGGTTTAACTTTGTGGTGATGTTGTTCTGTGGATGAATTAATTGTAGATCATTTTCAATTAATTTTTGAAATTTTATCCAGTTATCGTTTTTTAGGTTCCATTTTTCGAGAGGGGTTGATTTATGTGTTGCGCGCTTGAGGTTCGTTATCTTAATTGGGAAATGGTCGCTATCATATAGTGATGGAAGTACTTCCCATTCTAGATCTGTTGCTGATGATGGGTCGCAAAAACTAAGGTCAATAGCTGAGTGGTTTCCTGTAAACGAGTTAAATCTTGAGTTTTGGCCGTTGTTTAAAGTATTTAGATTGAGGTTATCTATTACGTTGCTTAGAATGTTTCCTCTAGGACTTGTGTTTATCGATCCCCATCTCATATTATAGCTGTTGAAGTCTCCAACGATAATACGGGGGTGTGAAATTTGGTTGAATAATGTTTCTATTTCTTGACTGGTGAAATCTCGGTTAGGTGGGATGTATATATTACATATATGTAAAACTTCGGGAGCTGTTATTTTAATCGCGACTGCTTCTAGATTGGTGTTTAGGGGTAAGCTTTCTGCTATAATATCCTCTTTAACATATAAGGCAACACCACCGCTTGCTTTGTCTTGTATACGTCGGTTTTGGAAATAGACATTAAATTTTTTAAGATTATGTACATTGTTGTCGTGAAAGTGTGTTTCTTGCAGTGCAATTATGGATGGACTTTGTTCATTTATTAGAAGTTGGAGCATTTCTAGGTGTAGGTAGTAGCTGTTTAAGTTCCAATGTAGAATAGTGTTAATTTTGTTTTGGTTTGGTTTTAGTTCTGCTTTTAGGGTAGGTCTTGAGACGAAGAATCGCTGTCAAGATCTGATATTAGTTCGAGGTGGGATATGATTTTCTTTCTTATTTTGGTACAGCGGGATTTTATACAACGTTCTGTAAAATATGGATAAACATGTCGTTTAGTCCTTGTAAACACATTAGTATAGTTCTGTGCAATAAGAACTGGATCAGGTAAGCCGTGGGCGTTTTCTAAAAAGTCTATTACCTGTTCGTATTTCAGTATAAAGGGCGGGTTATGTGTTTGTATAAATTGTTTGGCCGGTCGGATTAGTTTTTCTGTATTTGATGGTTTTGGTGGTTATTGTTTTGGTTTCTTTACTTGTCTTGGATCTGGTTTTAGGAACATATCTGAAGTTTCGGTTTGTTTTGTTTTATTGTCTGTAGGTGGGAGTGTCAAAATGTCGGATATAGTTCTTTTGGGGGTTGATTGGGTGGTAGAATATTCCATTTCTTCTATCGGGTTTTCTGATAAAGAGGGTTCGGATTCGTGAAGTTGGTTATTGGTCAAGTCTGTTTGTTGGGGAAGGTCAGTAGGGCATTGAGAGGCCATGTGGCCAGGTTTTTTGCATTTAAAACAGGAAAATTCGTCTTGAGACAAGAATATACGGTATGAGGTGTTGTCGTGCATAATAAGTATAGAATGTGGGATTGTAACATGGTTCAATGGGGTGATATAGACTTGCCGGCGAAAACTTAAAATATGACTGTATGCAGTTGGCGTTCATTTTCGAGTACTTTGTGAGGGATAGTTGGGCACACATTTAACAGGACTAGTCGTTCTACCGGAGTTATAAGTCTACGGGCTTCTACTGTTTGTCCGTTAATGGTTATTGATCCATTTTGTTTCATAAACATGTTTACTGTATTCTTACTTGCCAGATAAACACATATTCTATTGTTCGATATTCTTGAGGTAAATAGGATGTTGTGAGGTTGTATGACCGATCCAAGTGCAAAGATGTAGTCCTGTGTTTTGACATTATCGTGAGCCGTAAAAATGATTGCTTGGTCTTTGGTCGGAAATTTTTGCTGGGAAAGTACTGTAGCGTACATTTGCGGTTGAGTTTGGGTGGGTACTTTTGTTGAAGACGATTGTTCGTGACGCTGGGGGCTCCTGTAGACAGAAGCTCCTGAATTATCAGTGTTCATTTTATTTGTTTTTACGTTTACGCTTCATTGAAGTTTGTCTGGCACGGGCCGGTTGTTTCGCCAAGCGCGGCTGTGGAAGAGTTCGTTGATAACAAAGAGTTGGTTGGTTCATCTCACTGAATTTAGAACTGGTTCCTCCGCCAAACTAGCTGGTTTGGAATGTATAATTTGTTGTAATAAGTGCACTATCACTAGCAATAGCGGCGATAACACGCGATAGCCGTTGACACCTGTACTTACGAGCGAACGGAGCGGAATACCGATCTTTACGCTAGGAAAGACAAATCGCAACTCTGCTGATAATAGTGAAGGTGATATTAGAAAATTCGGAAAGGAGCGGTTATATTACAAAAGATGGTGATATCAGTGACAATGTTATTATTGTAATTATTATTATTATTACTATATCTTTCTCCTATTATCTCCCTTCTGGGAAAATTTCACAAAGATTATGAATCGGAATTTGAAAAATACTCACTAACAAGAAAATCGAAGTAAATAAGACAATAAAGATCAATACAATTCAAACCGAGCAATGGAGAAACGACCTGGAACTATTCCAGTAGGCACACCTACATTTAAAATACGCCAAAAAGACGTTGACATAGTTGAAGGGATGTTATTCGTTAAAAATTGAACGTTGAATTTTAGTCAACCAGTTAACGTCATTTTCTTAACCTAAATTGAACATAGATTTTTAGTAACCCTTTTTACTATTTGCGTAATTATATCGTTTATTAAACGTATTGGCGTCAACGTTTATTGAGCGCATTTATATCACGCCGATATGTCGTTGATTTTACGAGCTTTTTCGACAGCCAGCGCCAATTAATGTAAAACGTAGATATTATATTATTATAAAAACAGAAAAAACTAACATTTTCCATATTACGTTAGAATAACGTTAAGATAAAACGCTTTTTCGATTACTAGTAGCTACTTAACGTCCATATAACGTTGCAACAACAACTTGATAATAACGTTTTTGCATTATGTTTTGACGTCGTTGATTTTAAGTGCTTGTTAGACCAGCAGTTGACTTGAAATGTGGACATGACGATTATAAAAACACGAAAAATTTTCCACATTACGGCAGAATAACGTTAATATAAAACGCCTTTTAGATCAGTAGTCAACTGTTAACGTCCATATGAGTTTGATACAACAACGCGATGATTATGTTTTTGCATTACGTTTTGATGTGTTTGATTTTAAGTATATTTTAGATCAGCAGTTACTCTTGAACGTTGACATAGCAGAATAATTATGTTGCATTAGAAGAATATATGGCAGGTAGTATAACATATTATCTTATATTAGCTTATTTTGTTGCTCATTTAAGATAAAACAGCTGTCGATTTTGGGTAGAATTACACAGTGTTGCAGTAGCTACCCCATCTGATTTGAAATTTCTTTTACTAACGGCAATTGCCGTCTTAATTTACTGGGCTGGCAGAAAAAAGTAACTTTCTTCTGTCGTTAATACTTGAAGTAAATCATTCTTAATTCTGTATCAAATAAAAGGTCGTTTCAACGTAAAAAGCAAGTTGAAGTTGTGGTTAAAAGTATGGGGCTCAAAACGTTAGCACGTAACTATAAAATCGCGTTAATAAAACCTTGTTTTAGTGGATAAAGCAAGTGCATTTTTTAAGGCAACGACGTTGCAACGTTTAATTATGGGTAAAAATTGTGCAATTGTTCAAAAGACGTCAGCTTGACAACCAAACGTAAAGAAGACGACAAATGGTAGGCAAAAATGTTGAAAACTTACGTGTTTTGGATCGTAGTATAACGTCCACAGAAACCAGTTTTGTTTGGTTATGACTTAAATGTTAAATCCAGTTACAGGCCAACGTAGAACTAAGCACATAACGTTGAGAAACAGGTTAATTTTCGCGACATTTCGACGTTAATATTACTCTTGGTTCAAGGTTATGAGTCCATGTTAGTTCAACGTATATGTGCACACTGAGATTGTTCAAAAATAAGAAAGAAGAGGGTACGACATGAGACGAAAAAGATGAAGAAGTAATGGCAACGAAAGTAGAATTAAGAGATCCTTGATAATAGCGAAAAATAGAAAAACGCCTGGCATGAGCTACATTAGGAGTAAATTCCTGAAATATGAAAGCAGACATTTAGAGCTACGACCATCGCATATAACTGTAAATAGTAACCCAAAGGGCATTTAAATGGTATATACCTGGTTATGTGCATATCGCATACATTCATTTATTAGTCTCTCTTCTTCTTCCTTGTCTCTGGCGTTGTTAGCAATGAACAAATCATATTGTACAAACGTTAACGCCTTTCCTAGCCTTTTCCGAACTCTCAGAACCGCCGAGAGCTTCACAAACACTAAAAATAGAATAATTGCACTTCTAATTGAATTTGCAAAGAAGGAAACTAACCTATAAAATAAGCACTGCAGAATATCATATTTTCCACCAATATATCTGAGCGATCTAGGTGTAACAGAATTGTATGTGTGGCGAACACTGACAGGGACAATATTCCTCCAAGCATTGCTACCGTGTAAAATTTAAACCACCCATGTTCTTTCCCTTCGAAGGATATGCCAGAATACCAAAGCAATTTTATTAGAAATGTAAAAACTTCGGATTGCTGCTTTGTGACCATCTTGAGTGAAAATGTAAGTGAAAATGCAATTGATGTATGTGGACATGCGTACTTCAGTACATGTATAACTTCGGAAGTAATTTTTATTGAATATAATTAATGTTATCTATTGTAATAGGAGGTAGTTATGTAGTTACGGAAGGAGAGTAGCGTGGCCGAGTTTACTAAAAGATCAATTATTTATTCAACTAAACTGTCTATTTATATTTATTGTGAGATCCGTAACATAGTTCCGCTGAAATTGTAGCTTTCTGATCTGTCCCAAATTATTTTATCTCATAAAAGTAACCATCACTATTAAATTAGAATGATAGTGTATTATTGTGATTTTTTGTTAATAAGGCAAAATGTGCTTATCTGGTTCAACTTAAAATTGGGTTAACTTATTCAAATTTACCTAGGATAGCAGTTGACAGTAAATTTTGTAGCAGAGAACTAATTCAACTCCAATATCAAAAAATATTCGAATGTCATCATAGTAAAACCTCTGAAGGACTCATTGCTATGTGATGTAACAATGTCCTGATCCAAGCCTAGAAATGACGCGCGAAACAGGAGCTCCTCTGGTTTGGCCGGCCGAGAATCGAACTTACCTGGTCATGTATAATGTTTTTCCCTATCCTGCAATCGCGTGATCTGAGTTCAGATTCATATCCAAGACGCAGAATGTTATCTTATTCAAAACATATACGAGTATTAATAAAACTAAAAATTTTGTCTTGATCCACATATATTTTTTAAAAAATTCCCGAACGTTTTCGGCTTATGCCATCTTCAGGGGACGTTCTACAAAATGATTGACAATGACACAAACTTTATAACAAACAAAAATAACTTACAGTTAACAAACAAACAAAATCACAAATAAACAGCACAAGCTCGTTGCAATTGCCACGGTGGGTTGACTAGAACTGGCAATACAAATACGGTGGAACATGCGCGCCGATAGAAGAAAAATGTGAAAGGCGAAAAAGGACCCCATTAAAAAAACTCAAGGGATCGGCAAACTTTTGAAATACTCCGATCCTGCAAATATTAATTGATCGTTTAAATTGACCTGTGACTTATTAGACAAAACGATCTCCAAACACTCAGCAATGTTCAGCTTTACTCCTTTATCTAAATAATGTAAGATTCTACAAAAAGACTCCCTATCGAAATTATGATCGTTTTCGTTGATATGTACAGCAAAGTTCGATTCAATTTTGGATTTTTTAATGCAATTAAGATGTTCGCTAATTCTGATGTTGAAAGCTCTACCGGTCTGTCCTACATATGTAGCTCCACAATTGCAAGTCAAGCTATAAACGCCATTTTTCTTTAGGGAGCCAATTTGGTCTTTATTTCTCACCAAGAGAGTTTGTAAATTGAAATTATTAGAAAAAGTAACATTGAAATCATTACTAGCAAATAATTTCTTGAAAGAATATGACATTTTACCCACAAAAGGAATGGAGAAATAAGGTTTGGGTATAGGTGGGGAAATTATAGGGTAGCAAAAGGAATCAAATATACGTTTTCTCTTTTGATCGAAAATGTTTTTGATAATATAGATGGGAAAGTCGTTCTTTATGGCAATATACAATAATGTTCTAAGTTCTAACACGTAATCTTCGTAAGAGAGGGGTACGATATGTAGACGATGAAACATAGAATAAAAGAAAGCTGTTTTATGGCACATAGGGTGATTAGAATGATAGTTTATACAATGATCAGTATGAGTGGGTTTCCGATATATTTTAAATGATATGTCATTAACATTTTTAATTACTGTTAAATCTAAGAAGTTAAGTTGATTATTTGATTCAAGTTCGTGAGTGAATTTTATATTAGAATGACAACTATTAAGCGAATTTAAAATAGAATCTAATATGTTGAAATTAAAATTTTTAACTACACAAAAAGCAATCATCTACATATCTTACCCAGAAAACAATATTTTTGACAACTGGATCATCGGAGTTTAGGAATTGAGATTCAAGATTATCCATAAAAATATCGGCTAAAAGTGGGCTGAGATTATTGCTCATAGCAAGACCATCTGTTTGAGAATATAGAATGTTGTTAAAAGTAAAGAAATTTTGTCGTAGGCAAATATCCAAAAGATCCATTATTGCTTCTAATTCTGCGTCTGAAATTGCACTATTTATTAACTTATCTTTAATAATGTTTATGCAATCTAAAATAGGAACTGATGTGAATAAATTTGTAACGTCAAAAGAAATAAAGGTTAAGTTATGTTCGAAAGTTAAAGAATTAAGTTTGCTTATGAATTGACTACTATATTTTATACTATATTTGAAGTTCAAATTTAATAATTCTTTGAGTTTATTATCTAAAAATGAGGCAAGTTTATAAGTGTAGGACTTAGTGAACGAATTAACTGGTCTAATGGGCCAATTGTCGCCTTTATGGATTTTTGGGAGCCCGTATAGTCTAGGAATTTGTGGGTTCATTTCTAATATATGATTTTTATAATACATTCCTAAATGTGCATGTTTATTGATGACTGCCTTTAAATCTACAATAAATTTATTTATAACCGATTTTTTTTTTTTTTTTTTTTTTTAGAAAAATATATTAAATTTGAACTTCAAATATAGTATAAAATATAGTAGTCAATTCATAAGCAAACTTAATTCTTTAACTTTCGAACATAACTTAACCTTTATTTCTTTTGACGTTACAAATTTATTCACATCAGTTCCTATTTTAGATTGCATAAACATTATTAAAGATAAGTTAATAAATAGTGCAATTTCAGACGCAGAATTAGAAGCAATAATGGATCTTTTGGATATTTGCCTACGACAAAATTTCTTTACTTTTAACAACATTCTATATTCTCAAACAGATGGTCTTGCTATGGGCAATAATCTCAGCCCACTTTTAGCCGATATTTTTATGGATAATCTTGAATCTCAATTCCTAAACTCCGATGATCCAGTTGTCAAAAATATTGTTTTCTGGGTAAGATATGTAGATGATTGCTTTTTGTGTAGTTAAAAATTTTAATTTCAACATATTAGATTCTATTTTAAATTCGCTTAATAGTTGTCATTCTAATATAAAATTCACTCACGAACTTGAATCAAATAATCAACTTAACTTCTTAGATTTAACAGTAATTAAAAATGTTAATGACATATCATTTAAAATATATCGGAAACCCACTCATACTGATCATTGTATAAACTATCATTCTAATCACCCTATGTGCCATAAAACAGCTTTCTTTTATTCTATGTTTCATCGTCTACATATCGTACCCCTCTCTTACGAAGATTACGTGTTAGAACTTAGAACATTATTGTATATTGCCATAAAGAACGACTTTCCCATCTATATTATCAAAAACATTTTCGATCAAAAGAGAAAACGTATATTTGATTCCTTTTGCTACCCTATAATTTCCCCACCTATACCCAAACCTTATTTCTCCATTCCTTTTGTGGGTAAAATGTCATATTCTTTCAAGAAATTATTTGCTAGTAATGATTTCAATGTTACTTTTTCAAATAATTTCAATTTACAAACTCTCTTGGTGAGAAATAAAGACCAAATTGGCTCCCTAAAGAAAAATGGCGTTTATAGCTTGACTTGCGATTGTGGAGCTACATATGTAGGACAGACCGGTAGAGCTTTCAACATCAGAATTAGCGAACATCTTAATTGCATTAAAAAATCCAAAATTGAATCGAACTTTGCTGTACATATCAACGAAAACGATCATAATTTCGATAGGGAGTCTTTTTGTAGAATCTTACATTATTTAGATAAAGGAGTAAAGCTGAACATTGCTGAGTGTTTGGAGATCGTTTTGTCTAATAAGTCACAGGTCAATTTAAACGATCAATTAATATTTGCAGGATCGGAGTATTTCAAAAGTTTGCCGATCCCTTGAGTTTTTTTAATGGGGTCCTTTTTCGCCTTTCACATTTTTCTTCTATCGGCGCGCATGTTCCACCGTATTTGTATTGCCAGTTCTAGTCAACCCACCGTGGCAATTCAAACGAGCTTGTGCTGTTTATTTGTGATTTTGTTTGTTTGTTAACTGTAAGTTATTTTTGTTTTTTGTTATAAAGTTTGTGTCATTGTCAATCATTTTGTAGAACGTCCCCTGAAGATGGCATAAGCCGAAAACGTTCGGGAATTTTTTAAAAAATATATGTGGATCAAGACAAAACCTTTAGTTTTATTAATATTTAAAATGGTTCACGACAACGATTTTCGTATTATTAATTAATATACGAGTATAGCTTCATAAGGGTGAAATAACAAGAACTTAAATTACTTATAATTTTTACTGTTCCCAAATAGGTCTAGAAATGCGTTTAATGCTCCATAAATAAACAGAAAAATACAGAGAAAACCCCAAGTTATTACCCGCCGAGGGCGGGCCATAATTCTACAGTATCTTGGACGGTAAATATTCAAGGACCAAATGCATATAATTAATAATCTTTAACGTGCACAACTAAATCCGGAGAACGTCAACCTAAATAAAACAAAAAGTAGAAGAAATGCCTCAAATTATCTCATACATGTACTACATCGATGTACTGCGAATATGTTCTGAAGTGTATCTTTTTTTGTTTTAAACTTCAACAAAAATAAATTCGGTGTTAATTAGAAAGCTCCCAAGTACTGTGAGGGTTAGACTTACGATCCAGACAAATATGTAAAGTGATGTCAAAACCTTGGTGATTCAATAGCAATACATATTTTATTTGTTCCTCACTTGTAAACATCAATTTATCAAGTCACTGTATTCACCTTGAAAATGTTTCTTAACTGGCTAGCCAGTTATATTTTACAAGCGTGCTCATAGATATGATAGCGTGCAAAGCCAGAGTTGTCTTCCTTAGTATGTGTCATATTGATGAATTTAGTTGCTTGTCAGTTTGACATTTTGAATAAATGGTAAATTTCTAGTTATTTACAAGTGAGAAACAAATAAAATATTCAACAAAACACACCAGGTAACCATTTTTACTGGCTCAAGGATATGACAGGCTCGCCTAACGGCTCGCCAGTCATCCCAATCCTATCGCCAGTAAAAACTGTTTTACCTGGCTTGTAATGTTAAATACTATATATTGCGTTATTCTATAAAATTAATTTTAGTTAGTTGAAGTGAAATCGCGTTTGCTAGTGATAAGTCTGCATGTCCTTCGGTGAACGCTGTGGAGTTTTTAATATTTTTAAGCGTATGAAGCGTCATGTGAAGGCTGTATAATTCTTTTGTGATATGAGTACTATTAGTAATCATATAGTAACCAATAAGGAGCAAATATGAAGCCACACGTTTTACACATCGGGCTACACTGCTCAACAATTGAAGTTGAACACTTATTTTTTTCTCTGGAAATGAGCAGCAAATATAAACTACACATCCCAAAATTTTATTTTAAGTACAAATGTTTGTTTATAATCGTGTTAATACACCAAAGTATGAAAGAGAACAAAAGAAAGAAAATATCAGCAAAAGTGAATTAACATATGTCATATGAAGCAATAAAACAAATAGTCCTTTCCACGAATATTTATTGTAAAAATTGGGTGGCAACATGTTTCAAAACCAAACTGGTTTCATCATCAGGCCATAATCATCTACAGAGGCATATGGTTAAAAATGATCTACATAATAAAGGAAATCACTTACTGCTATTAGAAATCGGAACACATATCAAAGTGTGACAAGCAATCAGGATGTCTGTACTGAGTAGATTCAATAGCAATGAAAATATCAGAGTAGGATATAAAAGGCAAAAGAAGACAAAGTAAGGGATGGAAACAGCAGGAAAATTACCAAATCATTTTATTATCAAGAAAATGTGATTGGTATTAAAATCTGTGAATTCATTGAGTCTGAATTCATTATTATTGGACATAATTTTAGAAATTTCGAGTAAATTTAACAAAATACCTTTATTAGCTGTATGCAAAATTGTGTAATCTTTATTAGGATCAAAACTGTGGTTAGACTGCAACATGTGATTAGCAAAAGCAGTTTCATTGGGTTCATCGATTGTAATATTGTTTCTGATACAAGCGGAATTTTCTTTAATTCTTTTTCTGAAAGTGCGTCCAGTTTGACCAATATAAAAACAGTCGCACGACGAACAGTCCAGATTGTTCTATTAAAGGGGTGGAATCTTCATTGAAAACCACCAATTTCTGAAAGGAATTGGTAGTAGAAAAGGAAATTATATTTGCTTAAAATGTTTTATATGGATAAAGAAATTGCACCATGATAAGGAATTTAATGAGAAATCTTATTTTCGGAATTATTAATAGGGGTCAAATTTCTTGAAAATGTTATACGGAGATTGATAAACAAGTAAAGTAAGTTAGAGAGGATTATCGTTTTTAATACCAATAAATTTAATGATGTAGTGAATATTGAAATTTTCTGTTGACAGGAATAGAGAATAAACGTCTAAATCAAAATTGAACATTTTCAGGGTTATGTGCTTAAGGGGCCAAAGAACGAATAAGGGTACAACTGTACAACTGGGATTTTTATAAATACTGCAATTAAAGAGATTTCACATTGGAACTATTGTTTTTTGTAATAAAAATATCAAGAAAAGGTAAAGAGTTGTGTTCAGTTTCAAAGGTCAATTTAATATTGTGGTGCACTAAGTTAAGGCAGGTTATAATATTACACTGTTTCTGCTTTGTAAGTTGCAAGCCAAGTTGTAATATTATCTCCCTCAGCCCTACTTGAGGTGTCAAATTATAATACTACCCTCTTCCTTTGGCAGTTATTACAAATTAAATACACTCTTTCACTTAATAATAAGTAGTATCAGGTATAATTTCTTATATACTTACCTTACTCCTTATTGAAATCAATTAAAATTGACATATCTCAATATTCAATTATGACATTTGAAATTATATCATGTGATTCTAATTTTAAATACCTCGGCTAGATAGTTATTGAGCAATGGAACTCCTCATTCCCAGCTGAATGAGTTAATGTTCAAATAATCTCTTATTACTACCAAAAACTGGATTACTATAAAATATTAATGAATTGATTTCGTTGATCCAAAATACTCTTTAGTACATCACATTGTACTTATTATTCAGTTGGTTAGTACTTGAAAGTTTGGCCTGACATTACAAAAAATCAGATATTAGTTGTCAAAGTATTTAATCAGATGTTTAATTGTTTCAAACTTCATTTAAAGTAAGTAAATTTCAAATTATAATGCAAACACCTCCTTTGGGTTGTTCACGACCAAAACAAGCTCGTTACAGCTCTCTGACCCCTTAATATCTGGATATACAGTTCTACAGCACACCACAAACACAAACACTTGCACCTTTTTACTGGTTTCGAAGCAAAATTACTACTTCAAATGGTTTCAAACTATCTTGAATTATACTTTTAATAATAGTTGTCACTCTTAGTCAAATTTAATCGCAAAGAATATCGTATTACTATTCCGTATCAAATATATAATTACTACTTTTTACAATTAAAGGAAATCTAGCCCTTTAAAGTTATTATTTTAACGTCGATTATGATTTTCAAGAAACTTTTTTACTTCATGTAAACAACCACACTGGTTGCCCATTACTACCCCACCAGTTATCTACATACAACTGTTATCACATGATACCATTAGATATCTGGATATTATTTTTAAATTAAATTAATCATCCACATAGTATGCTGCATTACAAGGTGCTATGATCATTAATATTGGGGTTATTAGAATTTAAAATAACCAGGATATCATCTACGTACCTACCCCAATAGATGATATTATGAATGAAGGCAGCTACATTAAATATTTTGTTTTCCAAGTTATTCGTGAAACTCTCTGCTAATAGAGGTGATAGGTTAGATCCCATGGAAAAACAACACTTTTGTTTAAAAAAGGAAGAACTAAGTTGAAAAAAATGTGACAAACCTAAATTTAAACAGGAAAGTAAAGTTTCAATTTAGTTACTGTTAAGATCTGTCTACCAGCATTTCTTTTAATAAATCAAAGCAGTCATTAGAAGGAATGCTAGGAAAAACGTTGATTACATCAAAAGAACAGAGAGTAAAGTTTGAAAGTAAATTTAATTTTGATAAAGTTTTAGTCAATCATATGGAGTTTTTTATGGAAAATTTAATTTTGAAATTAGTAACGTTGGTCTTCAATAAAGATCCCACCCCTTTAATAGAACGATCTGGTGTGCACAGTCCTGAAGGTTCGTCGTGCGACTGTTTTTAGATTGGTCAAACTGGACGTACCTAAAAAATAATTCTTTTTTTAAGAACTTTCCGCTTGTATCAGAAACAACAATATATTATCGATCAACTCAATATCAACTCAATTAAACTGCTTTAGCTAATCACATGTTGCAGGCTAACCACAGGGTTGATCGTAATAAAAATTACAAATTGTGCATATAGCTAATAAAGGTATTTTGCTAAATTTACTCAAATTTTTTGAAATTATGTCCAATAATAATGAATTCAGACTCAATGAAGTCACAGATTTGTATACTAATTATATTTTCTTGAATAGAAAATGATTTGGTCATTTCTTGCTTTTTCCATCCTTTTCTTTGTCTTTTTTTTGTCTTTTTAACCTACTCTGATAATTTCGTTTTAATTGAATCTAGTTAGTACAGACATCCTCAATGCTTGCCCCACTTTGACATGTGCTCCGATTTTTAATAGCAGTAAGTGGTTTCCTTTATGATATAGATCATTTATTTTTAACCATATGCCTCTGTAGATGATGGCGTGATGATGAAACCAGTTTGGTTTTGAAACATGTTGCCACCACAATTTTTACAATAAGTATTCGTGGAGAGGAAAGATAGTGAAAGATATAGAAGTCAAAGAGGAGCGGAAATGAACACAGACCATTACTTAGTAAGAATAAGAATGGATCAGAAAGATGTAATAAAAAGACCACAGAAACTAAGAAAAAGGAAAAGAAACACTTAAAACTAGATGAATTGATGAAGGAAAAAGAGAAGAGATTATACCAAGACGAAATTAAAACAGAACTAAATACGGATCAAGAACCAACAACGTAGAAGATAAATGGAAAAACATAAAAGAAGCGGTTAAAAGGGCAGCAGAAAAAGTCTTAAATGAGAAAAAATACGTAAAAAAGCAGACGTGGTTCAACGAAGAGTGTAGATTAGCTTTGGAAAAAAAGAGAGAAACTTGGTACAGATGCTACAGCAACATAATGAAGAAAGCGAGAGGAAGTACAGAGAACAAAAGCTTGAAACGAAAAGGATATTGCAAAGCCGAAAAGAAAATATCAAGAAGATAAATTAGAAGAATTGGAAGAGAAGTACAAAAGAAAAGAATAAGAAATTTTTACCAAGATGCAAAAAGAATAAAAAAAGGCTTTCAGGAAAAAACAGTATTTATAAAAAGTAAAGATGGAAACCTGATAGGAGAAAACAAAAAAATCTTGAGGAGGTGGAAAGAACATTTTGAACAAGTATTAAACCAAAAAACAGAACAACAAGAAATAGAGGAAGAAAACGAAATCGAAGAGAACATAACACAAAGAAAAGAAGAAGAAAGAGAATCAGCACCAACTAAAGAGGAAGTAGCCAAGTACATACAAGACAAAAAAATAAGAAATCCCCAAGAGAAAATGAAATATATGCAGAGTTTACCAAATATGGAGGCAAAGAACTGGAAGAAGAAATATGGAAGATGATAAAAATGGTGTGGGAAACAGAAAACTTACCGCAAGAATGGAAGAAATTCATAATTGTACCGATTCACAAAAAAGGGGAAAAAGCAGAGTGTACGAATTACCGAGGAATTGCCCTCCTGGACACAACATACAAGATTCTAGCAAAATAATTAAGGCAAGACTAGAAGTGCACGTAGAATGGAAATAGGTGAATATCAGTGCGGTTTTAGACGATATAGGCTATGAACGTAATATAGAAATGTATGCAATTTCATTGATTTTAAACAAGCACAGTATTAAACAGAAAAAAAAATTTCAAAATCTTGAAAACATTCAGCATCGATAAAATGTTAAGGAATTTAATAAAAGAAACAATGACCAATACAGAGAACAAAGTGAGGTATAATGGGCAAGTTTCAGAAAATTTTAAAACAAAAACGGGATTGAGACAGGGAGACCCCCTCTCTACAATTATATTTAACGTAGTGTTGGAAGCGGTTATGAGAAGCAGCCAAATGAACAGAAGTGGATCAATTAAAACTAAAAGTCACCAAGTCCTCGCGTATGCGGACGATGTGACAATAGTAACAAGATCAATGCAGGAAATGCGAGAAAGAGTTAAAATTTTCGAATATGAAGCAAGAAAAGTGGGTTTGGTGGATAAACACAGAAAAAACAAAAATAATGAAGGTAAGTGGCAAAGGTAGACAACACAAGTACAGGAAAAGACGCGGTGGTAATAAAAACGATAGGTGAAAAAGAGCTAATAATAGAAAAAATGCGATAATTTACTTTCCTAGGAACGGTAATTACGGAAAACCTCGACTACAGCAAGGAAATAAAAGTAAGATTTGTGAAAGCGAACAGAAGTGCGGGCGCCTTAAAAGATGTGCTAAGTTCAAAATTAGTGTCGCGAAAAGCAAAGTTAAGGCTTTATAAGACAGTTATACGACCCACGGCAACGTATGCATGTGAGACGTGGACAATGGGTGTAGCGGACCAGAACATGGTAAGCAGATGGGAAAGAAAAATGTTGAGAAACATTTTTGGAGGTGTACAAACGGAAGAAGGTTGGAGAAGACGGACAAATGAAGAGGTACATAGAATCTACGGAGAAACAGGCATAATAGATTTTATGAAAGCACAAAGGTTAAGATAGATGGGGCACGTATGGAGGCTGCCAGAGGGAGAAGTACAAGGATCTGTTAGACGGAAGACGACATGAGGCCAGAAGAAGAGGCCGGCCAAGAGTCAGATGGAAAGAAGCGGTGATGGAGGACTTAGCAAGTAAAGGGATAGAAGATTGAGAAACAAAATTACGGACAAGAACAATGGAGAGAGATTATTAAGCAATGGGCCTAAAGGCCTGTCAAAGCTTTTGTATATATATTTGTGGAGAGGACTATTTGTTTCATTGCTTCATTACCCAATTAATGTCGTGTCATATGAAACAAAAGAACTCTGCATCAAGAAAGCTAAATTTCACTATTAGTATTTAGTTCGACTTCTCCAGTAGTAGCTATTGCTTGACATCGTCTTGGTGTGCTAAGAATACGATTGTACATAAATTATTGTGGGACTTCTTTGCCATTCTTCCCTTAGAGCATTTGCAAGCTGAAGGGAATTTTCGATACGGTCTTGTCGATCTCTAATTCGAATTTTTACCTATTCAAAACATTCTCAATTGGATTGAGATCAGGAGAATTTGCTAGCCACTGACTTCGCTCAATAGCATTGAATACTATACGGACACAGTGTGGAGTAACATTATCATCCATTGATAAAAGTTTAGAGTCAAATCTTTGTGCAAATGGACATTTATCTGTAGTATAATTTCGTCTTTGTACCTCTGTGCTGTAATTGTTGCGTTATTCAATACCAATAAATCGGTGCACTGTTGTGCAGGGAAACCTCCTCAACGGTCACTGATCCGCCACCAAAGAGTAAGGCAGGTGCAGTACACGCCTCAATATACCATTCTCCAGGTCTCCCTACATTAAAACACGTTCCTCTGAGGCGAGTACAACAAATTTTTATTCATCTGTAAACAAATATCTATCCGAATCATCGTCTCTCCAGTTCGTTGTACCTTCAATAAAAGGTGCTTGGCACATCTTGCTTTTAAATCATTTTCATGTTACCTTTTTTACAGTTTGTGTGCTCACTGATGTACCAGTGGCATTCAGTAATTCACTTCGTAGCTTGGTAGTAGTTATAGTCCTATTTCAACGTGCTAATAGTTTTAGAAATCTATTTTGTGCTGCCATAGTGAACCTTCCGCGCCTTCCTCCAACAGTATGTCGGTTCTCCTCCAAGCTCTATTTATGACACAAGGCGACAAGTTGTACCTTCTGGCCACCCCAGATTGAAGAACATTCTTTCACTATATTTTATTCCATGAATACGAGGCGAAAGACAATATATATTACACAATTATTAAATTATTATCACCCTATTACCATTGTTATTTGACTGCAGAAAGCTACTTGACAACAAAAATTAAAACAGTATTAAGTTTCTAGTAAAGGTAACCAGATCACTGCAACAAGATATTAATTTACTATCAACATAGGAATCAGTCACTCACAATAAAATCATTGAAATACCTTAAAATTTGTTATATTATTAGGTGTTTCACTTCAATTGTTGAGTAATGTATATAGAAATAGTCATTAACCACAGTAAATGTTCTGTCTTAGAAGGGCAAAGTACAAACTGAATAGTGTTATTATTACACTGAAATCAATAGACTAAAGTGTTTTGAAAGTGAATATCTGTCTGAAAAAATCAATAATCGATTTGAAGTAAAAGTACTTTCGCATCAAAAAAGAATTATTTGCATATATCTGCACGTTGAATATTTTGGTACCCATGTAAACAGCTATTATATTTAAAATGATATACCGGGTTTTTCAAAAACATAGTTTGAAACTTAAGGAAACTACCGGACGTTTAACACAAACATTTTGCAGATAAACTACTTTTTTCAAATATCTTATCGCCGAATAGACCGTCCTAAAGAAGGTGGTTAGATTGTAACTTTTTAACGAACGAATTATACAAAAATATGTTGGGGTTCAAACGGGATAGTGCATGCGTCTTACATAATGCTGCTTCCAGCTAGCACCACATAACTTCTCCTATCCAATCCCAACTCTCACCTTCACGTGGTGCACCCTGTAAACCCGAGTAACCCTACCGGAGATGTGGTAACCAACCCAGGTGGAAGGTAAGGTCTGGATCAAACGAGAGTGGGAGAAATGGCCTCCGAAAAGGGGATTGGGCATGGGGCTTACTACCCCTTGGGATAAAACCCTTATCCCGTAAAAAACGATAGTTACGAAAACTGATGTACAGCCTCGGAACTCTGGACTGAACAAATGGAAACAACTCTTGCGACGAAAAACGGATATGACTATTGGATCGTGGAATGTACTAAGCCTGTACCGCCCTGGAACCCTAACGAACCTTATAAAAGAACCAACTAGGTACAGGATCGATATAACAGCTTTACCAGAAATACGATGGCCCGACAAGGACGTTATGAAAATGAAAACCCACACCCTATTCTATAGTGGATCAAACCAACAGAGGCACGAATTTGGAACTGGATTCCTAGTAAACAATGGAATACTAGACAAAGTTATTGATTTTAAGCCAATCAACGATAGATTATGCAAACTAAAAATAAATGGTAGGTCCCACAACATATCTTTAATATGCACCCACGCCCCAACGGAAGTCAAAGATGACTAACAGCAACGACAATGGGATGCAACTAATAGACTTTGCTTCATCAAAAAACATGAAAATAGGAGGAACCCGCTTCCTCACAAAAGCATACATAAAGCGACGTGGAAATCCCAAAATGGAAGAACACTCGACCAAATAGACCACGTTCTAATAGACGGAAGACACGCTACGAGCCTCATGGACGCAAGTAGCCAAGAGGCGCGGACTGCGACTCCGATCACTTCCTTGTGAAAGAAAAAATAAGGCACAGAATATCTAGGATTTTCAATACACAAGGTGAAAAAAACGGAAAAGATGGGACACCGACAAATTACGGTCAGAGGATTGCCACCACAACTACAAGACGGCGACTAACGACAAGCTACAAATAGACAATGAGAATGTTAATCAGGAGGCAGACATAGAAACACATTGGGAAGCAGTCAAGGAAGAAATTACTAAGCGGGACAGGAAAGCATTGGGAGAAAAAGACAAGCAGGCGGAAGGAGTGGTTCGATGATGAATGTAGAGAGGTCATAATACGTCGTAAACAAGCAAGT
This sequence comes from Agriotes lineatus, assembly GCA_940337035.1. Lineage (NCBI taxonomy): Eukaryota > Metazoa > Arthropoda > Insecta > Coleoptera > Elateridae > Agriotes > Agriotes lineatus. Next base: position 106,952,368 of record OW679197.1, on the reverse strand, counting down.
ATAGAACCAGCAGAAGAAGTAAATTAAACAAATATAGTGAAGAGAAAAATAAGGCCAAGAATATCCTTAGGCGAAAGAAAAGAGAGTTTATGAATCGAAGAGTGGAAAAAATCGGGGAATACCACAGCAGAAATTAACAAGAAGTATGTATAAAATGACAAAGGAGATTTATTTATTTATTTATTTATTTATTTATTTAACGGTTAAAGACCATTTCTTTCGCATACAAGCACATGATAAATAATAAAATTTATATCATATGATATATCAATAGCGAATAAGCAATTAACATAATTATAATGATAATACATACAAAAATACTACATAAATAAGCAATAATAAGCAATTAACTGAAAAAATAATAATCTGAACATAAATATAAGGTGCCACATCTTACTAATTCGTGTTTTGGCGTATAAGCCTTCTAAAAGAACTATATGAATGGGAGAAGAAATCGATCTCGCAATCATTACCTATTTTAAGAAGCTTAGGTATAGGAGCATTTAGCGCATAATTTTGACTATGGAATTCAAGTTTAAATAGTTCTTTTGATCTAGTAACTCTAGTAGGTACTACCAAATTTATTTTTCCAAAATCGTTGCGCAATCCATCGAGCCAATTAAGAGTTTAAATAATATGCAGAGGACTTGATTTTTACGGCGTTTTTCTAAACTGTCTAAGTTATTGTCTAACTCATTGGAATGTACTAAATTATAATCACTTATAATACCATGAGTAGTCAAAGTTATGTCGACTATTTTTGCGGTGGTGTCACGAATGTCCATTGCGCTTTGGTACGATTAGGACGAGTGCGATAGCACGAGTCCTAATCCCAAGCGCAATGGATATGAGTAGTGATACCACCACAAAAATAATCTACTTAACTTTGACTAAGAATGGTATTCGCAGGGACTATTTAATGAACCAAACTACTTTTTCAAATTAGTTTTCAGTAAATCTACCAACAAACTACGCAATTTCTATAGTAACAGAACATTAATGTTGACTTTTTCTAATAAAAATCGCATTTGTTAAAAATAGTCACTTGAATACCTTCTAGGAAGATATATCCACTGATATTTTTTTTATTGGTCAAGAAACGTCAGAATTCTGGATTTTCATTGGTCACTTTTTGACAGATTACATGTGAATTGAATAGTCAACTTTATTTTTGTACGCTAAAAATCTTAAAAATTTGTTTTGAACTTTTTCAATCCTATTTATATGACTTAAGTAGAAGGTTCCCATATTAAGCTTACATATTCTAGATTAGAGCGTACAAGTGAACAATAGATGTTTCTGATACTATTAAAATTAATAAAATCAGCAGTATTCCGTCGTATAAACCCATTAACTTCAAAGATTTGTTGATAATATTACTTATATGCTGATCAAAGTCAAGTTTTGAGTCAAAAGTGACACCAAATCTAGAATATTATCAACAGTAGGTAAGATAATGTTATTTATAGAGTAATTAAAATGAATGGGATTTTTTATACGATGGAAACGAATTGATTTACATTTGTCGATGTTAAGGGACATCATGTTATTATTACACCAATTGTAAAGCCGGTTAATATCCATTTGCATTCTGGTACAATCTTCTATTGAGGAAATGGGTGCATACATTTTTAAGTCATCAGCGAATAACAAAACTTCCGAGAAGGAAAATATCTCGGTTATATCATTGATGAAACAGTTGAATAGCACTGGAGAAAGATGGGATCCTTGTGGCACCCCAGACGTTACTTCAATGACATTTGAAAGGTAGTTGTTGATTTTAACAACCTGTTGGCGGTGAGCAAGGAATTCCCCTTACCATGAGAGAAGAGTACCATAAATACCTAGTGCCTCGAGTTTAGCTAGAAGGATCCCTTGGTCCACTCTGTCAAAGGCTTTGGAGAGATCTGTGTATACGGCATCGACTTGCACCTTACGTTCCATAGCTTCGGTAACATCCTGCTTGTATATTAATAAATTGGTAATAGTGGATCTCCCCTTTACAAAACCATGCTGGTGTTCTGGGGATACAGGATGATTTTGAGATAGGAAGATAGTTTTTTATGTCGATTCTGTCTCCGGATTTATAAATTGGCGAAACATAGCTTCCTTTTCCAAATGTCAGGAAATTTTCCAGTACTGAGGGACAAAGCAAAGAGCTTGTGTACGGGATTAACAAGAGTGAATCTGCACTTTTTCACTAATAAGTCAGGGACACCATCTGGCCCTACGATAGATATGTCTTTTAATGCACCCATGTGATCCAGCACCTTATTTATATTAATATCAATAATTCCAAGACTGATACCATTTGTGAAGTTAAAGTTGTGTACTCTGTTATTATTAGCTGTGTAGACAGATGAGAAATGAGATGCAAATAGATCCACAGTGTCTTGAGGATTATCGGAGCATAAGTTATTTAAGTGCATCATGTTAGGTAGTTCATTTGTACATTTTTTCTCTCTTACGTATCGCCAAAATTTTTTGGGTGAGAAATTAGGTCACTCTCTACTTGTCTATTATAATCCGTAAAACACTGCATGGATTTTCTTTACATTGTTCTCGAAGATTGCTAAAATCCATGTAATCGCTTATTGAATTACTTAGTTTATATTTCTTGTGGGCAATTTTTTTCAGAGTTACAAGATTTTTAGATCATTTGTGAATCATTTTGGGAATTTCGGAGATTTAAATCTTTTTTCGAACAAAAGTTTCTATCGCACCGTAAAGTATAGAGTAGAACTCATTAATAACAACATCAATACAGATTCAATAAACACATTATCCCAATTAATCGAAAAAAAAATATTCATTCATAGAAATATAATCAGTGTTTTTGAAATCATGGTAATAATGGTCAAATTGCATTGGGACGAAAATTTCATCTAAGCTGAATTTACAAACTAAAACAGGGTGAAGAATATCTACCGGAAGTAAAGTCTCTTCTGCAAGTAATACGTCTACTTGATTCGAGTCCGTGAAATTAAATCTAAGAAGTACCCATCTGAATTGGGATACATATTTAGCTGTTTCATATTAAGGAGGGCTGCAGTTTCGGCTAGTAGGTTACCTTGATGAGTTACTTCTCCTTCAATTAGGCTGACACCCATTGCATCATTCGACCACTTTATTCTTGAAACATTAAAATCACCACACAAAATTAATTCACAATCAGGATAGTCAAGTTTCAGTTGATTTAAATTATCGCATAGAGATTCATACAGTTCCAGTTTAGAATTTGGCGGAAGATATGCCTTATGCAAAAATCAATGATTTTTTATTAAACGAAATTAACGCCACTAATGACTCAATATCTGTACACTTCCACAAAAGTTTCCTTGCTGAAAAATGTTTTTTACCGCTATTAATACTCCCCCTCCCCTTTCATGAATGCTAGTATTGGAACTCCTATCGCATCTAAAAACAGTATATTTATTAAGTCCTAATTCACTGTCGGTAATATTTTCTTGTAACCAGGTTTCCGATAGCACTAGTATATCGTAATCACTTGCTGTGCTGACTGCAGTTGACAATGTTTTAAGTTTGGTTCTGATACCACGAACGTTTTGATAGTAGATAAGTATAGATGACTGAGAGTTTGACGAATTTGCGGTATTTATATGTAGTTTTTTGGATTAGTTTTAACAATAATAGGAGTTCCCTTTACATATCTTATAGTGATATCTGTTTCTCCGCTAGTAGTCCTGCGATGAAGTTCTTCACGAAGTGATTTTAAATAATCACGTTGGGAGGGAGTTAAATCGTTATTGATCTTAATACGACAGGTATTAGGAATATTTCCTTAGCTTTGAGTATTTCGATAGCATCAGAAGCGTTATTAAAAGTAACCTTAATTGGTCTTGATTTGCCTCCAGTTACTTTGCCGAGACGGAAAATGTGCGTTATTACGGGAATTTTTCCAGCGATGTCATTAAACAATTTTTCAACCTCAATCTTATCCTCAGCTAGCTGACCACTGGTGGAATTAGCAGAGGATTCATTTACGTTGAATAAAATAATATTAGACGCACGCAAATTCCGTTCCCTAATTTCAGATATAATTTCTTCAGATAACCAAAGGCTTCCAGCCAAGAAATAATGTATGCAAGAAGTATTAGAAAGATGGGCCGAATACTTCTATGACCTACTGAACGGCGACGACAATCAACAGGAAGCCGAAAACGAACCAGTAGAAGACGGTGTGGATGATAACCAAGATAACCAAGAAAACCAGGAAATAGAATTACCAATCTACACCGAAGTAGAAGAGGCTATTCA
>OW679197.1:106843593-106947990 GCA_940337035.1 Agriotes lineatus | reverse complement strand
TCTCAAGACAATTGAATGCTTCACCTAGGTACGCAAGATAACGCTTGCTGTGACTTCGTAAAAGTGGTGCACCGTTAGGACAAGATTCTTCAAACTGGCATGCAAAGGACAGTAAAATTAAGATGACATCGTAGCGAGGCGCATTTTACACGTGCTTTGAATATATACAGTGTGTCCCCGGATTGTTTGGACGACTCTTGTAAATGACAAAAAATTTTCTAGTTGAAATTTGAGCTTCTGGGGTCCAACCCTGCTTGGTTTGAAACTAATTTGTGACATAATTTTAGTTTCGAGAAATCAACTATGCCTTGCATCTTTTCAAAAATCTGATTTTTGGTTCTAGTAAATTGCCTTTACTGTTAAAGTTACGACAAAATGTTATTAAGAAAAGTTGTTCAGAGTCAAAAACTGAGTAACTGTACAAAATTTTAAAATCCTAAGCCTACTTTAATTTTTGGCCCTTTTTTATTGGAAAAGTACAAAAGTGCTCTTTAAGAAAAAGGAATTACAAAATGTTATTAGGAAAAGTTTTCAGAATCAAAAACTGAGTGACTCTACACAATTTTAGATATCTCTTTTAATAGTAATAATAACAGAATTACAAAAAATATTAAACAAATTACACCTACATTTGTACAATATTGTACTACTATTACTACATTATTAATTTATTCTATTAAGACACCTTCTAAATTTACACAGTATTCAATTCGTGATCTGAATTCTTCATAGGCAGCTCGAATTTTTTCCATAGTAATTGTTTGTGCAGCGTTTAGAATCGCATTTTTTAATTCTACAATATCGTTGGGAATTCTTTCTGCATAAACTATCTGCTTTAATCGGCCCCACACAAAAAAATCCATAATCGTTAAGTCCGGAGACCTTGGGGGCCATTGAAGTGTTCTGCTGTTCTTGCCAATCCATCTCTCCCCAAAATTATTCATTAACCAATTTGAAACCAGACGTGTTGAATGCGCCGGGCATCCATCATGTTGAAAATAACTAACTTGACGCAGTTGTAAAGGAATTTCATCGATAAACTTTTCTAAAATGGTTATCTATGTGTGTTGATTTAGTTTTCCATCAATTAAAACGGTCCAATTAAACCAAATTGGTGTGATAATGCACACCATACATTGACATTTTTAAAATATTGACTTCTTGTATTTATTATAAAATTTGGATTTTCTTTGCTCCAATATCTACAACTCTGTGTTGAAGGAACGCCGTTTGTGGTAAAAGTAGACTCGTCAGAGAATATAATTTTCTTACAAAAATTTCGATCGCTCAAAGTTTTTTCGCCCAAACATAAACAGAAGTCTAATCTTTTACCTTCATCCCCATTTTCCAAAGTATGGAGAAATCGTACTTTGTATGCATGAGTCTTTCTGGCTTTATAAATTCTTTGCAAATGTGCTCTGCTTATATTGGTGTTGTTACTCCGTCTTCTTAAAGACATTTTTGGATCGTTTGCCACAGAGTCAAGTGCAACCAATGTTGCGGCATCGTCGTCATTAAATATTTTTGTTTTGTTTTTTGATGTGATTGATACTTCCAGTTCGTAAAAATTTCTTAATCAGCCACCATGCGTACGATTTTTGAACTGCTGTTTCTGGATATTTTTCATTAAAAAGATTAATTACGGAAGATATGGATCTGTCGCAGATGCCGTAACACTGAATTAAATAAATTTTTTCTTCCTTTAACATTTTTAATTAACACTAATAGTTTAGGATAACAAATTAAATACAGCGTCAACACTACTTTTAAACTATTTGGAAAATTCTTACTCAATACTTGTATTTTATTGATATTTTGACAAGTGTACGTTTGTTTTCCATGGCTACTATTACAAAAATACTAAAATTGTGTAGTCACTCAGTTTTTGATTCTGAAAACTTTTCCTAATAACATTTTGTAATTCCTTTTTCTTAAAGAGCACTTTTGTACTTTTCCAATAAAAAAAAGGGCTAAAAATTAAAGTAGGCTTAGGATTTTAAAATTTTGTACAGTTACTCAGTTTTTGACTCTGAACAACTTTTCTTAATAACATTTTGTCGTAACTTTAACAGAAAAGGCAATTTACTTGTTAAGGACTTTATAAACTTTTGCCGCTTCTCTTGCATTCTGAATTCATACTGTGCGCAGTAGACTGCCGGGCCGGCTTCCGATTCTAAAAACACTTAACTTCCATCTGTCGACGAGACTGCATGCGAAGGAGTCCGCTCTACGAAAGCTAATTCTTTTGTAAATGTTCAAATATTTGTGTTCAAGGTGTTGTTTATTGCTAATAAAGTAACATATTTCCGGCTTTCAACGAGTGTATTTATTCAATGAAACCTACATTTCATACAGTCCACAAATTTCAAGGCGAGCTGGCAATCAGGAATTTTCCAAATAAAGGAAAACTGAGAAGGCTCCACAACATTGGACCTTCGAGCCGGATTAGTGCGAGCAACATTGGTCCTTCGAGCCGGATTAAACCACATTAGGTCATTGCGAGTCCAGTCAACAGCGACAGCATTCGACAACATTGGTCATTGGCAAGTACAAAAGCATATTCAGTTTTGTATTGCATCGCATGTAATCGACCGCAAGGAAGCAGCGCTCCATATTCGCAGCAACGCGTGGAACGAAGAGGGCACATGCGGTGCCCGTAACGAGAGGAAGGAAGACAGCAGACGGTGCTATCAACGCCAAGTTCGTGCACGTGGGCATTGCAGCTGCAAGCCGGCAGTCTGCGGCGTCTCGTCCAGACCACAGTAACGAAAAGGAGGCACGTACCAATATCAATGTAAGCCTGATTTTCCTATGCATAAATTTGGTTTACTTCGTCTGTGTTTGCATGTGTGCATAATTTCAGCTGCGTATTATTGCGTAAACAAATGGTTTATGAGTCATATAAACATTTTAATTGCGTGAAATGCCAAGCTACTACGTTTGTTAGCGATATCCCCTGCATGTTTTCATACTGCAGTCGAAGCAGTCACAAGTGAATCATCTCGCGTTGTACCAGGGTCGTTTTCTGCGTCGTTAGCGACGAGTTTCTCGCGTTGTTATCAAGCGCTGTCTGCGTTGTAAACAAAATTCCGTACCAGAGGCGTGCGAAAGGTTTTATCATTAAAGAATATTTCAGATTCTGCAAGTAGTAAGGCTACCACGCGTAGCATCTTGCCTGAAATATCACAGATAGTTAACCCGTTGGGTCCGCATACCAGAAGCGTACAAAATTCACGCCAGTGGCGTACGAAAAGTTAGTTCGATCTGTTAAATTGTTTTTAATCTCAACAATTATGGATCCGCTTGTAAGAGCACGTGGCTCTATCAAGGGCAAGCTTACGAGTTTCGCAAAATACGTGCAATCGTTGCAAGCAATTTACGAGGTAGATCAATCGTTATCTAGCATTCAAATTATTCAGTTGCAAAAAAGATTGAATAATGCAGCCACATTGTTATCAGAATATGATGCGGTTCATGAACAAATTTTAGAAGCCAGTGAGGATGCAGAACGGGAAATGCAACAGCGAGTCGAATTTGAAGATTCTTATTATTTTGCAATTTCACTAGCTGAATATTTGATTAATGAATACAACAAACAGTCTGATGTTGCACGAGATCGTTCTGGATCGCCTACTGGTAGCTTAAGATCAGGGCATTCAAACTGCAGCTCGCAGTGTAATACGCCATCGTTTAGGCTTCCTACCATTTCAATCCCTAAATATTCAGGAAGTGTTTCAGAATGGCTAGAATTTCGTGAGATATTTAGTAGCTTAATTCATGAGAATCAAACGCTGACTAATATTCAGAAGCTGTATTACCTAAAGGCTAGTTTACAGGGTGATGCAAGCCAAATTATAAAAAGTTTAGAGTTTACTGCGGGTAATTATACTCTAGCTTGGGAGGCATTGTGCAATCGATACAATGATCCAAAAATTCTGGTTCATAACCACCTCAAGGCTATTTTTGAGCTTGAATCTTGCAGTAAGGAATCTGCAACTAAATTACGTACGATTAGCGATATGTTATTCAAACATTTTGCAGCAATCAAATCATTAGCTACCGAAAGCGAGCTTCTTGATTTTGTTATAATTTATGTAGTTTCTAAAAAACCGGACCCCACTACATTTCGTGAATGGGAGGTCCTTAGAAACCGGTCAAGTTCTGACCTGCCTAATCTTGATGAGTTCAAGGAATTCTTACAAAATACAGCAAATCTTCTAGAAACTCTAGAGGTAAAGGATAGCAAGCTTGTACCCGAAAGGTCTTCCAAGGTACATTCGAAATCATTTGTGTCAGGTACCCCTTCGTGTCCACTTTGTAAAGGATCTCATTCCTTGTACAAATGCGATAAGTTTGTCAAGCTGTCTGTTCTTGACAGAAAGTCAAAGGCAAAAGAGCTCCGCGTATGCTTTAATTGCCTAACTCAGGGTCACCTTGCGAGCCTCTGTAGCTCCAAATATACGTGTAGAAAGTGCAAATCAATGCACAACACACTTCTTCATGAGGATAAACCTCAAAATGCTTCTTCTAGTCAACCAGGATCTGCGATGTCGGCAGAAACCCCTGTTGAACTAAATCAATCGATTTCTGCATTCTGTTCGAATGCTTTGCAGGTACTCTTACCTACGGCTACCGCTAAACTCATCGCTGATGATGGTACGCCTCACGTTGTGCTAATCCTGTTGGATTCCGGTTCCCAATCGAACTTTATACGTTCAGATTTGTGTAAAAGGTTGAAGCTTCCAATTCGCGAAGTCAACGTTACTGTTTCTGGCTTAAGTAAAGCCACTTCTCAAATCAAGGCTAGGTGTGATATCAAGCTGCAAGCCCCTCACACTTCATACGGCATTGGCCTATCCTGTCTTGTTCTCGATGAGATTACGGGTGTTACCCCAAGTTTTCGCGTCCAGCGAAACAGCTTCAAGGTTCCTGATAACATCAAGTTATCAGATCTGTCCTACGACCAACCGGGCACCATCGACATTCTGATTGGTTCGCCCATTTTCTGGCAGCTCCTTTGTATTGGACAAATTGGTCTAGGCCCAAATCTTCCCATCCTCCAAAAAACTCGTTTTGGTTGGATTGTTTCTGGCCCTACAGGCCCCCCTTCTGCGTACCCTGTACAGTGCAATCTTAGCACGATCGAGGATGTTTCTGACCCCATTGCTAGGTTTTGGCAACTCGAACATTACCCAGAGGAAAAGGTTCGCACAAATGAAGAGAACGCCTGTGAGGCACATTTCGTGCAAAATACTCAACGAGAAGCGAATGGTCGATTCGTTGTCTCTATCCCTCTCAAGGAACCTGTAGAGGTATTGGGTGATTCATTGCAAATCGCTCAGAAAAGATTCTTATCATTAGAGAAGCGGTTACAAGCGAACCCTGACTTGTCCAATCGCTATTCGAGTTTCATGAATGAATATTCTGAATTAGGTCATATGTCCGTTTCAAACCCTAATTCAAACGAGATATCCTATTATCTACCCCACCACGGAGTCTTAAAAGAGGAAAGCCTGACAACTAAACTCCGAGTTGTATTCAATGGTTCTCAAGCAACCACTTCCGGGCAATCTCTGAACAGCATTCAGATGGTTGGCCCAACCGTGCAGCAAGACTTATTTTCAATTCTTGTTCGCTTTCGCAAGCATTTATTCGCTATATCAGCTGATATCGAGAAGATGTATCGCCAGGTTCTGGTGAATCCTAACCATAGGCCCCTTCAGAGAATCTTGTGGCGACCCTCCTCAGCTGAGCCTCTTCGGTCGTACGACCTGAATACGGTTACGTATGGCACCGCTTCAGCATCTTTTCTTGCTATTCGATGCTTAACCCAATTGGGCATCGAATGTGAGGCTTCAAATCCCGAAGTCTCTCGAATCATAAAGGAGGACTTCTACGTCGACGACCTTCTGACAGGTGCCGACACTCCTGAGAAAGCGCGTACTCTCTGCTCAAACTTGGATCAGATTCTTGAGTCAGGCTGCTTCAAACTTAGAAAGTGGATTTCTAACTCTCCAGAAGTTCTCGATGGAATACCAGATTCCGATTTGCATCCGGGTGTTCTTGATTTCAGTGCACATGAGCACACAAACACCCTTGGTTTGATTTGGTCCTTTAAAAGCGATCATCTGATGTTCAATATTTCAAATTCTACAAGTAGTAAGGCGACGAAGCGTAGCATCTTGTCTGAAATATCGCAGATATTCGACCCGTTGGGTCTTCTAAGTCCATGCACCATGGGTGCCAAGGTTCTTTTGCAACAGCTTTGGATGGAAAAGCTGGATTGGGATGAACCCGTTCCTAAAGCCATACAAGAAAAATGGTTAACCTATCGCAGTGAGCTTCTCATGCTCAATGACTTAGCAATTCCTCGTCACGTCCTCTGTCGGAGCGTGGTCGAGATAGAGCTCCATGGTTTCTGCGACGCCTCTAACAATAGTTACGGTGCGTCGATATACATACGTTCCAAGAATCAGGAAGGGGAAGTACAGGTTCACCTTCTCTGTTCCAAGGCCAAGGTAGCCCCTTTAAAGCCCTTGACAATCCCGAAGCTCGAGCTCTGCGGAGCTGTTCTTCTAAGCAAACTTTCCGTGCAAGTCATAAAGGCACTTGATTTGCCCATATCTAGAATCGGTCTGTGGACAGATTCCACAATAGTGCTAGGATGGTTGAAAACCAGTCCAAATCTTCTTAAGACCTTTGTGTGCAACAGAGTTGCTGATGTTCAGCAACTCACCTTTGATGCCACTTGGCGGCATGTTCCCACAACGTCTAATCCTGCTGATCTTCTCACTAGGAGAATCACCCCTTTAGGTTTGAAAGAATTGAGCCTTTGGTGGCATGGTCCCACCTGGCTAAGCGAAGGTGAGGCCTCTTGGCCTACTTCCAAACATGTTCGTGCTGAGCTTCCAGAATTCAAAAAAGAAGTTCAGAGTTTTCCTGTAACCTCTGTTGAACCATTTCCGTTCAATCAGTATTCAAGCTTTGCTCGCTTACAACGAGTTATAGCTTATTGCTTTCGTTTCTATAACAATGCGCGGACCCTCAAAGCTGATCGCCTTTCTGGGCCCCTTTCTACAGATGAACTGCAAGCATCCCTTGTAAGGCTTGCAAGGTTTTCACAACGTGAGTCATTTCCTGACGAACTTAAACTGTTGTCACAGAGCAAGCCTGTGAAACAATCTTCTGCTTTGATATCCCTGAATCCCTTTCTGGATTCCGAGGGACTGCTAAGAGTTGGTGGTAGGCTCCACAACTCTCAATTACCCTTTGACAAGAAGTTTCCTCTAGTGATTTCTGGCAAACATCCATTCGCCAAACTCCTAGTATCGCATGAGCATCTTCGGCTTCTCCATGCCGGACCTCAAATGCTGTTAGCTAATCTCAGAGAACGATATTGGATCACCTCTGGCAGAAATATCGTCAAGCAAGTGGTTCATCAATGCTTACGGTGTTTTAGATTTTCTCCTAAGTTAACTGAACCCATAATGGGAGACCTGCCAGCCTCTCGTACTCAATCATCGCCCCCATTTCATACGACTGGTATTGATTATGGTGGACCGTTCATGATGAAGGATCGCAAAGGACGTGGTTCTAAACTAGTGAAGTCCTACCTTTGTCTATTCGTTTGTTTTGTCACAAAAGCAGTGCACCTTGAATTGGTCGCTGATCTTTCTACTGAAGCTTTCTTAATGGCTTTTCGCAGGTTTGTAGCTCGTCGAGGCAAACCGCTCCATGTATATTCAGACAATGGCACTAATTTTGTCGGCGCTAATTCCGAATTAATCGAATTAGGCAATTTTCTCGCGGAACAAAACCCTTCTATTTCCGAATCAGTCGCGAACGACGGAGTAGCTTGGCATTTTATACCCGCGCACAGTCCCCACTTTGGCGGATTGTGGGAGGCCGGAATCAAGTCCTCCAAACATCACATACGTCGCGTTATAGGTAACGCTAGTCTAAATTACGATGAATTTTGCACTTTGTTGGCACAGGTGGAAGCGACCTTAAACTCCCGACCCCTGTCCCCTTTGTCCTCTGATCCAAACGACCTTCAGCCTTTGACTCCTGCTCATTTCCTGATTGGTCGTCCGTTGGTGTCATTGCCTGATCCCAACGTTACTGAGATAGTCGAGTCTCGGCTGTCTAAATACCAGAGAATACAACAACTTCACCAGAATGTGTGGAAGAGATGGAGTAAGGAGTACATCTCGGAACTCCAACAGCGCACCAAATGGCGCACGCATCTTTCGGACCTCCAGCCTGGCTCCATGGTCCTCATCAAGGATGACAATCTACCCCCTCTGAAGTGGAGGTTAGGCCGGGTCACCGAGCTGCACCCTGGCCTTGACGGCGTTACGCGTGTGGCGTCAGTGAACACTGTGTCAGGGATCGTGAAGCGATCCTTCGCCAAATTGTGCCCGCTACCTAGTGTTGTGAACTAGTGCGTTAGCGTTCAGCGCAGTTTTCGTAAAGCCTTTTGGCTCCCCATTGTTCGGGTTTTCTTGTACTAGATTAAGATCCATGTACTATTATGCTTTGTATATATATGTGTTCATGTTACATGTTTTACTCTAGCTTTTACATGTCAACTCTGTACTGTTTTATTTGAAAGGTTACCCTTTCCAAGGCGGGCGGTATGTTAAGGACTTTATAAATTTTTGCCGCCTCTCTTGTATTCTGAATCAATACTGTGCGCAGTATAAGGTCGAGCGGGCTTTGCCTCGCCGTTCTCCGCACTTACGTTTCATCTGTCAACGTGGCAGCATGCAAACCGGTCCGCACTCCGAAAGCTAATTCTTTGTAAATGTTAAACTGTTCGTGTTAATTTATGGCAATAAATTACTACTTTTGCTTTTCGGCGTGTGTATAATTCAGTGAAACCTACAATTCATACAGTCCACAAATTCCAAGGCGAGCTGGCAAATCAGCAGTTTTCAAAATAGCGGAAAACTGAGAAGGCTACAAACATTGGACCTTCGATCCTGATTAGTGCCCCAACAGTGGGATTTTTAGTTCGTTTCACTTTCATATAAAGGTAAAAGTTCATTAATCAGAAGAAATGGGCGCCATAACTTTATTTAAAAAGTTTTAAATTCAATAAGTTTACAAAGGTTACGTATTCTTTCTAACAGTCCACAAATTAATTGTTATGCATTAGAGGCTTATACCTTCCTAATTTTAATACACATTATGTAATTATTTAGCAAGTTTTATTCTTCTCTGACAAGTTAGAATTTGTTCTAATAAAACGTTAGGATTAATGAATCTATCAGTATCTAGGAGATTTCTTATACCTATTTAATTAATAACCTCCGGTTCGTAAGATGAAAATATAAAGAGCTCTCTATACCCTCGTATTTCTCTTTCCTAGGTCTTAATTACGATTAATGATCGGTATTTAGTTTAATTGGTATCATTCCATGTAGTATAAGAAAGGTCCTTTATGAAAAAAAACTTATTATTTGACAAGTGACCCAAAAAACTAACTTGACAGTCACAGAACGATTTAATCTCACTTCAGGCCACATCACCTGGTAAGTAACTATTGTTTTTACTTGAAACTAATCTGTTATTGAATATTCTTAAAGCTTACGCCCTAATTTAATTATATTTAAGCTATGACGCGGGTTTAAGTCTAACTAACGATATTAAACCCTTTCAGGACTAACATACGGTTAATGCAGAGAACCCTTGAACCTGGACCTCTCCATCTGCCAACATTAACTATGAAGAACTCCTCACGGAACCAAAGAAGTTGCCCTTGACTGGTGAGTGATCCCCTAACTGGTTATATATTTCTAATTGCGTCCTCTCTTTTCCTTATCGCTCGTAACTTATCGACATACTTCTCCATGGCGAATATACAACTGACCAGAACTGGCGTCAAATGAAAAAGACCGACGAGCTGGTAGTCAAAGAGGAAGCCCTAAGAGCTGGTGGTCAAGGAGGTGACACTAAGAGCTGAATCAAGGAAAACCCTCTATTACGATTTGTATGTATTAGTTTGCCGTCTACCTACCAGTTATATAATAACTGCCCTTTTCAGAAAGAAAATGTTTGTGGAATTTATCCTATCTGCTATTGTCTGCTTGTATCCTTTCTAAGCTAGGATTTTCAATTTGCTTCGCTTCTGCATAGAGAAGCGTCCTTTTGCTTTCTCAATTAAACAGGAAGTAATAATTTTTGTTATTTATTGTTCTTTTATTAACGTAACCATGGGCCTTCTAAATTAAATTTCAAAAAGGGTAGGCAACCCCTCCTACTGGTCTTGCGCTTAAAGTTGCCTATCTATTAGGATTAATTAATATTGAACGATATTCCTGTAGAAGCTACGATATGTACTGCTACAACAAAAAGTAACTATTGACATTAAATGCTTAGACAATAATTCAAGGAAGATAGTAACAAAAACAAATTTAATTCATCTTACACCAGATTGCACGGCAATCATTGACCATGATACCTTATTGTTCCAAATTAGAACATCTTCTACAAAAACTGTAAAATTACAAGTACCCAATATTGATACCTTAAATGTCTTCTTCTTCTTCTTTGTCTTTCCCTTTTTGCCATTACAGCGTTGGGGCCTCTATCCATCTATCCATTTCCTAAAGTTGTTCCTGCTTCTAGCCATTTCTTTCACTTCTCTTAGTGTCTTCCCTCTTCTTGATGCTATTTCTGTTATTGTATCATCCCATGTCTTTCTAGGTCTTCCGCTCGGTCGCCTTCCTTCTATTCTTGCTTCATAAGCCTGTTTCGGTATTCTATTATTTTCCATCCGTACTACGTGTCCTAGCCATTTGAGTTGTTTATTTTCAATTGTGTGTACCACAGGTTCCTGTTCAAGTTGTTCTCTGATGACTTGGTTTCTGATTCGGTCTCGTCTTGTTTTTCCCTGTACTTTACGTAGGTATTTCATCTCTGAGGCAGTTACTTTTGATTTATGTTTATCTATCATTGTCCAGCTTTCCGACCCATAGTTGAGTGTTGGTATGTATATTGTTTTATATAAGTGCATTTTTGTCTTTTTGCTTATTTCTCGCTTTCCAATGATCGTGTTGTTAATTGTGTAGAAAAGTTTACTCGTTTTGCTTATTCTATTTTGTATCTCTTTATCTATTTTTCCGTCATTTGATATTATTGTGCCTAAATATTCGTAACGTTCTACTTCCTCTAGTGGCTTGCCGTGTATTCTTATTTCTACTCCTTGTTGTTCTTGGATCCTTGATACTCTCATAATTTTACTTTTCTCCTCATTAATCTTTAGACCTTTGTTCTCCATCTGTTGTACCCACTCGTTTAATATTGTTTGTAATTCTCTTCTGCTATTGGCCATTAGTACTACGTCATCTGCATATATCAAGCTCTGCAGGTAAATTGGTCTCAAATTCCAGTTTCCTATTTTCGTCTTTCTTGTGTTTAGTTTACACTGCTTTACTATTTTGTCCATTAGTATTATAAATAATAGTGGACTCAGACTATCACCTTGCTTGATTCCTTTTTTCATTTTAAAATTCTTTGAACATCTGCCATTCAGTCTTACGCATCCTTCTACATTCTTATATATGCTTTCGATTGTCTTTCTAAGTTTTATACTAACGTTCATTTCTTCTAAGATACCCCATATGTGGTGTCTTGGCACTGTGTCGAAAGCCGCTTTCAAGTCGAGGAATGCTAGATGTAATGTTTTTCCCTTCTCTAAGTACTTCTCTGTTATCATTCTCAGTGTAAATATGTGGTCTTGTGTTTGTTTGCCCTGTCTGTATGCTCCTTGTTCTTGTTGCAGTTCATCTTCTATCTCGTCTCTTAATTTCCTTTCTAGTATTTTTGTATATACTTTAAGGGCTACCGGTGTCAGGCTTATTGCTCTGTAATTATCACATTCCATGGTGTTTCCTTTCTTATGTAACGGTATTATAAGGTTCTTTTCCCATTCCTTTGGTATTATACCTTAAATGTAAATAGTGATAAACACACTAAAACAGCTAGTGTGGATCTAACACCGATGAATGTTAAGGAATTAATTAAAGACCAATCACAACTTGGAGAAATACAGAAAATACTTGAACCTGCCAATATAACAGATTTGCATTATATTTCTGTAACCACGATTATAATGATAAGTATAATTGTCATAGTAATATTAAGTTTGTTATTGTATATCTATTGTAAACGCCAAGCCTTACAAGATAAATTCATGGCATATATAAAATCAAAAGTATTTAAAGACGATATTCCTAAACCTTTTGAGTTCTTAGAAATCAAAACGTGAAATTCAAATGCTTTGAATTATCTTAAAAGGGGAGGAGTAATGTGGTAACATCCCTGATCACGTGCCATATACGTGCCAATTGCTACCATAATTTCTATATTTAGAATTCTCTGCCTGTAACATTGTGTAATTATGTGACCACACTCAATCACGCCACTCGAGGCTGGCAGATGTTATAAATAGCCGTTCCTGTATGCTTTTTAGTTCAGTTCATATCTTTGTGTCAAATGTGTAACTCCTACAATTTAATTAAAAGCTTTGTGTAGTAAAACAAATAAAGTTTTTTTTCGTTAAGGCCACGATTGGCAACTTAACTAGCGCACACGTAAATTGCGGGGCGAGTCCGCGGACTACAAGCGGAACTCAACAACAGCGGTAAACTTTTCAGCACGGTTGCGCAATAGTACATATATTATGATACAAGTTTTATAAGAAGCATTTTGTAGCACGCACGGGTTTAGGGTACGACGAGCGGAGCGAGGAGTGCCCTAAAGGAGTATGTGCGACAAAATGCCTTATAAACGAGGTATCATACAGTATTTTAACTACTTTGACTACTCTGCACTTTTTTAAACAAAAATTACTCTGTTTTTAGTATTTTTACTTCCTTTTACGATAAAGGAAGTATTGGATTCACCCCAAAAATTCGAAATTGAGTTTCCAACAGATCTTCACGTTTTAGAGTCCCCTGAACCAAAAAACATATTTTTGTTCATTGGTCTGTCTGTCTGTCTGTGAACAGAATATCTCAAAATCGAAAAGAGGTATGGCGTTGAAACTTCATATGTGTACTATCTAGATGCGCGACCGCAAGCTTTTGAAGAACATCGAATAACCGGAAGTTTGGTGTTTACTCTTGTGATTTTTCAGTTTTTTCAATTTCCTACAAAAACGGTTCTGACGATTTTTTTCAAAGGTTACATTTTTAATGTGTATTGGTGTGAGATAGGTGATTTTCGAGTTGAATACCTCTAAAATGGGTTTATTTTGTTTCTTTTTCTTTGTTTTTATTAACTCCTATTTTAAACAGGTATATTATTCCTTTTTTGAGTTCAGCTTAAAATTCTAGAGAAAATTTGTCGCTTCAACTAACGCCTATTTTGTACAGTTTTTGTAGAATTTTTAATTTTTGACAAATGCTTAAAAATTAATTTTTTTTGTCTAATTATAAGATCACTGTAAAAGGAAATTGTGTGCGTGTATCATACCAGATTTTCTTTAAAAAAAAAACATCCGCTTCGCAGAAGAGGGGCGTTGGTAAATACTACATAACAGAATTATTTTTTTACAAGCCCGGCAAAGCAAGTTTTTTACTGTGTCCTAATGGAAATCGAAAATAGCTATTTATGAAAGAAGTAAATAATCTAAGACTTTATTGAACAAGTCTAGCGTATGGCCGAGCTAGGCTAATAAATAGGATGAGTCAATAAAGTTGGATTATGCATAAATTGCCTGCAAAGCTTTATGCTCCGCTGCTTTTTAATTTAAATAATAAATAAATATCTATTGACAGATTTTTCATGATGAACATCTAAGACAACATCAAATGTTTTGTAAATCTTCATTACCATAATAATAATTAATCGTTGATTTTTCATTTATAATAACTGTTTCTTGTTAATGTTCGAATTTATTTGTTTTTATTAAAGTAATTTTTTGGTTTTATAGTAACATTTACTTGACAGTGACAGTTCACTCTCCAAATTGCATTATCATTATGGTACTAGTACAATAAAGTGCAACTTTATGGACTTTAAACAGTTTTATAAACAAGGCCTTTACGATGCAATTGAACAAATGGTTGAGCAAATGGTGCCCAAAAATAATGTATTCCTAAATTAAGCTAGCGATTCGGAATCTTCAGAACCTAAAGAGTAAACAAGAATGCCGAACCGACAAAACACAGGAAACTGGGCGAGTAATATAAAAAATGTTTAGTAAAATAAGAAAAATTCAGCAATAATACATATACCGGGTGACAATGAGACTCGGGCCATGCTTATATCTTCTTTATCTATGCATGGATTTGGATAAAATTTTATACCAAGATACAATACATATTTTCTGATTGGCCGATACATATAGTCAAAATGGCTAACTTTCGGTTTTACCGGAAATTATACCAACTTTGATTTTTTAAATGGAATACCCTGTATATTTTATGTTTTTCTGAATCTACGACTCAAATTACATACAACAGTGTTGCCAAATTTGCTTAGGTATTATTAGTTATTACATAAAAATATTTAAAAAAATAATTGATTAATTAATTTTCAGTTTCAGATAAAGATAAAGTAGTGAATAATGCATATCGTTAGATTGGTAATTGCATTTTCTATCTAATGGCAAGATGGCCCTTAGTAGGTGCCATTTAAATAAAAAGACTTTTTCTTAAAAAACGAGTTTAGCAAACTATATTCATTTATTAAAGGTTTGTTATTGACCTTATTGCTAAAATAGCTATTATTAAGAGTTGCTAGAGTCAATTAGAATAGATTTTTCCAAGTGAATGCCTTCTATGGTACAAATAGAAAATTAAAAAAATAATTTTTTTGTTTAAAAAAATTTAAATTTGACAAGACTATTATATGTAATTTGACTAGTAGATTCAGAAAAACTTAAAATATACAGGGTGTTCCATTTAAAAAATCAAAATAATTTCCGGTAAAACCGGAAGTCAGCCATTTTGACTATATCTATAGGCCAATCAGAAATTATGTCTAGTATCTTGGTATAAAATTTTATCCAAATCTATTAATAAATAAAGAAGATATAAGCATGGCCCTAGTCTCATTGTCACCCGGTATACCTTGTCCGCCAAAAATTCGGCATAATATGGGAAAACATTTTATTTTTGATTTTTTAAAAAAAACTTTTTAGGTCAATAATTTGTGCTTTCATAAAAACCTATTTAGCCCCTATCACATATACCGAGTGATTTTTATTTATTTAAAAAATGGAGTTTTTCGAAATTTTCAAAATCCAAAAAGTGCTATTTTTTTTAAATTAAGTAAGAATTCAATGAGATTTTTTAAAGTATGTTATTTCTAGCTAACTGAACAATCTCAAGGCCAGCAAACCTCTAATTTTTTTAACTTTAGCTAAAAATTAATTTTTAAATTTTTAAATATTTTCAAAATTTCACATATCATGACTTAATATTAAAATTAAATTTTGTTTATGTGAAAACTTGAAAGATTTATAATTGGAAAAAATAATATAAAATGTTAATTACTTCTTCAGATTTTTTATTATTTACCGAAAAGTAGTATATTTACATAATTTTTACGTTTTTTATGCGAGGAGCTTTTTAAAAGAATTATTTTTCACTTCTACTTAATATCTATTTAAACGGCTTCAAGAAACCCTAATCTAGCCCTGTTAATGATTTACTGTTACAAAATTTCTGTAAATGTTCTTTTACAGTTATCTAAATGAGGTTTTTTTAGAACTTGTAATTGGATAAAGAAAAATCTGCTCATTTAGACAACTGTAAAAGAACATTTACAGTATTTTGTAACAGTAATTCATTAACAGGCCTGGATTAGAGTTTCTAGAAGCTATTTAAATAGATATTGATTAGAATTGAAAAAATTTTCTCCTAAAAATTGTCTTTCATAGAATAACACGTAAAAATTATGCAAACATACTACTTTTCGGTAAATAATAAAAAATCTAAAAATGTAATTAACATTTTATATTATTTTTCCCAATTATAAATTTTTAAAGTGTTCACATAAAAAAAATTGACACTTATGTGAAATTTTGAAAAATATTAAAAAAACTCAAAAATTCATTTTTAGTTAAATTTAAAGAAAATTAGGGGTTTTCTCGCTTTGAGATGGTTTAGTTAGCTAAAAATAACACACTCTAAAAAAAAATTATTGAAATCTTACTTAATTTCCGAAAAATAGCACTTTTCGGATTTTAACAATTTCGATACACTCCATTTTCTAAACAAGTGAAAATCACTCAGTATATATAATAGCGGCTAAATAGGTTTTTAGACAAGCACAAACTATTGACGTAAAAAGTTTTTTTGAAAAATCAAAAATAATTTTTTTCCCATATTATGCCGACTTTTTGGCGGACACTGTGTATATATACTACTCCTTTAAATGTTATTATGTTGGCCATTTATTGTATGTATCATACATTATATTTACTAAAAATTACTTATTATACTAAATATTTTTTATACTTATTGATAGCTCTTTATTTTTTGAGCATCGAAAAACTAAAAAAGTTGTAATTTTTACTGTTAATGTTAAATTTCACTTGATTTATCACTGTTACACGTGTGTGAGCACAGAAATGCAATCGATTAATGAAGAACTAATGCCGACAAAACTTTTAACTTTTATGGTCAGCATAATCTCGTAGACTTTCTCAGAAAAGCACGTAGTACAATAGCGAGAGAATTCAAACGGGTTTTTGCTCGGACCTTGCGTCCCGAAGATTATGGAAACTAGAGTTCTGCGTGAAAGCAATAAAAACTGTAATTACAGTTGGCTTTAATATGGTTTGCTACTTGACTAAAATTAATTTTGTAGCGATGCTGGCGCCGCGCACGCGAATAGTTTCTTACTCCTTGTGATCTAAAACCTTAATATGTAAACTTTCAAATATTGATATAATAGCGCCTGAAACTCTTACAGGGTTGGGTTCGGTTATCTAGTTACTTTGTTCGGAAAAAGTGATTTTCAAATATTTTAAACTATTTATTCAAATCGAACGTCACTTCTAATGTCAACAACAATTTTCAAATCTCAATGAAAAATGCCCAATTCTTAGAATGGTACATTATAACATTAAATAACACAGTAAGTTATTGTTTCTTAATTAATTTCACCTTTTAAAGTGTCTTTATTTGCTTTCCAGTTGGTATACTCTAAGAAATCACCCACCTTGTATATTGTACTTTCACAATGTTCAAGACTGCAACCTATCCTTTAGCCACAATCGACCTCTCTAAGCAGCTCCCTGCAATGCAGCTCTCACGAACAGACCACCAGTCCCAAGCTTTGTCCAACACTACAAAACCCAAAATCCTTGACAGAAACCAGCCAACAGAACAATCCCAGATATTCTCCTGTCTCTGCAACTACCTTCCGGAATGTACCCTCTTGCTTCACCGACACCCTTCTAGACTCTCCACTCAACAACAAATAGATTGATGTAACCCCTTTTTATTTATGTTACTTGTTAAATGTATTCTTCTCAATAAAGCCGTTCCAATATAACTCTTCAATTATTCACTTGTAAATAACAATTCTTGTATCCATTAAGTTTTACCACATGCCAGTTATCTTCTTTTTTGACCTAATTTGTGCTAAATTTTATTAACTTGTCTTTATCACTGATATATTTAAATTATCTACAGTTAATTCTTTTCTTACTTATTTCAATATTTCACTTTTTTATATACCACGTAGATTTAGATATTACCCTTCTTAAATAAGCCAAGACATGTTCACAGTAAACTTTAATCTACCACTGTTAATAAAGTACTGTTACAAAAATCCTGTAAATGTTTTTTTACAGTTGTCCAAATAAAGAGATTTGTCTTTGTCCAATTACGTGTTCTAAAAAATCTCCTCATTTAGACAACTGTAAAAGAACATTTACAGAATTTTTGTAACTGAAATTCATTAACACGGCTAGATTAGTTTCGTGAAGCAATTTAAATAGATATTAATTAGAATTGAAAAATATTTCTCATAAAAAGCGCCTTGAATAAAAAACGTAGAAATTATGCAAACATACTACTTTTCGGTAAATAATAAAAAATCTAAAAAAGTAATTAGCATTTTATATTACTTTTCTCGGTTATAAATGTTTAGTCTTTACTTAAAAAAAATTGAATTTTAATATTAAGTCTTGATATAATTCAAAAATGAAAAATCATATCAAGAATTTCTAGGCGTCACTCTGTTTGTCCTTTAATTGCGCAACTTTCTTCCCATTTAACCAAATTTGTATCTCCTACAATTACCGAGATCCCCATACTGGCCCTCCTTATCTTGGACACACTGTATAGCTGAGCTTCTTCTCATTATATGCTCTTTGGTTCAGAATTCATTTTACATACCGCACTGTTAACATCGCTATCACTCACTGTAATTAGGGTGTCATCTGCAAAAAGGTTTAATTTACACCTTTCGACGATTGTGTCCATGTCGTTTATATATAAAATAAAAAGAAGTGGTCCCAGTTTTGATTGTTGTGGTACACCCAATTTATTTTCTTTTGGTTCCGATTTGACTCCGTCATAGATAGTTACTTGATATCGTTCGGAGAGATAGTCCCTAAAGCAATTATTTGCCCTGTCCGTAATTCCATATTTTTCCATTTTAGATAGAAGTATATCTGTATCTATTGTCTCAAATACACGCTTTAAGTCCAGGAACACAGAAACTATTTTTTTGTCCTTCTCGATCTCCTCTTTCCAGTTAGCCAGCACCATATTTAAAGCTGTTTCGCATGAATGATTTTTTCTAAAACCAGATTGTGTTTCTATTAATAAATTTTGTTTTTCAAGGTTTTCTTGTAGTTGCTCTTTAGCTATTTGTTCTATTATTTTTTCTAATGTCGGGAGCATATCTATTGGTCGAAACTCAGAACACTTTTTGGTACCAGCAATTTTTGGAATAGGTGTTATTAGTGCTGTTT
Organism: Agriotes lineatus; assembly: GCA_940337035.1. NCBI lineage: Eukaryota > Metazoa > Arthropoda > Insecta > Coleoptera > Elateridae > Agriotes > Agriotes lineatus. The sequence goes on along the minus strand of OW679197.1, from coordinate 106,929,044 downwards.
TCCATATTGTAGGGAACATTCCTGTTTGAAAAGAGTCATTTATTATTTCTAACAATGTATTGCCAATAACTGGAATAGCATCTTTAATAATTTCGAGTGTAAGTCCATCTGTGCTTGTTTTATTCTTCATACTTGAAATGACTGTATTAAGTTTTGCCATATCTATTTGCTGAAATGTGAAGACACTCGAACAATTTTGACCTATATTACCAAAATCTACGTTACCACTAGTGTTATCAAGACTTGTGTTACGGATGAAGTATTTGATGGTTTTGGAGCGCATTAATTTTAAATTAATTGCTATGTCCATTTATTTAGTGCTTATAGTTAGGAATATATCTAGCCCTAAAATGTAACACATTCTTAATAAATATATTTGGCGTTAAATCGCGAGTTCTTGTTTTTGGGGGAACTCGGCATAGCAGGTGCAAGCGTATCGAGGAATGCATGTTTGACCAGGGGTTGAATTGGAATCGGGCTCGGTTAGAAATGAAATTAGAAATAAGGCAGAACGTTTTGTGGTGCGACAGAGGCGCGACGTGTGAGTGAAAGTGGTCTGTTTTGCGTAATTATTTCTTGGCGTAAGCAATTATATGCGAAACAAGTAATTTTATTGTGATAAGTTGCATAATGCGAGGCGAAGCGGCGAGCGTAGCTAGGCGTAATTAGGTAGAGAATTAATTTAGCTAGAGTAGAATGTACGTACTATTGTAGCTAGTTGAATGGCGTTTGGTAGACTTTTTGGCAATTACAGCGTCCGGTATACGTCAGAGGTTCTTGCTCTGCTAGTCGACTATGTGATAGTCAAAGAGTTGAATCCTGTTGGAACATGGAGTCCGCACGGTGATTCGCGGAAGCATGTCGTTCCGCACCGGAAGCATGGAGTTCCGAATTATAAGCCCCATTAGAGCTTAGCAAGATTTACGGTAATAGCTGTACTGTGAAAGATTAGTATACTACGGTAGTTATTACCGACTCTGTACGGGTCGTAACAATAGTTAATCTAGTGGATTACTATTGGGCAGTACTAGTGAAAGGTACCGACAGCTAACCCAACCAATGAAGGCAGCGATGAGGGGCCAAAGGGTTGATGCTGCCTGATGCAAGGCCAAGCATTGTTAACGTCTCTGCCAGCAGTACGGAGGGGCCAGGGGGAGGCCACCCCCGGTGAGTACAATTATACAATTATTGTTATCGATGAGATTTACAGGTCAGTAAGTTTATGTTCCTTTACATTTAACTGCCTGCCTCCGCCACTGGGTCAAGGAATGTTTGAACCTGCACTGTTTGCACCCCGTAGCCGCCTTGTGGTCATGGGTGAGTTGCATCCACCACTTTGACACATTTCAAAAGCATGTGAAATTGAATTTTAATACAACCCACATAAACACGCGTCTAACACTTGTCTGGATTTTTGTTATACTGTCTATAAAGTATTTGTTGAAACTTTGAGCGATATCAGGAGAATTCGTCTTTATACCGTCTGTAAACTCGATAGAGTCTGGAACGTTTTTGCTGTCTGTTTTGATCAAGTCTTTTAATTTTTTCCACATAGTTTTGGAATCTCCTCTACACTCACCTATCTGTTTCTGATAAAGTTCGTTTTTTCGTAATTTTATGAGCCTATTATAATAATTATTAGTCTGTTTATAATCGCTCCAATCCAATGGGTTTCCGGTTATTTTTATGTATAACGAATTTCTTTGGTATTGAAGATTCTTTAATTCCTTTATAAACCACGAATTATTTGAATTAAGTTTTATTGTTTTAGTACAAATAAATTTGCTGACAGCATTTTCTAGACTTTTCACTAAAATATCTGCTCCGTAGTTTACGGTGAATGTATTTATTTGGTTCCACTTGTATTGTTCCAGATCTTCTTGCAATTTAGCACTGTGGTATGCATTTTTGTCGAATACTGTAATGGTTTGCAGTTTGCGATCATTTGCACTCGACCTTGTTTTGAAATCTAACACTAACATTTCATGGTTGGCGATACCGTTTATAATATCAACATCAGCATTTAACACATTTGTTATAACTAGGTCAATTTGTGTTTTAGAACATTTCGTGATTCTTGTGTAACCTTTTACAATTTGTTTCATTCCTACAGAGTTTATGAAGTTGTTTAGTTTTCTGCTATATGCCGTGTCCCTTTTCATATCACTGTTAAAATCGCCTACCAAAATACACAAATCTCGTTCATTTATTGTGTTTTCATGCCACGAGTCCAAGAAGAATTCTATAAAATCATTATTACTTGAGTTTGGAGAATGGTAAAGAACTGAGTTGATTGCACTAGGCAATCCACTCGTGATTTTAATACTTTGTATCCATGTATTCCTTTCTAAAACTCTCTTGGAAACCTTGGACCATTTTATACCATTTTTTATAATTATTGCGGTGCTACCGGTATGTTTGCTGCTCGAGTCGCATCGGATGGTAGAATACCCTTTAAACTCCGTTTCACTTGCATTTATTTCGCTTGTTACACATGTTTCGTTTAGAAATATAAGTAACGGGTTGTAGTTATCGATTAATACCTCCAATTGTTCCATATGAGCTAACATACTTTGTGTATTTAAATATAAAACTTTATTGTTATTTTTCAAATAGTTTCTCTTTTTTATAAAAAATCAGTTTTACTGGTTTCTAATTCATATTTCCTTTTAAATAAGGGACAGTTGGCATCCCATGCTTCATGATAAATATCCAATCTTAATTTCAATCTATCCACGGCGTCTTTACAGTTGATGCATTTCTTTTCGTCATCCTTTGCTGTGCAATTCTTTAATTCGTGATAACCAGCACATCTCGAACATGCAACTTCTTTACGACATTCCCTGGCTTTGTGATTATAACCGTTACATTTATAACATCTAGTGACAGTCACAGCATCGTAAACTTTGCAGCGGTCCCAACCTATATTTACTTTTCCTTCCTGCAATATTTTCCTGTAAGATTCTGCATCAATTTCTGCATAGGCAAAATAACTACAAACCCTCTGTTTCTTACTTTCGCAACATGGACAATGCTAAGAGGCAAAAGGCAAAACAAAAGATTTAAAAACACTAAAAAAGCAAAAATAAAGTAAAAAAAGGCAAAAATTAAAAAAGGCAAAATTAAAAGAAATGCTGTTTAACTGAGAAATACAGTCGATGCACTTCCCAAATCACAATGTTAACACGAAAATTGTGACAAACTGGCTGATTCAGTGGAAAACTTTCTCTTGACAATACTGATCCCCTCATTAAAATTAATCTCAAGAAAATAATCCTTTTGAGAAATTTTCAGTGGGTAACAATAAAGGGTAAAACCCACTAAACCTCTACCTTTAAGTGCTTGGGAATACTACAATTTATTTCAGAAATTTAAAATGTGCATTTTTCTTGGAAAATTGCTAGTACCTACAAATGTTTTTTAAATTGAAAATGTAAGAACTAAATTTCTCAAAATTTTAATTTAATACACCATAAAAGGCATCAAAAGGCAAGAAAAATAGGAAATTCCTCAAAAAGGCAGAATCCTAAAAAAGACGCAAAAAAGGCAAAATAAAATTTGCGTTTTTGAATTTCACGCATTCTAAAACGGATTTAAAATTGGGTCTGCCTTTTATCTTTCCATTTATTAAAAAAGGCAATATGCCTAACTATCCTAGCTCTAATTATTAGTATCAGTTTTTATGCACAATAATTTTATGTTTCTACTAGCAAGATGTCCGTTCTTTGTACCGACTGCAAATATTTGTTTTTTCTTCTAAATTTTAAATTAATTAATTTTGGGGTTATATCCTCTCGGTCATCTCGGTGGTTGAGTGGGCTTGTTGTCTGCTTAGCAACCAGGTGGACATGGGTTCAAATCTGGCCGTAGCCGAGAATTTTCTCGGAGCGGCAGTGGATTTGAACTCATTAGTTAGGTTAGATGTAAGTTGTTGTGTGTGTGGTATGTTTGCATGCGGGGGAGCGTAGTGTAAGTCGCGTGCGCCGCATTACCTCCGTTGCACTTCCCGCGAGGTATGAATGGTCCTCGACACCGAAAGGTAAAAGAGGCCATGGATCATGAATGAATCCTCTGATATGCGAGAAATCTTAAAAAAAATTTTTTTTTTAAATTTGTCAATTTTTTTTAAAATTTCTCCTCCGCGCTGCAATCGGGCCACCTACCAGGTCCAATTGTGAATCTAAACCATCCAGGGACCCACTCAAACACACAGAAAAAATGTTATCAAAATCGGTCCAGCCGTTTAGGAGGAGTTCAGTCCCGTACACACGTATAGAAGAATTATATATATGTATAAAGATAGGGTTTAAGAGATATTGAGGATATTACGAAAACACCGTTTACCCCTTTCCACCCCATTAGGGGTGAAATTTCGGAAAATTCTTTCTACTTCGTTTTATCCGGAAATGGACGCACGGCGAAAAAATCAAACATTCATTTTACCCTACCCTTTTTCAATTTTCCCTTTCATTGCCTCTTTAAGGGTGAAATTTCAAAAACCACCCCACCACGGGTGGAATTTCGGAAAATCCTTTCTACCTCATTATATTCGGAGATGGACCCACAGCGAAAAAAATTAACATTCATTTTAACCTCCTACCCTTTTTCAATTTTCCCTTTCTTTCAAAAAAATCAAACATTTTATAATAATAATAATAATAATAATACCTTTAACAAAAGACGAGCTACTGACGCTTCAATTAGGCGGGAGAATTTAAGATCTGTTAAATCTGCTCACTGAGTTGTTGTAATTAATATTGAAAAACACTGAACGACCAGAACTTGATAAATTTCATAACGTAAATTTGTGACAGATTAGCTCGAGTGAAGCATATTAGTTTGCATTTCACCTACGCTCCAGTGGCGTACGAATAAATTTCAAAAAAACTAACTGTGAACCTATACCTTGAGTAAGAGCTCATGTCTGCCGTGAGTTTAGCCAACAAAATTTAAATTGCAGGTAGATTAAATCACAAGTAGGGGCTTACGATCATTTATTTAAACTTGAGTTACTATACAGCTCATTGTTGATTATCCCTGAGAGACTTAGTTAATTTATTAGTTCTTTGACGAACCCAAACTAAAAATATTTGCTTTGATAGCTCTAGTTATTTATTTAAAATTAAATTATCATCATTTAGAGAGCAGTAACCACTCCAATATATTGCAATGACTTTAACGTTTCGGCACCATAAGTATTTAATTTGATCGCCTTTCTCTGCTAGTTGTGAGTATTTATTTCTTATTTAAAAATTAATTTCAAATTATTTCTAATTGAAAAATAATTATTGCCATGAAAACTCAATCATCAGGGTTAGGTTCTTTTATCTAGTTGTCTTATATTTGACTTGTCATATTTAGAATAAATTTCAATTGTCAAATGACCTTAAATGTCACTTATCTTGAATGAATTCAAAATAATTCTTCTACTTGTAATCAGATACGACCAACGTACACTGTTTTCAATATTATTATTATGTATGACTTTCTCTATCTTTTATAGTAAGTAATAACTCTTTTAATTATTGCAAGTAATAAATATTGTTCATCTACTTCATTTTTATTCTAGACTAAACTACTAACCAACCTTATTGACTCTACTAATTGCACATCCAGCACCACAGATCCCCTTGTACAACTAGTCACCACACGAACACGTCCAACTGCAATTAACTGTCAAACCAATTTACAGCCGTTAAATCCTCCAGAAAATATCCAAATATTTGAAGAATCCAACCTCCTTTTACCAAGACTGCACCTGTCGACTTTTATATTACTTCTTCACAACCCTCTTCTGCCAGTAAACTATCCTTGATGTAGTACTCCAACTAATATTACTTCTTTTCAGGTTTAATTGTCACGATGATCTGTCCTCTGCATGAAAATGAAATATCCAAATACCACCAATCACTCAGAATGATTCCCAGGAAGATACATCAGTCCTTCATCACGGCTCCTACACTTGCAGTAATCCACACCAGTCAAATCCTTTTCACTCCTTCCCATAAACTGTATCAGTTCCAATAAAGCAGCTCAATCCAAATCTTATATTTTTATTTGTTAGTAAATATTCTTCATCCAATTAAAATTGTAATATATCAAAACTCTTCTTTAATTGAGACATCTTGCTATTCGTAAACCATTATAATCTTATTTCACCTTATTTAAACTTCGTAGATTTATTTATTCATTGTTCTTATTATACCAAGACCATTATTACTATATAAACAGTAAAGTTTTCAATATTTTATTACTATCCAAAATATTATGTTACATTTTGCAAAGTTTGTTATTCTTAATCCAAAAACAACTCTCTTAACTACCGTATTTTCATTATTGATGCTTACTATCTTAAAATATACATTTGATACCTACATACTTTGTTATCTTTTAATATTTTAATTTGGTCTGTCGTATCTGATATCAGTAGTAAATAACTTCTATCTTTTAACATCTTACTTTATAAATTAAAATATATGAAATTTATTCTTTCCATTCTCATTTCTTAAAATATAATCTCTATTTAAAATTTAATTCAAATAACCTTTTATATTCTAAACTTTTGCAAAGACTGACTACAATGCTTTACCAAATTCTTTTATCGTATTTATCATCAAACTATATCCACTCTTATGATATCATAACAATATATATAGATTCATACCATTACCTTTCCTGTAAGTTGAATCAGCGAGTAGGAATCAGCAAAAACGTTTAATACATGTTAAATTCCTATGTTCGAGTTTGAGAATGGACAACTGATTTTTTTCAATATGTCTGCAATACGCCTGTAGCAAGCGATTTTTAAAATAAAATAGAAAGAGAATATGTTACACCCATACAGCAACATTTTAGAAGGAGTGGAAAAATATTATCAATTCCAGCCCCCTTGCTTGAAGCCAGTTATAAAGACCGCAAGAATTAATCAGATTATCAGCAGTTGTAATCTTGTATGGAAGGTATAGGGTTATTATTAGCATTTTTTTTTTCACAAAAAACCAACAAAGGTGTAGAACAATGTTAAAATAAAAGTTAAAAGTACACTAGGTTTACAAAAAACAATATTAAACAATTTAAAAATAACTGGCTCTACAGATTAGCACAATTTATCATAAAAAAACACCCGTCCCTTTTTTTATATCAAACATTTGAGGGTTGATTAAAAATACAAACCATACGAAATTATATTTAAAAGACATCGTGGCGACAATAGATTAAATAGGACAATAAATTCAGTACTTGCACAGCCGTAAAAAAATCACAAAACAGAATCACAAGATAGCCAAACCACACCTATCTGTATCGTTATAGAAGTCCACTATATTCTAAAAAGGCCTTTTTGATTAAATAGTTAATTATCACAGTTTGAATTCGGCTTTGATACAGGCTTCGCACACTCTCTGGAAAACTATTGTAAATTTGTATTATTGTAGGAAACATTTTTTTGGATATAACTAAGGTTACATTTTTCTGTTATTATTTAGGTGTGGTAACCTAGCGTATTGTGGTATCACTAAAACTACTAACATAAACACAAACGACTTTATTCTTCGCACGGTCTACACAGTATGAATACTACCGATCATCTAACTAACTTTTCGATAAAGTATTAATGTGATATCTTAGTACCTAAACTTATGAGTAAGAATAACCCATTCCTGTATTACTAATACATATGCTAAACAGCAAGAGGTAACTATATAATTGATATAACAGAATGTGACACAGGTGTATTAGCTGTTCTCCACATCCCTCCTTCCTTCACGAGAACCAGAGGTGGTAGTTTGGGTGATGTCTTTGGATCCACTCCATTGCTCCGATTATCACAGTCAGGTGGTTTCAAAGTGGTTTCATCTGTTGATGTAGGTCGGGTAGGATATGGGATCGGCGAGGTTGAAGTAGTTTCTGGTGTGACTATGGTTTCTGGCAATTTTTTTACTTGTGCAACACTTCGTTTAATTGTTTTACCATCTCCAAAAAGAGTTAGTTCATTTCAATTTCTATGTAGTACGTCATATTCTGTGTTGCTAAAGTTAGGTGTCAGTTTATATAGAAATATGGTGTTCTTTACTAAAACTCTGTTTCCTGGTTTATCTTGATTTGTCGTAGCTTGTCTTTTACTGTCTTCTTTCCTTTTCTCTATTTCTTTTTTTGTTATGTCTCTGTCGTACACTTTGTCATCTAGCGTTTGTGTAGCTATGTCCTCCAGGCGCGGGATTTTGTCTCAAATTCTTCGATTAAAGAGTAGCTCCGAAGGTGACTTTCCGGTTGTACCATGAGGTGTAACATTTTACATCATTATGTAGGACATGATCTCCTTTTTGTAGCCCCATTCATTTTTCAAAAAACTAATTTGCAGCTGTTTTTTAAGTGACTTGTTTATGTTTTCTACTTCCCCATTAGCCTGTGGCCAATATGGCGGTGAATTAACTATCCCAATATCATTAGTGTCGCAGAATTTTTTAAATTCGTCACTATTGAAATTGGTGGCGTTATACTTTAATAGTTTTTGGCATACCCAGCCTGCAACAAATTTCTTCTAGGGCTCGAATGACAGTTGACAAAGTGGTGGATTTTGTAAATATGGCTTCAACGTAACGAGAATAATAGCAAAGAATATAGATAGATATTCTTTGATAATAGTCAATTACTACTAAGAGATGCACTTGATGTGGTTCGCCTGACTTGTAGTCAATGGCCAGGTATTGCCAGGGTCCCGATGGAAGTTTTGGTCGTATCATTGGTGACGGTTGATTTGGTTGTGTTACTAATAAACATTCACGGCAACTTTTAACATGTTTCTCGGCTCCTCTGTCTGTTTGTGGCCACCAAACTTTGAAACGCAGTCTTCATTTCATTACAGTTTCACCGGGGTGGCCCTCGTGCGCTAGTGCTAGTACGTGACTTCGAAGGTTTGTCGGAACCATGATTTTATTACCCCTCAGGAGCGTCGGCCCCATTAAGGTGAGTTCTAGGCGAAATGGATAAAATAGACTATCGTCGTTTGCTGTCCAGGAGTTGTCCGCAAGTTTATTGATAACCTCTGGGATTTCCATGTCGACTTTACTTCCAGATATAATTTCTGAAATTGATAGTGCTCTGGGCATGGTTTCTTTAATGATCGTTTGCACATGTTGTTCATTTGGTTCATCAAAGGTTGCGTCTGGTTCTAATCTGCATAATCATGAAAGAGGATCCGCAATGTTCGATTTTCCTGATCTGTATTTAATGGTAAACTTGAAGGCTTGAAGTCTTAATAACCATCGTTTTATTCTTGCTGGTAGTTTTGATGTGGGTTCAAATATAGTTTCTAACGGCTTGTAATCCTTCACTAGTTCAAAATGTATTGCTGACAGAAGTAAAATTTTTCAATGGCCCACACCAAGGTTAGGCTCTCTTTCTCAGTCTGCGAATATCGACGTTCAACGGCAGTGAGACTCTTACTTGCTAATGAAATTACGCGAGGTTCATTCTTCTCGTCAAATTGTAGCAATACGGCTCCTAAGGCAATGGGACTAGCGTCAGCAATCAATTGTGTGAATAGTTTTAAATCGAAAAATGCCAAAGTGGGCAGTGTTCCCAACTCTTCCTTTAGTTTTTCAAATTTTTCCTGTTTGTGTGGTCTTCAATGAAATTTTGTTTCGTTTCGTATCAGTACCCTCAGTGGTTCCGTAAGATCTCCCAGATTAGGTATGAATTTTCAGACATATGTGACGAGCTCTAAGAAACTCCTTACTTCTTCTTTGTTCGTTGGGGCTGGAAAATCGAGTATAACTTTGATTTTCTTTGGGGCTGGCATTATTCCTGACGATATCAAAACATGTCCTAATAATTTCAATTCCTGTACCTTAAACTGGTATTTCTTTTCATTTAAAAGAACATTGTAGGTTTTTAATACTTCTAAAACATCATTTAAGCATTTATCATGTTCAGTTTCAGTCCCACCATACACAATGATGTCATCTATGTAGTTTAGACAGTTCTTGCATGGAGCGAGTATACTCTGAAATATTCGTTGCACTGTTTCTGAAGCTGAGTTAATGCCAAACATTAGACACTTATACCGGAATAAACCTTGATGTGTTATAAATGTAGTGATGGGTCGACTTTCTTCTTCTAACTCTAACTGGTGATAAGTGCTGGCCAGGTCTAATTGAGAAAAGTATCGAGTTCCTCTTAGTTTCATAAAATTGTCAAATGTCGGTAGCGGAACATTTTCTCTAAGAATAGTTTCGTTAGCTCGTCTTATGTTGATGCAAATTCTAATATCATCGTCTGGTTGAAAACTATAACCATAGGTGAGGTCCAGGGGCTGGAACCTTTTACACTTTCAATGGTGTTTCTAGCAAGTGCCTCTGTCAATTTCTCCTCTACTTTAGCTTTCACAGCAATAGGAATTCTTCTTACTGGTTGTTGTACCGGTTTTATATTTAGATCAATTGTAAGTTTCACCTTGATGTTTAGACATTTTGGAAAAGGAGTTATTTTTGCATTTTGGTTTACCTTTGCTTTTAAACCCAGCTTTAGGATTCCCAGGGAAATTGATGTTTGTTTCCCCAATAAAGACAGTTCGGTTCCATTTTCTACGACCATAAAATATTCAATGAGTTCTCGACCATTTTTTACTCTAATTGGAGCCGTAAATTTGCATTTGATGTTTAGTGGTTAATTTGAAGCATAGGATTTTATGCTGATTGTTTCTTCTTGATGAATATTAAGCATGGCAGCATTAGTTGTCATCAGCTTCTCCCAGTCTTTCCATTTATAATATTACAAGAGGCTCCCACCGATTCTGACTGAAATGACGTCGTCTCTTGTGGTTTCTTTGGGGCTTGTTGTACTTGCTACTTCAAATCACTCAAAATTTTCGATATCACTGGTTGAAGGTGGGTTGTCATCGTTAGATGAATCAATGCAATTGATTCGCCTCGTTTTTGCTGATTGATGATGTCTAGGATTTTGAACTATTACGCGCTTTTGTTTCCCAGTCCTATACGACCACATTGATGGCACTTGATGCTGATGGCTGGGCAACTCTTAACTTCTGAGGGATTGTGACGGTTCCCGCACCTAGAACACTTCACAATCCTTGTATTTTCCCAGTGCATGCGCCTTCTAGAGTTTTCAATCCGGTTAATTTGTGATCCGTTTCCTTCTGGTTTAGGAGTATCCGTTTATGCATGACTACACTCTGGTTCCGTGTTTGTTCATATATCTGACATTGTTCTATAACATCATTTAGAGATAACTCCTTTTCCAAAAGTTTTCTCTTTAAGTCAACTGGTGCGAAAAATATATCTTTCAAAACAAGAATTTTGTTGAGGTGAAAAGTGGTTATCAAGCGTGTCAACTGGTATTTGAAACACATCGTTTTTAGTTTCAGGATCGTAATCAACAACAGCTCCAGGTATTCCGAATGCTATTTCCTGTAATTGGGGCTCTCCCAGATGTAACAACTTATTCTTTCTCTTCGCAACGTCTGTGACTTCTTCAGCATCTAAATAAAGCTTTACTGAGCATACCCATTTCTGCCATTCTACAGCTAGTAGTGCTTTATCTATGGTGTCACAAGTGAAATGTCTAATAGACGATTGATCCATTGCACAGCAGCCATGTTTCTTGCTTTTTTTTAAACGTCTATCCTAGAATGAAGAGTAAATAGTAAAAATCTCTGTGCTTGTTTTTATTTGTTTTACTCACTGGGCTTGTGTTTTTTCCTTTCATAATTTAATCCAACCACACCAGTAATCTCAGCAGAGTTGAATCCACTCTAATAGTATAATTTAATCCACTCCTAGAATGAAACAATTTTGTTTACTATATGTTCATTCTCTCTTTTTTTTTTTGAAATTGGCTTGGTATTATTATTAGAGAAATTTGTGTAAATAATTATTTCAAATGGCTTTGCTTGTTACCACAAGAGTAGGTGAAGAAGAGAAAATATATATATCTTGGATGAAATTAGGGCACGACACGAACTTTTGCTTTTATAGTCCTAAATTAACAATTGTGGTAGTCGTGAGTTTCTGCATATAGCAGGAACCCGCAGCTTCCAATTTGCGTAATTAAACAAAGTTCAATCACTAAACATTTATTAATATTTATTATAATTCCACTTAATAGAATAGAATTACAGAGCTATGTCAGGTCATTTTGGTATTTTAATTAGCCACCTAGGCTTTAGGGCAGCGTGCCCGTATGCTAAACCCTTTTAGTTACTTATTTGGCTCCATCGCCTAATTCCATAATAATGATTTTGCACATATTTGGCCCCAAACGCAGTATTTCTCGTCAGTTGGAGCACCCCTTTGCTGGTACTTTGGCAGCCGGGTGTTATCGCTCGCAAGAATTCCGAACCTTCTAGAAATCACGCCGTTGAGGCGCCTCGCCATTGGCTGTCTTTGTTACCGAAATTTATTTGTTTTATGGAGCGCATCGCCATTGGCTGTCGAGAGTCACGTGGTAACGCGGTTTTGGCTCACGCCACTGCAGGGGTCGTAACACTGCTTGCTTGGGAGTTCAGCTCACGCCGTTGATCAAGGAAGTCGCAGAGTGTGCCGTTTCGCGGCGTTCCCTCCAATGGCGTGCTGTTTCAGCGAATGTTGTGTAAATTGCCGTTGTTTGTTAGCACCGTTGCTGTGAAAGCCTTCCTATTTCCCGTGCTGTTTCAGCGAATATGCCATAAACTGTTCGCCTTTAAGAGGTCGCGTGTGATTGTGCGAGTGGCAAGTCTTTACGTCAAAGCGTGGGTGTGTGATGGGCTTCACGGGGCCAGTTCTGCGTTTGTGAGAAAGGGGGCTTTCCCTTTTCAACTCGCTGTTTTCGAGGATCTTTCTAGGCAGGACGAAGTAGGCCTCTTTGCCGTCGTAAGTGTGCTCTCAGGAGAGCGTCCTAACGCCGCCATCTTGGCGGATTCCAGCCCGTTTACCCCAGATGCCGTGTTTTGGGGATTGAGCTGCTACAGACTGCCGCCTTCTACCAACTGACTGCACGCAACCCTCATAGACCGTCTACGGACTAAGGTATTTGTAATTACAACCATTTAAACATATTAACTGTCGCTTGTGCGAGCGGTGGTGCTTTTGTGCTCAACTTTGTGTGGGCGGATGCATGCCCCTTGCTTGCTTGTCGCGGCTTTTAATGCCGGTTTGAGGCCACCATGCTTCAAGACGCTACTTTGGTAGCCTACTAGTAAGTTCATGTGCGCGAGTTTCGCGTTTCATCGCCTAAATAGCTAAAGAACTCTGCGCCTATGTTTTGGTGTTACGTTTGTGCTAACTTTTAATTCAGTAACGTTAGGTGCGCGAGCTTCGCTATATTGTACCGATTAATACATAAATGGAATCAACGCCTCGCCGTGCTGAGCCTGGCGCGCCCTAATCTGTTCGAGCTCTTTGTTTATGTTTGCGAGGGCTTTGTGCTTTGCTTATCAGGTGTTAACCGCAGCCAACGACTGCGTGGGCGACGTAGCAGGGGCTGGCAACTATTCCAAATTCGCATGCTTTAGTGAGGCTATGTTAGCCCCTCTTCCTGGTCAAATATTGCAGTCACGCTGCCCCGCTGCCTAACGAGTTAGGCCTTCAATTAAATCGTCGCGCATTTGTGCGGCGTCGTGCTTTGCTGCTAGCTACACTGCTCCCGTTGCCTTTGCAGGTCGGCGTCTGTTATCGCGAACTAACGCGCCCTTTTCCGGAGTGCGTATTTCTAAACTGTACTCTAATATGTAAAGTGTCGAGCCCACTGCGGCCGGCCACCCATATTGTGTTGTTTACTAGCATAGCGCGTCCATCAGCTGGTGCTTAACGTAAGAAATAACATAAGCTTGGCGGCACGATTTGCTGCCCAGATGTAGTTATCGACCAATAAACGCATATTTAATTAAGGGACGTATTATTCCTATTCGACCTGTGCATGCTTTGTTTCAGATAGCGCCTTTTACAGTGTAAAGATTGGTTGTACGGCGAGACGTGAGAGATCAGAGCGTGCAGGTAGGTCCAGTGGTTGCGCAGTCTCGCCCAAAGAGTCCCAATGTTGCCATTCCAGTATTTGCGATCACGAAATTGTTATTTGAGCTTGCAGCTCTTGAGTAACCCTATCGACGGAGTATCTTGAATGCTTCGCCCCGTCTAACCGCCCAGCCCGGTTAGTCGGGTTAAGACAGGCTTGGTGGCGCCCTCATTATTTTACCGTTAGTTACCGACCCCTCTGCCGTTACCCTTAGATAATCTCGTTAAGAACCCGCGCAACTCCACTGAAAGTCTAGCCGGCCTATCTTGTTGCGGCTTGGGTAGCGGCCTAGGAGGTATTTCGTCCCGATTTCGTCAGTTACGGCCCGCGCCGGCCGTTTCGTTATGGTATGAGCAGCCGGTGCGGTGTCGTAAAGTCAGTTTAAGACCGTAACAAATTATTGGAACATTTTCTTTAGCAGTTTTTAATTGGCATTCGATTTTGAGCAACAAATACCTATCACACGTCTTCATTGCAAATGTGCAATTCGGTAATATTTGAAAATATGTTATGCAGCTATTTTTTCAATAAAAGCATGAGTGCATGCCAACTGAAAACTCCGAAGGTGAAATGCAGACTGAAGAAGAAGGGATTATTCTTGAAGGCATGCACCAATGCTTTTGTCAAAGAAAAAATAGTTGCCGAACTTTTTTGAAGATATTTCCTTATGAAATTCTTTATATTTTGATAGAGGATACCAACAACGAAAAAACCACAGTAAAGAACACATTTTTATTAAAAACTAGCTAACCCGGCAAACGTTGTTCTGCTCAAAAATAATTTGTCTCTGAAACGCCGTTTCACCAATATAGGGTTTTAATTTTATGCCATATCCACCGTCTTGGACTTAAAAATAAAGGCCATTTTCACAATCAACGTCCCAAAAAACCTCAATAACGACACCCATATCGATTTTTAGGCTTATTTACTCCATTTCACCCCTAAGAGGTTGATTTTCGGAAAATCACGAAAGACGTGTTTGCTTATTTGTTTTTGGGAGTACTCCTACGAAGTTTCAAGTCGAAATGTCTATTTAATATTATTTTCCATACAAAATTGGAACCCCCATTTTATCCCTTTAGGGGTTGAATTTCGAAATATCCTTTCTTATTCCTTGTATACATCATAACTGGAACCTCTGAGCAAAATTTCAGCTTTCTAGGTCCAAAGGTTTGGGCTGGGCGTTGATGAGTGAGTCAGGACTTCTATTCTTACACAGTGTGGAAATAAAGTAACGAATAAATTCATTAACTTTGTTAATATTAATTTTTATGAAAAAATCTTGAAGGGGCATAGCGATTTTAATTATAGGACATACATTTCAATCATCTTTATGTTGCTATGTCATTGGTTTTAAAAGTTATCACGTCATGGACTTTTTTTTTAAATTACAACCTGTATTTTGAATTATTGATTTTGGTAGTACTTTTTATGTTGTTTTCAATAATATAACATTTTCAATATGTTACATCTGAAAAAATTTGAGAAAAATGGTCTTACAGTTAAAATATTAAAAGCCAATGAAATGGGCAAAATAAATTTTTATTGAAATTTAAAAAAACAATTTAAAATACAACTAGAACTCCATTCAAAGTTAATCCACTGGTAACTAGATTTAGTTTACTCATTTCATTGGTTTTTAAATATTTAAACTTTAAGACCATTTTTCTCGATTTTTTCAGATGTAACATATTGAAAATTTTATATTATTGAAAACAACATAAAAAGTATGTACCTACTATCAAAATCAATAGCAACAAATATAGGTTGTTATTTAAAAAAAAGTCGATGACGTCATATCATGAAAAATAAATTATATAAGAAACTGAAAATCAGCTGAAAATATTCCTTATGATCAAAAGCGCTACACCCCGAGATTTTTTCATAAAATTTATCCGTTACTTTATTTCCACACTGGTATATAAGATAACAACAAAACAAATGTCTCAATAATAAAATGTCCAGCTTTTTGTCCAAACTGCGGTAAGTGGAAATTCCCAGTAAATTTCCAAATATTTCCGGTTATCAATAATCGCCGCTGTTATAGAAAATTTCTAACTAAATATAAGGGATATTCTCTCTACAATTTCAGGTAGATAAAACTACTGTTAATGTTAGTTACACAAAAGGAATTTATTCGACAATTAGCGATTCTGATGAATACATTTGTTCCCTATTCTGCAGAGTAGATTAACAGTAGAATTTGCATTTTATGCAAAAACGCAGGTACGGCATATAAATCTCTTGATTTACACTATTGAACGATGAAATAATTCGTACTGCATATAACACACTCAAGCGTTTAGTTTGTTTTCCTCACAATAGGCAATTTGTGGTGTACAAGAAACAACGCTACTATCATAATATTTTGAAACTCCAGTGGTAAAACTGTAGTGAGTGTAGTGTTTTATTGTAAAAGAAAATCTTGCTTCGGCAGCTTTTAAAAAGTGGAAAATCTTATGATGTCGATATAGTGCAAATGACATATACCGGGTGTCCATTCTCAAAGTCGAACATAGGCAATTAACATTAGTGCATTCACTCGTTCTTCATTGAAATATTCATTTTTCTGTGCAAATGACATATACCGAGTGTCCATTCTCAAAGTCGAACATAGACAATTAACATTAGTGCATTCACTCGTTCTTCATTGAAATATTCATTTTTCTGTGCAAATGACATATACCGGGTGTCCATTCTCAAAGTCGAACATAGGCAATTAACATTAGTGCATTCACTCGTTCTTCATTGAAATATTCATTTTTCTGTGCAAATGACATATACCGGGTGTCCATTCTCAAAGTCGAACATAGACAATTAACATTAGTGCATTCACTCGTTCTTCATTGAAATATTCATTTTTCTGTGCAAATGACATATACTGGGTGTCCATTCTCAAAGTCGAACATAGACAATTAACATTAGTGCATTCACTCGTTCTTCATTGAAATATTCATTTTTCTGTGCAAATGACATATACCGGGTGTCCATTCTCAAAGTCGAACATAGGCAATTAACATTAGTGCATTCACTCGTTCTTCATTGAAATATTCATTTTTCTGTGCAAATGACATATACCGGGTGTCCATTCTCAAAGTCGAACATAGACAATTAACATTAGTGCATTCACTCGTTCTTCATTGAAATATTCATTTTTCTGTGCAAATGACATATACCGGGTGTCCATTCTCAAAGTCGAACATAGACAATTAACATTAATGCATTCACTCGTTCTTCATGGAAATATTCATTTTTCTGTGCAAATGCCATATACCGGGTGTCCATTCTCAAAGTCGAACATAGGCAATTAACATTAGTGCATTCACTCGTTCTTCATTGAAATATTCATTTTTCTGTGCAAATGACATATACCGGGTGTCCATTCTCAAAGTCGAACATAGGCAATTAACATTAGTGCATTCACTCGTTCTTCATTGAAATATTCATTTTTCTGTGCAAATGACATATACCGGGTGTCCATTCTGAAAGTCGAACATAGACAATTAACATTAGTGCATTCACTCGTTCTTCATTGAAATATTCATTTTTCTGTGCAAATGACATATACCGGGTGTCCATTCTCAAAGTCGAACATAGGCAATTAACATTAGTGCATTCACTCGTTCTTCATTGAAATATTCATTTTTCTGTGCAAATGACATATACCGGGTGTCCATTCTCAAAGTCGAACATAGACAATTAACATTAGTGCATTCACTCGTTCTTCATTGAAATATTCATTTTTCTGTGCAAATGACATATACCGGGTGTCCATTCTCAAAGTCGAACATAGACAATTAACATTAATGCATTCACTCGTTCTTCATGGAAATATTCATTTTTCTGTGCAAATGCCATATACCGGGTGTCCATTCTCAAAGTCGAACATAGGCAATTAACATTAGTGCATTCACTCGTTCTTCATTGAAATATTCATTTTTCTGTGCAAATGACATATACCGGGTGTCCATTCTCAAAGTCGAACATAGGCAATTAACATTAGTGCATTCACTCGTTCTTCATTGAAATATTCATTTTTCTGTGCAAATGACATATACCGGGTGTCCATTCTGAAAGTCGAACATAGACAATTAACATTAGTGCATTCACTCGTTCTTCATTGAAATATTCATTTTTCTGTGCAAATGACATATACCGGGTGTCCATTCTCAAAGTCGAACATAGACAATTAACATTAGTGCATTCACTCGTTCTTCATTGAAATATTCATTTTTCTGTGCAAATGACATATACCGGGTGTCCATTCTCAAAGTCGAACATAGGCAATTAACATTAGTGCATTCACTCGTTCTTCATTGAAATATTCATTTTTCTGTGCAAATGACATATACCGGGTGTCCATTCTCAAAGTCGAACATAGACAATTAACATTAGTGCATTCACTCGTTCTTCATTGAAATATTCATTTTTCTGTGCAAATGACATATACCGGGTGTCCATTCTCAAAGTCGAACATAGGCAATTAACATTAGTGCATTCACTCGTTCTTCATTGAAATATTCATTTTTCTGTGCAAATGACATATACCGGGTGTCCATTCTCAAAGTCGAACATAGACAATTAACATTAGTGCATTCACTCGTTCTTCATTGAAATATTCATTTTTCTGTGCAAATGACATATACCGGGTGTCCATTCTCAAAGTCGAACATAGGCAATTAACATTAGTGCATTCACTCGTTCTTCATTGAAATATTCATTTTTCTGTGCAAATGACATATACCGGGTGTCCATTCTCAAAGTCGAACATAGACAATTAACATTAGTGCATTCATTCGTTCTTCATTGAAATATTCATTTTTCTGTGCAAATGACATATACCGGGTGTCCATTCTCAAAGTCGAACATAGACAATTAACATTAGTGCATTCACTCGTTCTTCATTGAAATATTCATTTTTCTGTGCAAATGACATATACCGGGTGTCCATTCTCAAAGTCGAACATAGACAATTAACATTAGTGCATTCACTCGTTCTTCATTGAAATATTCATTTTTCTTTAGATGATTTTAACAGACGTTGCCAGAAAATACCCGATTTACGCCAACTAATTACCAATTTTTTTGACAAATGGTATCGAACTTGAAAAGCAAGGCATGGCATATTTCAAAATTCCCAAGTTTTAAATTAGTATTTTAAAATAAAAGCCGCATCTTGAATATTATTATTAATATCATTTGATGCGTAATAATTTTATCTTTCCATTGATACCATTGCCTTCCCTGTAAGTTGAATTGGAGAGCAGGAATCGGTAAAACCCTTCAATGCAATGTTAATCGCCTATGTTCGACTTTGAAAACGGACACCCGGTATAAGCAAAGTGGATTATGTCGTTTAATAAGGGGAGGAAGAAAGGAAGGAAATATTGTTGCAGCAGTACAATCTACTTTTTGTTCTCGTCAATCGGTTATTACGGGATAAAAGCTACGCCCAGTCATTTCGGTACTTTTCGAATGTACCACACCCTGATTTTCGTCTAGACTGCTGGTAGCCCGGTCTTTTGTTGGTTAATTTCCAGGTTATTATGCTTCTTGGTTTTTACGCGCTAAGTTATTGCTTTCTTTAGCTCGCTTTTTGGGACATCCCTTGTGCATTTGAAGCTAGAATTTTTAGCACTCAGGTTTACGTGGATTTGGTGGAAGGCGACATTATTGGAAGACCATTTTTCGCGTCTTTATAACGGTGTAGATCAGCGCCGTGATCTGAAGTCCAGAACTGTGCTGTAGCCCTGACTTAATTCGATGAAGTGTGACTTCTATCATCGATGAGACTCTTTGCAGCTCTCTTTCCCCTATGTGTGCCGAGATTTAATAACGTAACCTCACTTCTCATGGGAGTACGTGTGCGTTCACTACGCCTACGAGCACTGTCACAGATTTCTTCATATGACTTGGCGCACCTCTGCATCTCTAATTATAAGTTTGATACCAGGTTTGCTTACCTACTTTGTGGAGGTATCGTTTCGTAGCTGTTTTCTGTATCGAGTCGCTGCGGAGCTATTGCGACCAGTTGCCTGCAGTAAATTTTAGCATTTTATTGTCGTGGAGCCAAATCCAATGGCTGCTAGTTATAAACACCATCAACCTGTACTCTAGTTCATAGTATCGCAGCCCCGCTAAGTGCTAGCGAACCACGTAAGGCTTTAGAATCAAGTTAACAAGCAATAACGTTCTCGATAAGAGCTCTTTAGGCCCCCTCGAGTTTTGATTAGATTATTTTAGCGTCAGTTACCGCTATTTGTTCCTTTTGTCTAGCATATTCCCATGATAGGTCTCGCAAACCATGTGTGCTACTTTCATACGACCAGAGGAGTAGAATGCAGAGAAGATACTCATGCGCGTTTGAAATGATTTAAAATAACATAGCTCTAGCAATAATGGGTCGTTGAACTCTGTAAATATTTTCAAATGTCAAATTTTTAACTCATTGCTTACAGCCAATGATCTTTGATGGCTACTATAATTTGTTAGAATGTGAAATTCCTTGTTAATATACGGGACCTATTTGACCTTTAAATCCATGTCGTTGAGCGAATGTAGTTATTTTTTTGTTGGCGAAGCTGCACTTTGAGTTTTACAAAGCGCATCGTTGTCGAAAGGCCTTTGTGATAAGCGTCGTTTCCGCGAATTACGTTTAAGGACTTGGTTCTTAATTTATATTATTCGACCTATCGATTCGTTCCGATAGTGTTAAAATTGGTTTTCGTATCTCTACAGACCTCTGTCCGTGAATAACTTTTTCTGAAGAATATGATTACGGGAGAGGTCTTTAACAGTAAGTATCGTGACAGTCGACTGTAAAATTCTCCTTATCGATATAAATAATGCTAGGGGTTGTTGCCATCAACTTTCATGGTGGTGTTGATTTTAAGCTAATCAAACTCGTTCATTCTGGCAACTAAATGCAACCTAATGAATATAGTTACATTTAGGTCTCCAGTTTACATTATTCTGTGTTTATCAACTTCACAAGACGTAAAGTTACCGATGTACATTTTACGGCAATATGTCATCAAATTATTACTCCTTGATTAACAAATAATATTTATTTGACGAATATCTAAGCTCATGTAAAAGCTTCTAATAACGCTACTTACAGTAATACGACCATTTCAAATTATGAGCTATAGACGCAAATAGACGTATTTTCTGGTGTATCGCTGCAATTTTCGATGTAAGGAAAACTTGATAACGGTCTCATATAACGAGTAGTTCAAAATTCCCGATCATTTTTTAACATCTTTTAAAATAAACAAAATAAAAAACTGAGTCAAGGTTTCCTAGAATTTTAAAAATTCTAAAGAAAGACAACTCAGGAAAAAAACAATGAGGTTTATATTATTATTTTCTATAAAATTTATCTGATTATTGCAAATTAATAAGTTCTGCTAATGTCAACAATTAGTGGTTTCCACAAATACTTCTTCAATCTATTGGGATTAAGATTTTATATTTACTAGTTACGTAGCTATCAGATATAAACGTTTCCTACATTTTACCTTTCATATTTACACAAGTTAACTATGAATTCGCTATCTTAAAATAATTGTAAGGGTAATACACCGCCATCTATTTGAAGTGGATCACTTAAAGCAACTACTTTATAGGACATTTTTCTAACCCTTTCATAGCAAACTATAGTTTCCATTATTGCTACTAACCGAGTTAAATATTTTTTAAGTCGTATCATTTTCAATACGTACGTGATAGGTCAACAATGCATAACTGGTAGTCTGGCATAGTTTAAAACAGTAATAATTAATAAGTGATCAATATTTATCAAACAACACATAAAGCACATCAGAACCTTCAAATGTCTGTACTACAAATTATGCATGGTTGATTTATCGCGTACTTAGTGGACGAAACTAGTTTCTTTAACTGATCCACTTCAAAAGGACGGCGGTATATTTAAAGTCATATTTATTATAATTTTCAGTAGACCAAATCACATCTGCTCCCATACAGATTGCAAAATGAAGAGTATTTAAATATAAATAGAAATCTTGTGATAGCACCGATTCAAAGGTTGATTATTAATGCAGTCGCACTTTAGTAAACTGTACCTAGTATTGCATATCAATAACTGTATTTGTCATCGCATGCATCATCAACATTTAATGCTGTCGTAATTGTAATGAATCCATATTGTGGAAATAAGTAACAGACATCGGTAATACCTTACTGTGTACCCAATGTATTGCAACAGCAGAAGAACAATAGTCTTGCTATAAAAGTCTCCTACAATGTTTCCGAAAATTCCGAAAGGTTTCCTTTCTCTGCAAACAAAGCTGTTATTGCTTACTGGAATATCTTTAGAAGAAGAAAGCTCTTGGTGGCTTACAATTTATTCGGTAATGATAATTATTGGTGCTGCGCCGTTATCACTCCTTGGATGGCATACGATTCTAACGAACCAACACCGACCAGACATCGTAATCGAAAATCTGCCATTCGCCTTTGGTTATTTTATAGGTTTCCTAGTGATAATAGCAAAACGTCCGAAATATCGTCTAATTGTTGTAATTTCAGGTTGTGCAAAGCTGCTCTATGTGTTTTTTATCCAAAAGAAGCTTGTTCGACAAGTAACAGCTCTTATGAATACTGATTTTGTTCCATGTTTTGCAACCGACAACGAAGTCGTAAATAAACTGTTGAAGGAATGCGCATTTTATGGGAAATTGCAGGTATTTAGTTTGAAAGTAACGACGGCTGCTTCAATTTCGCAAGATTAAAATTTTACTGGCAATTGCATACCGCGAAATTGAAGTAAGTGTTGCATTAGTATCATCTTATAAAATTAAACAATTATGTAGAGCTGTTGTAAAAATAACATAATACTAAATTATTGTTAATGCAAATAGTGTTATTATATTTTTTCAGGTTACGAGATTATGTAAAGTAGTATTAGACTAAACTTTATTACAAATTAAATTAATGTCACGGCCGTATAAAATTTTCTGATTTACCATGATATGATTTTATCCTCCATACTGTGTTCAAGTAATGAACACAATCCGCATGTGTGCACATACCCAAGCTGGCAAAAATTCAGTTTTTTGCAATCGTATTTCTCATACTTATTCAATTCGGGTCTCATGTTAATTTTTGACATTTCAGTTAATAGGTATGTGACCGTAATTTATACATACTGATAAGAATAACACATTAACACGTAGGTAACTGTGTGGTATTATACTAAGGAGGTAGTAGATATAACGAGATAACACGCAGGGAAGAGAAAATCCGCAAAACACTATTCGACATTAGTAGACAGTCCATAAAGATCCACCAAAAACTGAATAATCAACTCAGTAATAAACACATTTTACACGATCAAATCTTGATGTTTATGATACTTGACAATTTATCGAAGAGGTAGTTATATACATTCTACAATACTTCCCTTTATTTTGGATCGGGGTATTTGGTTTAGGGGCATGGGGGTTGTGGTTCAGTACTGAAGCATATGTTGAATTCGATGTGATTTTTCCTCTTATAATCGAATTAGGGTTTGTAGGTCTGGCTACCATAATTTTTTTGAAGTATGGACAACCTCTGTTGTTGGCCGTATGTTGGCCTCCACATTTGAGAGAGTCAGTGTCTTTGTTTTTTTGCATTGCGAGTAGTGGTGGTTCTCAATAGATTTCACGCAACGTGGGGGTAAGTGGCAATATTTTTTAGTGTGCTCCACCAGCTGGCGGTTGGTGCACTGAGGGATATCACTATTCTTACGCCGAGGTTCTGCGGCCACTATGTAATGTTGAAGTCGATTCAAGTTCAATATATCGCTGATTTTCTCGTTCTTGGTTAGTTCGATTGCAACTATTTGTATTGGTGCTGTATTGCGGTTAAGTAGTCGTGTGGCTTTGATTATTGGGTGTTTTATTTCTGCTTTAATCTCTTCTACAGTTATTGATAATGGAACATTACATATCATTGCTGAGATATTCGAGTTTTCAGGGTTTCTATACGTGTAATAGTTAACCTTGTGGTCGTCACAGAACTTAGTCAGCGCTCTGTAATCGCCTGTGCTACTCCTTACCTTTGTAGTTGGTGGTAAATTCCTCTGTTATGGTTGATTTAATATATTTAATTATGTTTTGGTAGTTGGTGCCGTTGGGTATGAATATCGGGGGCACCTTCGGTGTTTCAGTAGCGTGATTTGAAGCACTTGGTTGCGAGGTGTTTGTTTCATTCTCAGATTGTAGTGAGTAAAATTCATTTTGAGAGGTTAGGGTGTCTGTACTAAATAAATACCGCTTATTGAAATTACTATCTTCTGGTGAGGTTAGAGATCGTTTGAGATTGGTTGTGTCTCTATCTAAAATATTTTCGTGTTCCATTTCAGTTGCATTGGAGGTTACCTTACTCCCTTTGAAGATTATGTTCGGGGGCCTTAGTAGCGATTTATTTGTATCACTCATATTTTAAATGTGGGCATTCGTAAATGGTATACGAGTCACGGGTTAATTTTTGTTAGTAAAAGTTGTAGATTAACTGTCTTTGTGGGATTATGCTCTACGTTGCAATCAGCAGATTGCAGCGCAAAGAAATCGCACGTTTAACTTTTACTATTGTGTATTGATTATTAAGTAACGGGTAAAATTGAAATTAACCAAAGCAATTATTTGATCAGCTACGCTCTTAACGAAATATACTCAAGTCACGACCGCACTCGAGCTCGTTGTACGCAGAACTCCACACTAAGAAGTAGAGTGGGCAACGATCCTGTAAACGAAATGAAGATGTTAAATGCCAGACGCCACCACTTTACTTAATCGAGGAAAACACGCAGATGGGCTCACCGAGAAAGTGGAAGCGATGGCCCAACCTTTCTGACCCAACCTTGGCAGTGCTTGGCGACGATTCACGTACAGCTGTGTGGGACTTACCCAGCTGTCGGAAATCCTTTACAGAGGAAAAACATCACAAAATAATACATGCAACCTTCATAAATTTACTGACGAATAGTACAACTACCTAATTGAAAATAAATTATCCTAACGTAGAAATATGTAAGTGAACAACGAACATGAAATTCCCAATAAAGGTTAGTGTTATTAATTGCACAACTTTTAATCTAAGCAAGCGGTAAATTTGACAGCAAATGATATAACTGACCCAGAAACGGTAAAAACTTTAATTATGCCAGAAAATTATTTACAAACAATACAACTTGACGGTAAACCATCAAATCTGGCTCAATGACGGTAATTACTTTAATCCCACAAGCTTACGCTAAGTACAAACATTAAGACTTGGCGATAAATACTCAAATTGGCTTAAGGACGGTCACAACAGTTGAAATGCTTAGTTTTAAATTACCAACCAATCTACGTGACTTTTCAAACATAATTTTTCACTACAGATTGCTCACTTTAAAATTACTACATAAGACGGGGTTCAGCTTGCGACGGTTATGATGTCCAACGGATCTGCAGGTCGCGACCAAGCAAATGCACCAAAATGCTTAAAGAACTGCGAGAAACGTCGTACGGTGCGATCTGTCTAACGGGTCGAGACGATGTTAAATCCCCCGAAGGTGGAGCGAAGAACGCAAGGTTGCTGTATGATACACGTACCTTTATTACAAACTATTAGCACAAGAGAGGGTTCCATTAATAATCCGCCTCGAAAGCGTTAATTGGAGATTGCCAACTCCGCGATACGAGAATTCCTAATAACTACTCCACACGTCTCTTAAATGATCAAGAACTTGACCAGTAACACCCATTCACAGTTTCACTAATTTCGTCGTTGGGCGGCGGAGGCCAAGGGCCTCCGTCGTAGCAGAATAAACGGTCACACGTGCTGTCTGTTCCAAGTCTGGTTTTAGAATCTTGAAGTCAAGGGGGGCGCGTGCATGCGTTACTTACTCAGTATTGCGTCAAGTTGTCCAAAATATGTTATCAAAGTTTCGCGCTAAGAAAGTACGCCGGGATTAAACCTAAACGTTTTAAAACATATCTAAACTGTCAGTTTGGAAATAAACGAAATGGAAAAAGTACTACTATTTGGAATATAAAAACGGAAAATGCGGAAAAGCGGTAGATTCAGAAATTGTATTTACAAACTGTCGAGTGCTGGTTGCACTGAAAACTGCCCCGAAGGCGGTTTACTAAGGGTAACCAGCCCGGTGACGTTTGACACTGTCAAACTTATCGGTAAGTTTATCGCCTGCGTTGATATTTTAAAGATTCACAGGTCTACAACAAATTTGATGTTTGGAAATTAATACGTTTTCTTGAATGATTTGGACCTCCTGATCTCGATAAAAACATCCGTTTTTTTCCATCACGTACAGATTTTTTGCAAAACGAGTGCTTGTTAAAACTTAGCACTAAAATAAGTATTGAAAATATTCATGCCCAAATTTGATAATGTTTGTTGCAAAATGGTATCCTAAGCAGAGCCGGATTAAGGGGGGGGGGGCTAAGGGGGCTGCAGCCCCGGGCCACCGAATTTCGGGGGCCTCGAAAAGATTCGAAGGTTATATATAATCTAGTGCGGTTTTTAATCATTTAGATCCCTTTGTACCCGTTGCATAAATGGGAATGGGGCCTCTAAAAAATGTAGCCCTGGGCCTCACATATCCTTAATCCGGCTCTGATCCTAAGACATTAAACTGGCAACATTGTATTATATTGCCACTGATCTTGCAACGCGTCAATACTTGTGTTTAGTCTCCATTTGGATTTACTACTGTGCGTATCGATTTTCGACGTGTGTATTTTAGTAGATGTTTGTGTTTTTTAATTTAAATAATGGAAAGGCGTCATTGTATAAACGATCCGAACAACTTTTGTTATATTTGTGGAAGTTTTGTGATAACTAAAGAAAGACAACGTATAACCGCATTTCTAAAATCAGCATATTATGCTTATTTTAGCATAAAACTTGGTGACCAAGATAAATCTTGGGCACCACACATTGTATGCAGGGTTTGCGTAGAAGCCTTGCGAAACTGGACGAAAGGTAGAAAAAAATCATTAAGTTTCGGAATACCCATGGTATGGCGTGAACCAAAAAACCATAGTGATGATTGTTATTTTTGTTCTTGCAATTTAAGAGGTTTTAATGCTAAGAATAAAAAAAATATAACATATCCCAACGTCAGTTCTGCTATCAGACCTGTGCCCCACGGACATGACGCACCAGTACCTGTTCCACCAAAAGAATTAGAAGCTGTACCTTCTTTTGACTCCGATGAGGGCCCATCTGATGTTAAAAAAGTTTCGACACTTGGGCTGCAATATGAGTTTAAAAGTGCATTTCCTATTCTCACACTTGGATCAGTTCCCAGAAAATCTCGGTGCAGTGAGCGAAGAACAGGGTGAAAGGTTTCACCAGGATATACGCGAAATGGAACGACGTTATCAAGGTAGATGGAGCATATCAATGATGGCAGACTATTGCTGGATGTTACAACGCGATAATTCAGAAAAAACACACAGCAGAAAAGCTACTAAACGCAGTTTTCATACAAAACATAAAAGATATTAAGTTGGACAGAAAACAAAATCGAATATGTAATATTTTTGGAAATATAAGTTCATTTTTATTTTATGCAATAAATGTACATTATGTGTATAAGGTGTTTTCTTTCTTTGCATTTTGTGAAAGAATCTTACGTGATACACAAAAATGAAACAGAAATTCATGATCAGGGCCCCGATATGGTATAAGATTAGTTGTTGAAATCAAAACATCTTTCAAAAAAGTTTTTTTTGTAGACCTGTGTTTTATTACAGAAAACCAATACACCAATTATGTTGCTGGATTTTTGCATTTCCATTTCTAGTTATGACACCATACACGGGGTCGATCTAGGGTGCTTATCAGGTGATCAGTTCAGGATTGGTCGATTGTAAAAAAAATTGCTAGTTCTCATGGGATGATATGAATCACGTGACTGTTGAGTGTAATAATTAATATACGAGTAATTAGACGCTGTATTGATTTTATACGCATAAATTTCGGTGTCAACTTACTAATTTGGCAATCATATGTATATAGTATAAATATAAAAGTGTTGTATTGTTTTTAAATATTTCAAGCCTGAATTTTTGCCGGACTCGGTAACTAGGTGGTTAGGCACCTTTGTTGCTGATCCAACCGTCGTGAGCGCGATTCCCTATCCCGGTGAGGTCTTTAAAACTATAGAGATACAGATAAAAGTCGGGAAAATATTAACCACAATATTAATTTCAATGCAACTGTAAAGCGGCTGTAGCAGTAATAACAATAAAGTAATATTTTTATTTTAGGCTATTGCAATTTGCATTTCATCCGCTGGATTTGGTGTATTTGGAAATGTAGAAGTTCTGCGCAGAAAAATATTTTACAGCAATTTTACAGAATGGAAATTGCCTTTTGGTGATATTTATCTTTTTAATATAACCTCTAGCCCCAACTACGAGATTGCTTGTGCTTATCAAACCATATTTTCATTTATACCTTGCATCGGATACGCAGAAATAAATGTATTGTCCGCATCAGTCATGAGCTACCTAGGTTACCAGTGTAGAATTTTGCAATATTTCATAGAAGTATCGTTAACACCTTTGCAGCCTAGGATATCTAAGGTAACATATATTTTAAATTAATTTTCATACCATGCATGCACACACATTCGTAATGTTTTTTTCTAAATCTTGGTATTGATAGTTACTACAGCAAGGACGCAGAGGATGCAAGTTATTTCCAGCGGCAATATTGAAACCTAAATGGACAGATGAGAAGATACTAAAGACAATTATTGAAGGTCATATTGCATTAACTAATGCAGCTGTAGAATTTGAGAGTCTTTTCTGCATACCAAATCTTATAGATTTTGTGGGATTCATAACCATGACCTGCATGAGTATATTTTACGCAACTTCGGTAATTATGAGAAAATTAGTACACTCATTTTGGCTGTCATGTTCTTTATGCAATTTTAGATGTCTCAATTTAACTTTCGTTTCTTACAAATGCTCATGTTTACTGTTGCGTCAACGTCAATCCAATGGATGACTTCATATTGGGGAAACGAGATGACCTTTCAGTTTCAGGCTATAGCGGATGCTTGTCAACAAGTTGACTTCGTTGGGAGGGATATCCGATTCCAAAGAATGCTGTGCTTTATAATACACAGAAGTCAGAAGTCCGTTTATTTTACTGTTGGGAATTTTAGACCCTTAACATGTCAATCATTTGTTGTGGTAAGGAAAGCTTGTACTATTTCATACGATATTGTGATTACAGAAGCAGTTTGCTGTTAATAAATCCAGTGTATTAAATTGCAGATGATAAAAGCAGCATATTCCACCTACGTTGTTCTACGCACCAAAAACCCTGAAACGCGTATTAAATTTTAAATTTATTGAAACATATATAGCAGTAGTCAAATTTGAATGCAATAATGTCAGTGTTGGTATATGGGAGGGATATTCCCTTTTTCGTGGGAATTTTTAAGGAATGTGGGAAAAAGGGATTTTTTTTAAATAATTCCGCTTTTGGAGGGAATTTTCCTATATTTTACATACTAACTCTAAAAATGTATTAAATAACTACTATAATCTAAAAAACTAAAAATTTAGGTTTTTATCTTAAAAAAATTTAAAAAGAAGAGTTAATCTAAAGAGATTTGAAAACGTAGTTTTTATGAATTATGCAAAGTGTGGCAGTAGACACAACTCGATGACCAGTCACCTGGAAGACCGCCTCGTCAACTGTTTCTTACCATCAGTCAAAACAGTGTTGCCAAGTCTTTTATCGTGCAGCAGTAGAATATAACATTAAAAAGCGGTAAATCACAATATAGAGCATTTTAATAATTATCGAATAAAATATTTACTTATTTTTGTAGCTTTAAGTCTGAGAAGTAATTTTTATTAGAATACAATACGCTTATTTTTATATTTATATCCTTACATGTACAGTGTATATGTTTATTTTCTATAATTATTTGACGGGTAATTTGTTTTTGTTCTTTTGTAACAAAAGTTATGTTCAGTTAACTGATATTTTATTGTAGAATTTATTAACAATTTTCAAATTTATCACCAATAAGCTGGAGGGATTTTGACACCTACAGTGGGAATTATTTAATAAGGTAGAGGGATCTGCAGTCCACAGCATATACCAACACTGAATAATGTGTCATAGTTGATAAGAAAAAAATGCACTGCTGATATAGATTTAAATACTTCCACTGCTTGACCAACTTACACACATGTACGTAAACCAATATAATGAATTAAAATAGTAAGTTGTCTTTTTCTTAACTTATCACAGGTTGGTTCTCTTTCGCCAAATAACTACATAGGCAATTATATAAGATGCTTCCTTCAAATATTCTGAATATACAATACAATCGAGTCCTTCTGTTGGGGAAGAAAATGTTGTTTGTCATTTGGAGGTAGTGAGGAGTTCTAAGGGTTTAGACATTTAGTTTTGCTTTCTTGAACCAGAAAATAGATTATAAGTCCAATTTACAAAAGAAAATCGAAATGAAACAGCTATAAAAGGAATATCTATAAAAGGAAATAACTGCCAAAGGATAACATATCGGTACCGTCCCTCTGACTCTAGACTAAGATACCTTGGTTCGATTTCCAGCGAATTTCAAAGTTCAACAAAATCTATGATGCTTACCACCTTACCACTACAGTAATTCTCCAATTTAGTTTTGGCATTGAGGTATATATGTATATAAAGCTTTATCAGGCCTTTTAGACCCATTGCTTTGTAATGTCCTTCCACTTCTTTTTGTCCCTGGCTTTGGCTCTCCAATTTTTTATATCCTTTTCTTTCAGGTCTTGTTCTACTGCTTGGAATCACCTCGTCCTTGGCCCCCCTCTCTTGCGTGTTCCCTCAGGCACCTTCTTCATCATGCTTTTTGTCATTCTGTCGTCCTCTTGTCTTTCCATGTGCCCCAACCACCTCAACCGTTGGGCCTTTATATAGTGAGTGGTGCTCGGCTGTGAATATAACCTTCCGACCTCCTCGTTAGTTTTTCTCTTCTTTTGGCGTTGAAGTATTGACAACAAAAAATTAAGTTACAAGGGCCTGTTTTTGTAGTGTCGCTTAGCTCTGCTAGATTCTCCACGTTCTCCAAGTTAATGAAGGTATAGTGAGCGTCTTCAAACTGTCAAAATGACGACGGTTAATAGAGTCTAAAGCAAGAAATCATGCCTATCGTACAAGCCACCACTAAGCCTTACATAATATCTTAACAAGTTACTTATTGTAATTGATATTGAATTTAAATACAATTTTTGGAATTATAACAAGGCACACTGAGCCCCTTCCCGTCCACAGAAAATTCCTTTTTGTGTCACGTTGCTCCTACACCCGTAATAATTTTATAGAACTTACCATTTTTACTCACATTTTGATCATCGTTTCGAAGAGTGCAACAAGTATTATTTGGATGTTACTGGAACTGATTATTTCTATACTGAAATTTTTCTGATAAAATCACTGCTAAACAATCTATATAATTGTTTATATTATATTTCTTTCTAATATAATTTACAAGCTTGTCCGATGAGCCCGATTTAACAATTAACTTCAACAGGATGTAACGCCATTCTGGGTTTAAAGACCCTTAGTCACACGTTTAGTGAAACTTTACCGTTATTTGAGTGTTCTAAAATTTTAATTTACGCACAACCAACGGATGCAACTCAGCCAACTGCCCTTCCAATTAACGGAAGTTGTATCTGCATACATTTTTAATGTATTTATGGTGCATACGCTGATGATATATTCCATAAGGGTTGTTCGATCAGAACATTGTTATGTCTGTTTATTTCGATAAACTCCAGTTAGTAGAAATGCCTCAAATAATTTTCAAGGAAAAGTTTAATTGCCGCGTTGAGTATCCCACACTTCTATGGTGATTTTCAACTATGGAGAACAATTCAAGATGTATTTCATGCGTTGATTCGTAATAACCTTACTTTATCGAACATCGAGGAGTATCTATTGTAAAGGTATATTGTAATATTATTATGATTATGGATTAATTAAATTAATACACCCTACACATATTTTTATTTTTATTTGAAGTCAAATTTTAACTGATTAAAATAAATAATTATCCGTATTATTGGGTTCATGAATTATAGTGTTTTGCCCTTTCTAGTATTGCACACATCTGCAAATAAAACAAATTATGGCTAGCTCATTAATTACGGTAGGCAATAAAAACTCGAAAATCTGCAAGTTAGGTTCCCCCGATTTTTTTTATAAAAAAACCTGTGATACGCCACTGGGCTCTGAAATTTAGAAGTAGCTAACGCGAAAACTCTTACTGCGCTGTCAAATTTAGTCCATCAACAATAGATTTAATGTGCCGTTCCTTTTGTGTAATTACAGTGAATTCAAACACAAATCCATGAACAAATTAACAGGTAAATCAAATCCCGCGTTTTATTTAGCGGCCCCTGATTGTTTTTTGTTTCAGATCGTTCGCGGCGTCCGTGGCATTATTTGTTTTACTGGACCCTTGGCTACATAACCTCAACTTAATTTTACAATTTCTGGAACTGAGGCTTATGTTGGACACTCAAACTGCCTGGAATCGGCTTTCCCGCGTTCTACTCTCGGTGTTTGGTAATTTTCACGCGTCTAGTGCTAATATTACTTCCCAACTAACCTTGTAAAAATTATTAAGCTGCGGCTGGGATGTTCGGACAGCAACTCTTGAAGCTTGTTGGATGCTGGGCCCCCTCCAGGATGCTACAACTGCTGTGCTGGCCTTATACACACCGGCCGGAACTGCTGACACCTTCTTCTTGGCTCTGGACCCCCAATAAAGCCCGTAACTGATGATCGGAAAGCTGAACTGGTCTGCCGAACTTCTGGGAAAGTGGTCACCGGAGAAAATAATTTTAAGGTGCTGGATTTTATTGCCCACATTCACACACGTACTATTTAATAATTTGTTTTCATGTGAAGTGGTATAAAAATGCAAATAACTGGAGACACAATTTAGCTTGTCAGCAAGGAATTTATTATCAATTGTTTCTTTTTTTGTTCGTTAACAACAATTGCCTATCTGGCTACATAAAAACGGATGTTAACTCAATACAATGCAACTTCTTAAAATCTAAATTCACAACTTAATTAATAAAACTGTACATATTCTTATTTCTAAATTATTGTTTGTCCATGTTTGCAATTTATTTAAGTTCTAGTGCCACTCACATAGTTTTAAATTAATTGTCTGTTCATTTGTGTCATTACACTGACTTATTTTTAATCACAAATCTGGTCCATTTCCTGTATGAATTTCTAACATTTTTATAAAACCTGTCTCCTTTTCAGCAATCTTCACATATTACTGCTCCATTTTCTTCTAGCCTTATTCGATCTAGTATTGTGCTCTTTTGCACCGTATTGGGAACATTCTGTCCTTTTTACCTTTACTTAAAAAGTTCATAGAACTGTACTCATTCAATTATACTGACCTGTAAATTTAATTGATCTGCACGTAATAAATCCCTTTGGTGATAGATTTGTTGAATTATGTATTGGCTTTACATTGCACCAACCTCTTAATTTACGTTAATTGATAGAACTGTGAATTCAACTTACGATTTGAGCTTTGCCTTTTTGCCATTCATTCTAAAGTAGTTTCATTTAATATCGGCAATGCTTAACCGATGTAATCATAAATTAAAATTTCTAATATGACTCCTTGCAGTTGCCTGCTTACTCCAGCTCTGTGCTAATTGACTTGCTTTAAATTATTGATTCTGCAAGCAGAGTTCTGTAACGGGCCAAAGACCATTTCACTATATATGATTTCATGCTTATTGAAGATTAAACTTTCTGTTAATAGTAATTTATTGATTATCAATGAGAATTATCTAATCGCGCACGAACCCATAACTTATCCTGTAGATCAGTGGGATATCATAATATTCGATTTACCATTA
This sequence comes from Agriotes lineatus, assembly GCA_940337035.1. Taxonomy (NCBI): domain Eukaryota; kingdom Metazoa; phylum Arthropoda; class Insecta; order Coleoptera; family Elateridae; genus Agriotes; species Agriotes lineatus. Next base: position 106,895,082 of record OW679197.1, on the reverse strand, counting down.
GATAAATTAAACATAGAATTGCGCAAGCTTTTCGAAAAAGAGCAGGTCATTATTAGATTGTCCTCATTCAAAGATTGAGTGGTAACCGGTACATTTCTGACAATAGAAAGTGGTGTTTAGAAAATGTACGACAACAACGATGATAAATGAGCCTGTGCCCCGTTTCAAAAGTAAGCGAAGTTTAATTCATATTGACATATCTCTATTGGACATGATATTTATAATTACATTGGTTTATTGATTACAGAACAATTTTGTGTAAAATAGTTTAGGCAATGCGGTTTGATGTAATTTGTGTGACTTTGCCGAGTCCCATGCGTTACAAAAAAAATGAGGCATTTCCTTAGTGGTTCTATAAATAGTTATTAAAGGTTCCCCACTTTCACAAATTACCATCGATATAATGGCTAGTTAATTTCGGTAATTCAATTTTCTGTTCAAAGTTACTCGTCGAATCGCTATTAACTGGAAACGTCCTCAACGGAACTGGTGAAAGTAGCGACTCTACAGTAGCGCAGCTTCTTTTAAATCATTGAAATAGAAATCCATGAATTTTGACGACACCCGCAAAGTATAAAATGTTAAATAATCAACCGCTTTGTATGCTACCGTTATCGTTTCTGACAAACGAGGTAATGCAGCTGGCAAAGTTTAGGTAATTGTTATAAGTAAGCGGAATCCTACAATATTCAAACAATGGTAAAATTCTACAGAACAAACGACGAAGAGTTTATAACCCTGGAGGGGTCTTTCAATGAACCACCGTTCAGGTAGTAACGGACACCGGCGAGACCCATTTCTAACAAAAAAAATGTAAAATGTGTTACGGGTCAGAACGACATTTACGACAACGCGCCAGCTCATATAAAAAAGCTAGACGACTGGCTCGTATGGTATCTCTTAAAATCGGGAATGTAACTTACATACGACCGCTGCCCACCCCGTAACAAGAGGTGCCGACTAGGATCAGTGAAGCGAGGAGTGGTCCAACACTAGATAACACAAGGTCAACGGCCTAATGAACGATAAACAGATCTAAAAAAAAATAAGCGCCACCACAGTTCCATCACAATAGACGAGAATGCAAAGGTAAGCTCACTAAAGAACCGGCAAGCAAATGAAACTACCTTTCAACTTTACACTTGGCAGAAACACAAAATCTAAACGAGGTAGAAATATGGGTGCAACTGTGAGACTTCTTGAAGCCGGCATCCGGAGCGCTTGAACTTACCTTGACGCTCACCGGGTCGTCCAGGATCAGCTTTACATCAATCTTACATTAGCCGCCAATCGGGCGACGACATTAGGGAAGGCTTACTCCGAAATCCCACATGCAACACAAAGGAAAATGCAGCGGGAACGTTTGACAAGTGAGTGTATTGACGTAACGGCTGTTGGCTGAGTACGAAATAAATAAATAAATGTATTACAAAAGGGGGTACACAACTAAAGTACATAAATAGGATAAATAGCTTCAGTAAATCTAGCGCAAGAAAAGGGTGTTGACGGAAGGCCCTGAATATAACGATGGGGCTTGCACTATTTAAGGCACAAAGGGGATGACCCAACAAGTGTTAATTTAGCGCGCGCGTATGCTCAGCGACAATAAATCTAGCGCCAAGAAAAGGTATTGGCGGAAGGCCCTGTATATAACTAGGAAGCTTGCACTGTTTAATGCACAATGGGGTGACACAACAAAGGTTAGTTAATTTTGCGCGAACCCATGCTTAGCGACAATAAATCTAGCGCCAAGGAAATATGTTGGGGGAAGGCCCTGTATATAACTAAGGTGCTTGCACTGTTTAACGCACAATAGGGTGCCACAACAAAGGTTAGTTAATTTAACTGCCGCTCATGCTTAGCGTGGGCGGCTTATGACTAGTAGAAATACCTTTGCACATAGCTTCGTCTGCGGTGTTTGAAGCGACGTCTGGACAACGGCGTGAATCTCAAAGTCGCGGAAAGAAACGGGCGACTCCAACGAACTCGAAGCGGGCCCAAATGGTGCCGTCTCTCAAGGATCCCCAAACAGGGGTCAATGATGCGATCAAATGCGACAGGACTCGCACGACAAATTCGATAAGGGTAGCCGCTGTTCGGAAATAATCCCCACAAGGGTTGATGTATCCAACGGCCCATAACAACAAGAGAAGCGGCTGGCGCAATATTGAAGGAGTACCACCATAACACCCGACTCCCTGCAAGCTCCAAAACACCCACACAACATAAATAACGGGAAACACATAATCGAACGTGCCCAGCTTACGCCCACCCACCAGAGGGAGCAGACGAACGCTGGCCGCACACCTCACAATTCAACTGCTCTCTTCATCAGCCGGATGCTAACTCCTAACTGACGAAAAACACGCCACGCCGCAGCCAAGAAAAATACGGGAAGAGGCGGCTGCAGCTGTGCACCGGGCTAGACGAAAACAGCGCTAAAACCATTCATTCTCTCTTTCTCGCACTCATGGGCGTTGCTTGTTAAATACAACTCGGGGAATATTTTAGAGCGCGACTGCAGACAAAATCGATATTTAAAACTCGCACACAGCGACCGGGCTCGACACCTGCCCGCTTGCTTTCAGGAATTCTGGGCGGGCTTGCACAAGCCAACAAAAGCGGCCTATACAGCGTGAGCTAAAAGTTACTAAAAGCACTACATTTTGGTATGACTAAATTCAAGAAGAAAAATATGAAAAACCTATATACAAAAGGGGTCGTAAAAAAGAAAAATAGGCCAAGTAGCCGTACATTCGTACACTTTGAAAATGTTCTGACAAAGGCTTTAGCCGGAACTTCCCTCGTCGATATTGTGAAGCTAAATAATTTAAAAAATGAAATTACTTTAGGAGTAAACACATCTTCACCTTTCTAATAAATTAAATAAATTTTCAAATAAAAAACGGTACCGGTGGTCGAATTCGAAGGGCAGGCGGACCGTTTGGTGGGCTATTGCAAGGGAACGAGCTATTTCTACCTGAGCTACGGAGCACCGACCCGTCGAATTCCTGCGTTGCTGCTGTATTAAGTAACGCACTAATTTGTTGATCCTTTTTGTATCGTACAACATTTATTCTGTATCTATTGGGGCACATTTTGGTAAGAATAAATCCTGCGCTATGTACAAATTATTACTTGTATTTATTGCTAAGTTAAATCAAAAATAAACAACGTTTTATATTTTTAAGGTGCTCATCCTGTATATACCTGTCTGAAATTTTCTCGGTTTCCTACAAGGTAGATGGATGTGTATGCAAAATATTGTCTTCCTCCGACAAATAGTTTTTGAGTTACACCGCCAACAGACAGACAGACAGGCGGAATTGAAAAAACCTGTTTTTCGTCATCTAGGGACCCTGAAACGTGAAGACCTGAAGAAATCTCGAAAGGTGATTTTTTCGCGACTACAATACATCCTTCGTCTTTTAGACGAGGGAAGTAAAAAGCAAGGTTATCGGCCATCGGGCGCAAACAACGAAGCGAAAATGAAGAAATAAGAGCAAAGTAATTAGAATGCGAGAGATATAATACGAGTATGTTGCTGGGTAAATCGATTTCAAGGTACAATTCATTTTGCAAAACCAAACAATATTTGTACTTAGATCTGGCTCGAAGGACCTAAAAATGTTAATAGAACGAAAAATTGATAAAAGATAAATAATGCTGTAGACTATATGACCTACAGTTGGGGCCAATAAAAAATGGGACAGTTCTTGTAACAGATTTTTGTCTAATTCTACGTGCTTGAATTTGTTTTATTAATATGTCATATTGCAATATTGAATATTTGACATCGGCCAAACGATTCCATATTAGAAATAATACGATAAAGTAATTATGCCGCATATAGATGCAATGATGAAAGGTGGAATAATCGCGAAAATAGACGTAACTGTCCCACTTTTTTTTGGCCGCAACTGTACCAAAAGACGATTTTGGAATTGCAACGGGATATAATTGATTCACTTGCACTAAATACTTCTTCACATAAACACGAATTTTCAACGATTAGCACAAGGTCTTACTGTATGAAGTACAAGCACAACTATGTCCACAAGAGGGGAAAATTTAAGGAAAGTACCGAGACGGTAATGATTTAGCGGTAAGAATAGTAAAAATGTATCATATTTTACAGTAGAAGTCCGTTAGGATAGCCTTCACGGCCGAGCCAGAGAGTTTGTGAGACGAGCTCGAATAATACTGGCGAGGCAGTAAAGGCCCTAACGGACGTGTATTGTACAATAGTTTTTGTAATACCTACAAACAATTCGGTCATACCTATCTTTTTCTAATTTATTTTCATCAAAACGCTAGATTTGTGTAATAACGTTTTAGAATGATTGAAAGTGCGTAGGACGTTGCAACTGTTGTTTAGAAATAACATTTATTTTCAATTTTCTGTATGGCTGTAAGCAGGTGACAAACGTCACTTTGACGTTTGGCACACAATTTAGCAGGCCGTGTCGGACACAGACACTTTTTACGGCTGGGTCGTAAAGAGGTTGCTTACGTAGTAGTAAACAGTCCTTAAAGAAATCTTTAACAAGTAGGTATTACAAATAGTATATTGCTTTACAAGGGATGTACGTAATATTTAAACTACCGAGGTCCTTTTGATGCCTGCGTGAGCGAAGCGAACGAAGGTAGCAAGGTACGAGTGTAGTGTAAATCTTTCTACATCCTGTGTAAAGTACATAATTTTTTTCACCATCAATAGCTCCTTATAAAATAAATGGTAATAGCGTAAGCTTATTATATTTTCTAAATTATAGTACCCTGTTTCGGAAGCTTGGTGCGTTGTTACAGTGCTGTGACGTTGTTATGATATTTAAACGCGGCCGTTCGCTGGCTATATTTCTTAACAATACGCAAGAAGATATCTGGCTGGCACGCGACTAGCTCAAGCCGAAGAAGGCGTGCGGTAAATTAATTCAGGATGGAAAGCCGGGGGGCCAGCGAACCTCAAAGACAGCCAGATACCTCGACACTTTTACAGACGATTCGCAATCTAGGTTACTATAACTAACAGAACTATAGCTGCAAAAGACTCAAACTTGGCAACAACCAAATAAAACACCAGCAGGTTAAAGTTATCACAGTTTACTCATATTCATCACAATTATCTGGTTCAGTTCAATTACATAGTAAGTACTGAGTACTATAACCCAGGCTTTGTCAGCCCACTGAGTACTATAACCCAGGCTTTGTCAGCCCGCAGCGGGATGCTGTCCCAATATTCAATTACACATTAAAATTACATAAATGGTACATATAGTAATTTTGGCATTACATTCGACTAGTGTGCGGCTTGACCCAGCGGGTACCTAGGTTGTCGAACAGAGAATCGAGGCCTGGTGGAAGTTCGCACAACGGCTCAACATAGCCACAGGGGCTTTATGGATGCGCCCAGTATTTGGTGTGCTCTTGATTATGACAACGGAAACCATGCTCTCGGCACCAGCGAAAATTATGAGGATACCAGGACTAGCCAAAAGGGGCCTCGCACGAGGACGCCGAAGAGTATTTCCTAGCAGCAGTCAAGTCCCAAAATTGCCGTTAGTGGGCCCGACACGTCACGCTATTAACAAGATCAAACCCTTAAGTGGAGCTCCAAAATACCAACAAAGACTTACCACATACGGGCGAGCACGTGTTTGCTACAATCTTAAAATCCGCCAAAAAGCGGGGCGAAGGAAATCGCCCAAAATCCGTCGTTACTAGGGGAGAATCCGCAAAAGCGTATATATTCAAAACAGCCCAAAATTACCCTCTAGGACGACATCATAATTGTAGCAGGTAAAAACTGATAATCGATAAGATTGTCGCGCAACCGTCAGTAGCTCGAAGCGACCGCACAAACAAAAAAAAGGCCCAAAACACCTCCTCACACAACAGGCGTCAATAACCACTAACACGTAAAAACCCTAATAACCCGCACCACAATTCACCAATACTTGGAGAGACGGAAGCAATCCCGAGCGGAACCCGCGGCCGGACCCTCTCCACAACAGGGAACGAGACTGCTCGTCGCTGCTGGGTAGTAAAGCTGCGCCGGCGAACAGCCCCGCGACAACCCGTCGCCAAGAAGTCCCAACCACAAGAACCGCCAACATCTCCCCACATCCCCACAAGCATCCCCCCCTGACAACTTCCTGACAAAAAAACCCGAGGCGGAAGCAAAACCCCACAGTTAAGGCACTATTAGATCGAAAACCAATAACCCTTCCCACGATTAAATCCAACACCCATATCCAAAAATTCCCCCAAAACGTCGGGTAGGATTCTTCTTTTGACGAAAAGGGGAGAAGGCAACCCCGGGAAAAGAGGGCGACAGACACCAGAAAAGTGAAAGGCAGAGCCAACATTCACGCGACTCAACACACATACTGATTGAGGGGCTCTGCAGCACCTCGTGCGGCCTGGAGAAGATCCCTACAATCTTTATCTCATTCACGAGAGGATCCATTCATAACCGGCATCACCCCATGCACACCAGATCAAAGGGAAGATAAAAGTAAGAAACCAAGCATCAACTCACACTCCCGGGAATACACACGCAACCGCAGTCCACACACACACAGTTGCTCAAGAGCAAGGAAAGTCAAAAGAAAGAAAGAGAAGACGAAGAATGAAGGACTAACCGATACCTGAACAACACCAGCACACAACGACATGCAACAACAAATTCGCTCCCACTAACAAGGAACCCAAACAAAAAAACAAGGAACAAGCTCACTTGAGGACATAATCCGCATGAGGGAAAGGATACCAACCAAAACTCACAACAGTACGCATAGCTGAAGGCAAACGGCAACAACAACTACACGACTAAACTTCAAACAAAACCAAACGACACTGACAGAACCGACAAATGGCATCAGATGGCCAAGTCCGCCTAAATCAGAGAACGTCACGTCAGCCTCACAAAAGGGTATCCACCAAAATCCAACAAGCTCGCAAGAACCTCACAAAGAAGCAAAAGGAAAACAAAACAAAAAAAGGTAAAATCAAAATCACGATGACACGGAACGATAAATGCCATTAGGATACCTTCTCCGCATAAGCGACATGGATGCCAGCACAAAAGAAACCCTCAACAGCAGCTACTCAATAGCAAGGGGCCCAAACCAAAACGGCAACCACAAGGGACGCTAGGTTAAAAAAAACCATCATCTTGCCTAACAGGCATACACGATCCATGCCAGAAACACATGACAAAACAAAAAGAGAACCAACAGACCAGCGAGCTAAGAAGCGGCTCGAGAAAAATCTGCCACACGAAACTCGCAAGGCCATCGGTTTCATACCAACATACTCGCTAACAATCCAAAAGGGGCAGAAAAAAAGGAAAGGAAAGCCAACACATAAACGCACCAAGCCAGATTCAAAGATGGTTCGAGAGACCATACAAATCCGCCTAAGCGAAGTCTCCCCAACACATCCACACGATCCAATATCTCAGTCAACAAACTAGAAGGTAAAAAAACCACACTGAGAAGAACTGCGTTAAATCCAACACCTGAAGATCTGAGTGATCCAAAAGATCCGCCTAAGCGAGATCTCTCAAACACATCAACATCGCTCCAATAACCCGATCAACAATCTAACAGAAAAGAACAGAAGCAACCAAATAATACTGCACAAATCCAACTAGCGGAAGGCCTAAGCGACTCGCCAAAACAAACACCCCCAAACACACTGCCATCACACTCCAATCGAAGTTAGCACCCACAAAAGAAACTTTCGTAAGGAACGATGACCTAACAAAATAACAAACGCTCAAGCATACTAACTCCACAAGAATCTCAGCAGCACACAACTAAACGAAATCGCAGCCATTCAATCACCCTAACGAAACAAAATCAAAAACAAAGGCTCCAAAGAACTTGCGAAAGAACTTGACAAACACAAAAGACACATTGCTAAATGTGCACACTGCTAGACGACACGAGTCACAACGGGAGCAAAATTTCGAAGAGGGATCCCCCACAGCAGTCATATCCCACACCAGAAAGAGTAGCAGGCATCGAAAACATTCAAATCGCTAAGTGGCGAAAAGCCTTCACAACGAAAATATCTAAGTGGCGAGAAACCTTCATAACTAGAAAATCTGAGCATAACTAAAACTGAGCTACTACAAACTGGGATAAAATAAAATACTACAAGCGGATCGCCAGGCTCCAGCAACAGGACTTCTTCAGCAAACCAAAACTGAAATTTATTCCCGATCTCTAAAATTTTGAGAAACCGAAACGGCTCCTAGTCGCAGATGAGCCCGAACAAAATATCTTTAAATAAAATCTAAACATCTTATCTAACTTAAGCTAGCATGCACAAATAGCAAAACATGTTAAAATAATCGGTAATGTTCTATTAGGTTAGACTGTACTCGTTCGACAGCTGAATCGGAATTATGATTGTAAAGGGTAGTGATATGAATAAATATCTTATGTCGTTCAAGTAAATTTTTAATTGTTTGAATATTATACTCGTTGTCAGCGACAATTGTACAAGGGGCGCCAAATATTGATATAAAGCTAACTAATTGGTCTAAGACATCCTGTCCTTTCTTGATTTTGTGTACATTTTGAAAATATATCTGTGATGGTAAGAAATTTTTGTTTATTATATGTAGAAGTTAGTTGAAAGGGTTTTTTAATAGGATATCGTAAATATTTTTGTCTTTTACAAGTAGGACAGTTATTAACATATTGCTCTATATCTTTAGAAATACTCCAATAGTATTTTCGTTTTAGATGTTCTTCGGTTTCTTTGATACTTCTGTGATTATTTTTTCCTTCATGATAGTTTAAATGATAGTGTGACGGGCCGAATATATTTTAATTCAGTTGCTCCAATTTATTCAATAAACGCACGGCAACTTTTCTCGCGTTTAGGTGCTTACTAGGTTGCCTATCTGGAATTTCTTTAAATTTTTGAATTGCAGTGCTTGCGCTCCTTCGGCGTATGTACATTTAATGCAATTTCCGGCTTCCATTTTGGAAAACGAGCATTTTCTAAATTCTCTTCCGAACTTCAAGTTGCTTCTTCGTGGCTCCGTTTTGGTGACACTTAATGGGTGAAATTATCCCGAAAAATGCACATAATCCGGTGCGTGATTGGATTTTGGTATTAGTTATTTTACGCGCACCTTTCTGGGAATTCAGGATCGAATGATAGTTTGGAAGCAGATATCTGCAGGTCGTTTGAAATTCCTAAGATAGGCTTTGCTAGTCTTTTTATTGCCGACGGCTGACGTTTAGATTCCATTTCAGGCCTTCTTTTTCTGTTTAATTGTTGGCATACTTCGTCGATGAACGCTGCTCATTGCTGAGGCTGGTTTTAACAGCCTTAAATGTTGCCCCTGGCGTCGCAAAATTGTTCCTGTCGCCGCCTCTGCATTCATCGTGGCCCCCTTTAACTGTCATCTGTCGAAGACTACGCAGTCGGCTGTGAATTACGTGGAGGAGAAGAGATAGCTGCCGCAGGTCTCCGTTCCTGGAACGAAAGGTTAGACGTTTCTTGTACGCTGCGTCATTGAACTCGTGAACGGCGATATCCTGAGCCTCAGCTGGTGACAGAAATTCAACCTAGAGGTGCCGATAGCACTTCTTATCCTGCCTTCGTGTTTAGAAATTATTGTGTCAATTCAATATCTTCCATTTTATAGCAACCTTCAGTTGCCTTATGCCACTAATTTCCTTTCGTATTGCCGCTGTTAATTAATCTGTAAAAATAGTAAATGGGCGCGCTGTTAGCCAAGAAATTGCTCTGGTTTTCTTCCAATTCACACGAGAGCTGCAATTAAGCACCAAATAGCGTATCAAATCTGCTGAGGCCTCCGCAAACGGATACGACGCGATATTAGTTGATAACATGCCTATAGGAGCTCTGTGCTTGTGCGCTTTATGTAACGCACTCATTTTAGAGCCCACCCTTCGCTGCCGGCTGTTTGCGCCTAATATTCTAGTCTCGCTAGTCATGAGCATGAGCATGATTTCTTTTGGTGGGTGTGTGGAAGAAGCTCACGAGCACGCGTGGCTAGGGCTGCTAGACCCTTTTTTGAGGCCTATCTCCATTTGGGACTAATGGAGTGTATAGCAGTAATAACATTGCATGCGCAAATGTGAATATCGGCCATAGCTGATGAAAAGAAAATGCACTACTGGTATAGAATTACTCACTTGAAATGAATCACAGATATATGTACATAACCCAATATAATAAATTCAGTTAGTCTTTTTTGTTCTTAATCTATCAAAGAATTGTTACTCATCGCATAGCTTCTGATTACGGCCGATTCTGGTATGTCAATTATTCTTCAACTTTCTCTAACTCTGTTTTCAGCACTGATTTAGATGTGTTCTTTTTCGATTTGAGGCTTATTTTTTTCTGTTGAAGAAGATACATTCAACGTCATCTATAGGCGGTGAACATTAGAAACAAGTTGGCTACCTATTTACGCTTTCTTAAACTACAACACCACTGGACACTTTGCGTCTCGTAGTTTTTAGGCAATACGTCTCATACAATCGATTATTTTCGATCTTCTAGTTGTATACCATAACGAGCATTTTCCCTTCCAGCATTTCCCACGTTTGAAAAATTCAGAGGGGGTTTAGTTGCGACCACGGGATTTATGATTTATCATTTATTTTTATTGAATTTTAGATGTCTGCAATACTGCGTCAATAAGATAAGATTCGAATTCTTTGGGTACTTGGCTTTAATAACTTACCAGAAGTTCTGAGAAATGTCTTTAGAAAATTTAACCTTTGTTGTTAAGCATACATCCCAGCTGATCCTCACATACTCAATTTTAGTTTAAACTTCTCTCTTATGGTGTTGATATTCTAGTAAAAATGTTTGTTTCTGTTTGGTGCTCAGCCTCGTTTTTCTGTCTTTTCTATATCCTCTGTTTTCCTATTCTCAAATTTTCATAATTATGTATTTTGCCCACCCTAGTTCCACGTTACAGCATTCGTCGGTGTGATCTATGCTTCCGGCCAGTTGTTAAGATATTTTCTATACTTGACGCCGCATTGCTTCATATAGAATTTAACGAGTTCGATTTTAATCTGGAAGGTTTCCGGCCGAAGCGCAGAATAAGAAAGGCCGCTGTGTCACATTTTGTTACTCTTCCGCTCCAACGTTCTGACTACTCTCATCGACATGTTAAATTCTAGAACACACATGTGTTCGTATCAACACTGTAGTTTACCGCTAAATTAAGTTACGTTATGAAAACGACGAAGGGCCTTGTATATAAAACGAGATAGACCTTACGATATATGACAGAATGTAAGCATCTCCAAAATACAAAAATTGTATTGAACGCGTTACATATAAATAGACAACATCCAGTCTTATAAAGGCCACTAATCTGACGTTAACTTTAATTCGCTGTTAAAATAAACAAAAGCGCATCAAAATTTGTTTACTAATGAATAAAATGTCATAAGCACTGACGTTTTGATACGCTTTTGTTTATTTTAACAGCGAATTAAAGTTAACGTCAGATTAGTGACCTTTATAAGACCGGCAGTAAATGTTTAATTCTCAGAAAGTTTATAATCAATGTTTAATCTTCTTTCAATACTGTAATGGACAGTTGAATTTTTAGAAGTAACAGATTTGGTCAACTTTTACATTGGGTTAAGGTCTGACTGTGTAGATTTCCTTTACGAATTCGCTTATTAACAAAAATCAATATCTATTAATATTTTCCAGTATCAAACATGTCACCCAAATGCAATGCATCCAAGCGAGCTTTAACTGACAAACTAGCATTTTCAAGATATTGATAAAGCGTTTCTGGTCAAAAGAACAGCTTATTGTTCTTTTCTAAATTAATCTAGACCATCTAAACGTAAACCATTGCGTATGTAATAGGACAATCGAAAGCGGTAGACACCACTTTACAGTAAATTAAGTGTACTTTAGTATTCACCATGAGCAGTAGTTGGGTCGAAATCGTGCAACATCTGTGGTTTACCTCTATTTAAATAAATGATGCTGTTTCCGCTGCAGTTATAAGCATGATTTCCATTCACTAATTATACGAACCAGGTATAACAGTGAAAATCAATTTTGAGTGTTCGCGAAAAGTAAGTCTATTATTAAAAAAAAGGTATATTATGAATATTTAGAAAATTTTTTTATACCATGTTCCATAACTAGTGTTGTTTACCGGAACTGCGGCTGAATCTAATTTTTTACCACGTATATTTCTGTCGCTGCTGGAAGGATTTTCTTTAATAGAATTAACCTGGTGATTATCTCTTACTTCCTAATATTATTTATGGAGTGGATTTCTAGTAAACATACATATGCACGAGCACATAATGGGTTACGTAATGTAGGCTATAGAATAATATCATGAAGACATGCGTTTCGTCAGTTTGCTACACCTAAAATATGCGTTTTTCAATTCATTGGGCTTGACTAACAGTTGCTTCATATTCAAGAACTTTCTAAATATGATATAGATAAATTGTTAAAATCGCTTTGCATTCTAGTATAAACGTATCACAATCCAACCTGTGTATTGATAGTGATCATTACCTTTCTTGACAGGGAGAAGCTCAAGACGGTTTCCGTGAGCAAACACTAGAATAACACACATAATAATATTAAATTTAGATCTAATTATACGCTGGGATGCAGAAGGCAACGGGAAACCACTGCATTAAATACTTATTAAAGTTTCCTTAGTCAATCATCATGGCTTTTACAAACCAAAACCGCAACTTTACTGATCATGGGACTCGGATACCAAGATCCGGCAGGGGAGGACAACCACAAAACTACAGGGCCTCCTCAGTCGTCAACCTGCGAAATCCCTGTAAGACAATCAAAAGCTCCCAAAGATTAAGAATAGCAACATGGAATGTGCGCAGTATGTTCCAAGCGGGAAAAATCCACAATACCACACGTGAAATGAAAAGACTCGGAATATCAATACTTGGAGTAAGCGAGATGAGGTGGCCTGACTCAGGTGAGTGCGAAATAGACGAACACTACATTTACTACGCTGGAAATGATGATCCAACTCATTATAATGGAGTTGCAGTTGTTCTAGATAAGACTTTGAGGCATTCAGTAAAATCCTTTATCCCAATGTCAGATCGTGTAATGTTACTTAAGATCAACGCTAGACCTTTCATTATCAATCTAATACAAACATATGCCCCCACATATGACGGTAGTGAAGAAGAAGTAGAAACATTTTACGAAGAAATTGTAAGATGTTTAGATATAACAAAAAGCTCAGAAGTGACTATCGTAATGGGCGATTTTAATGCCAAAAATTGGTAAAGGCAGATGCGAAAACATTGTGGGGGATTATGGACTAGGAACGCGAAACGATAGAGGGGAAAGACTAGTACAATTTGCGCAGGAACATGACTTAGTGGTAACAAATACGATATTCAAATTACACCCAAGAAGATTGTATACCTGGAAGTCGAACGCAGACTAGGATGATTGCATAATCAGAAACCAAATAGATTTCTTCATGATAAACCAACGTTTCAGAAATATCGTTAAGGCAATAAAAACTTATCCTGGCGCAGACGTATCGTCAGATCACAATCCACTAGTGGCATCCATACAGCTACGTTTAAAAAGAATCTGCAAGGTAACACCAACAAATTAAATAGACCTCGAAAAGCTGAAAGATGAAACCGTAAAAGAGGCCATAATTGAAGAACTGTCAGAAACCATGCTTAGGAGCAGAAATCATCAGGAAACAACGGAAAACATGTGGCAACAAGTCAAAACATCACTTCTAACGGCAGTCAAAAACAATTGTGAATATAAAACTCAAAAAAAGAAGAAACTTTGGATGACAGAGGAGATCGTGCTACTGATGGACAAAAGGAGAGCAGAGAAAACAAAAGACAAGCAAAAGTATAATGAAATACATAGGACTATCCGCAGAAAAATCAAGGAAGCCAAGGCAACATTTCTAGAGGAAGAATGCAATGAAATAGAAGAACTTCAGGCAAGACATGACACATTTAACCTGCATAGAAAAGTTAAAGAGGCTGCAGATATCTACAGGAAAAGATACAACGGACTTCTTTATGATTCCACAGGAAATATAATACATGATCCTATTGAACAACTGAAGAGCTGGAAGAACTACGTCAGTGCACTTTATGATGACACTCGTATAGAGATTCCGCCAAACATTAATGCAACAGAAGGACCACCAATCTTAAGAGCCGAAGTTGAAAACGCTTTAAAAAACACCCAAAATAGGAAAGCAACAGGCCCAGATAAAATACCAGTGGAAATACTGAAACTTCTAAGAGGACACAAAGCCCTAGATATATTAACAGATCTCTTCAATATCATATATAACACGGGTATTATACCAGACGACTGGCTTAAATCCATTTTCATCCTCTTGCCAAAAAAGAATTCTCCCAAAACACATAACGATTATAGGACCATAGCATCGATGAGCCACGTTCTAAAAGTCTTATTCAAAATCCTCCATGCCAGAATTTACAAAAAATGTGAAGAACACATTAGCGAAACGCAATTCGGCTTTCGCAACGGATTCGGCACAAGAGAGGCCCTTATGGGACTACATGTTCTAGTGCAAAGATGCCGTGACATCTCAGTCGACGTGTTCGCGTGCTTTATCGACTATGAGAAGGCATTTGACTGCATCAAACACGAACAACTTATAGACATTCTCAGTGAAATCGGACTAGACAGCAAGGATGTTCGAATTATCGCAAACTTATATTGGGGACAAACGGCATCTATAAGAGCAGGAAACAGACGCAGCGAAGAAATACAAATAAAAAAGGGTGTAAGACAAGGCTGTGTCCTGTCACCGGTTTTGTTTAACCTCTACTCAGAAAAAATATTTACAGCGGCTCTGGACAACAGACAGGAAGGAATTGTAATAAACGGCGAGATAATAAACAACCTACGTTACGCTGACGATACTGTGCTTTTAGCAACTAGTGAAGATGAACTGCAGATTCTGGTAGAGAGCGTAAACGAGAAAAGTATGGAAGCAGGGCTAAAGCTGAATGTTAATAAGACTAAGGTAATGGTAATCAGCAGGAATGAGGATCTAAGAGCAAGCATAACGGTAAACGGTAGACAACTAGAACAGGTTGTGAATTACAGATATCTGGGATGTTCTATTAATAGTAGCTGGAACAACTCTGCTGAAATCAGAGCAAGAATCGAACAGGCCAGAAACACCTTTAAAAGAATGAAGAAGGTACTGTGTTCTAGGGATTTAAGTCTGAACTTACAACTACGACTGCTTCGATGTTATGTATTCTCGGTCTTACTTTACGGAGTGGAAGCTTGGACCCTCACTGCCTGTACTACTAAAAAAATAGAAGCATTTGAGATGTGGTGTTATAGGCGTATTCTTAGAATACCTTGGACAGATAGGGTACGCAACACCACAGTACTAGAGCAATTACATAAAGACACCGAGATCTTGTCCGCAATAAAAGAGCGTAAATTAGCATACTAGAAAGTATAGTTACACCCTTAACGTTACTTAATGGAATCCTCTGTTTGTATTTAAAATGTATAGACCATGCATGATATCTTCTAGCTCCTCCAGATACATCCTAAACACATATTTTGCCTCAACTCTAAACACCGCAATTTTAATCGTTTTGGAATACCCCTAGCGCGAACATCTAACCAGTCAAAATACTGACCTTAAGAGAGTTTGTAGTAAAGGTAACGGGTATATATTGTTTTGTCCTCGTCGGCTGCATAGTTATTAATTATGTATTACAATTGCACCACGTTGGGTGACCTTATGTTATATATTGGAGTTATCTCATATATTTCAAATAGTCATATAATTTATGTATTCAATATTTTACTTTAAGCTTGCCCTTAATTAATACAATGCCCCGTTAGTTAAACTATAACTGCTTACAAATCAAGTACTCTTATTTCAGGGGTGGTTCGCCAAATCTAGATCTCGATTAGTTGAACTTTTTAAATTATATTTAATGACACTTGCTGTCAAACTGATTTCTACACCTTCTCAAAACAATTATTGACAAATCAATTTTTTACATTGACATAATTATTAATTAATTCAATAAAATAATTACTGTTTTGTATTTTACTTTTTCCCTATTGCTCGTTATTTAAAATGTTTTGATATTAATTATTAACACAAACCTTATCACTTCTTAAGCTCACTCTGCAAATATCCAAACACCACTGCTCCCTCTCTCAAGAGATCCCGATGCTCACCTTGTGTGATACCTGCAAACTGTTCCTGTCAACCAATTCCAAGAATCCGCTGAATCCGGCCTTAATCCCCTCATCAAACGTCAACTTCAACTCCAATAGACTCCTGGTAAGTTTCAGCTTTATAAATGAATCTGATCTTATCTTGTTTATTCCTTAGATAGTCCTCTGCACTCAGCAATCTCCTCAGAAGCCTTCCAATTCTAGTAGCACTCCTACTAACCTCCTCTTAGATGAATAACCTTACTTCTGTACAACCGCCAATGTCAAAAATAAATATTTAATTATGTGTCACGTTCACCAATAAATCCAATCTTCTCTAATTCAGTAGTTCTCTGGTTCTTTCTATGTAATTCACTGTATTCGTCTCTTCACAGATTGTCCAGTTCCGATAAAATTAATATTTCACTTTCATTTCTATACCTTGTAAATTTGTTAACAGCCTTAATATTTGCATTCAACTAAACAACTATACAAATAAGCCATAATTTCTAGTTTTTATTAAGCAAAATTAAATACTTCAAGACCAATTGTACATTTTTCAATGAATTTATTTATGTAACTAAACTAAACAAAAACTTCATTCCTATTAGATACTATTCTTATGACACTCTCTTCAATTTTAAATATTATATTATTACAGAATATTCATTCTGATTATTATAACAAATACATTTGTCAATTGTAACCTTGGTTTGTTCTTTATTAACATTCACTGCAACCATCAAATTTGTATATTCAATTAATATCTTACTATCAAATTACCTCTCTCATTGTCTCAATTAATTTCATTATTAATATTTAAAAATTAACACCCACCAAGATTTAATTATAGTGATCTTCGAAATTTATTAGTTTTAAATATTTCTTTGTTATGATTGATCATACCACTTCGTGTATCATAATAATATGTATAAATGAGGTCAGTTGCAATATCTGCATTGCGTAATATTTAAATCTAGAATATAACAGCAAACACCAGCAGTGAATTACGGTGCTCCTTCTCGAGATTACTAAATATAACATGGGAAGCTAATTAAAGCACTGAAGAACAATTTTCCGAATTCATACTATATTAACAGAAATATCTAAAAAAATGTATTCTAACCAACCCTGATTAATTTTATTGTCATCTGTGCCGCGCATATAGGCAATTTACGCTTATAATTTCCACATTGTCGCACACATTTTCAATGCCGCAGTTTAATATCCGATATACGCAAATGTTACTACTCACCTCGGGGTCATTGATTAGCGAGTTAATAGTTTCATTTTGGGGAAACAAATCTACGTTGCAGTATTTTCCAGTTGAAGAAGCTTGTCAGCAACTGCAATTATACGAAACTGACATCGAAATCTAGAAGAGGTTTTACCTTTATGGTAAAACAATCAAAAACATTCGGTTCAGAGTTAGAAAACACAATCCCTTTTTATAACAGACTTATCTTGAAGTTTCTTTTAGATATTTTCAATTTTAGTGATATTCAATTTTTAGGTGTAGTCAAAATGACGTATTCTGTATCTACAAAGGAGTAGTCAGACGAAAACGAAATTTACATGCCACGCGAGCGAGATGACGCATGCGTCGGCAAGTATCGCGAGTTAACACCATACTGACTCAGTCTACGAAGTGACGTGGTTCTACGTTAATTGGTGTTTTCCTATCGTTTTTTTCCAAGTGTCTGCAAGAAACTTTGGCGATTTCCGTGATGCCTGCTAATAAAAAACAAAATGTATGTGTGATTTTTTTCCTTCATGGTAAACGTCCTTAACACTGATAGCAAACGCAAATATGATTCGTACACTTACTTTTACCTAGCACTTCTTCCTTAAAAGATGTTCGAAGTAGTAAAACAATTTCAGCTGCCCGAATATGATAAGTATTAAACTTCTGAATTTTTGAGTAACACCAAACAGCTCGAAGTGACAATGCTCACTACCCTGTACACGGGTTTAAGATGACTGATACGTCCATAGGTATTAAAATCTAATAAAAAGTGAAATAACCTGAAACTAGACAAACTGTTTATGGTTATACAGCAAGCGATTACCATATTCCATACATCTTTTGACGCCTTTTATGTAATTTCATTAAAACCGAGCACGCGTTTAGGCCTATGCCTCTATGAGCCTGAAAACATATAATTATACGACGAATGGTTACTAGTCCTTAACTACGTATCATTATTGCATTCATAAAGATAATGTGAAACCGATTTAAACCAATGATTTAGTTACGATGTATCTGTAATTGTCGCTCGTTAATTATTTAGCTTCGTTAGTAATTTACTGGTATTGAATATCGTTTGCTTTTACATACTAATAATGTGTTTACTGTTAGCGATTCAAGTCCGGGTCGTTAAATTACAGATATCTGTGTAGCTTAGCTCCTAAGTTGAGTTCGAATATAACTCGCAATACATTTTCCTTGCAGACAAAGTTATTGTTTTGTAGTAAATTATCTACCAGGCAAAAACTCTGCTTTAGTAACTACACAGCTTTGATGTTTGTAGGATATTTTACGTTGTCCATTTTTGCAGGTCCCACAATCACAGTACAAATTAGACGACCAGCTATGTTAATTAAAACTTTAATGCTCTGCAGTGAGTTACGGTATAATGAGCATTTTACGTCAGCACCGGACCGCACTTACCACAGGTTGGTTTGCGCTAGACAGCAGCGGCGTTAAGCCGTCAATTGTCCTCAACTGGCTCGCCGGGCGGGAGAGGTTTACGTTACTCCGGGTCCTGTCTTAGGACGGTGGGCATGTTGATGACTACCAGTACGCCACCGTAAAAATTAAATCCGTAGCTGTATGGATTTGCTTCGTTCAGGGTCAAAGCGACGAGCTCTACTGCAAAAGTTATTTACGCTACAGTTTAACTTCTTTTCAACTAAGGATCTTATAATTTTATCTGTGTGAATTTAATCATTGGCTAAACATAACCTTTGAATCTAGCGCGCTCTCTTATTGTTAAGCGAATTATACTTTCACTCAGAGGAACAAAAATGTAGCATAACAAATGACATTTACTACACTGTCAAATGGATGGGGATGCATAACAAATAATGCAAAGTAAAAATACAGCACGGGCTCCATTGGCATATAGTCAGCGGTAGTTCAGACACTTAAATAGGATAAATAAACAACATAGCAAAAATATAATAGAAGAGCCCGCCTGTAACTATAGGGAGAGAGAGAAAGAGAGACTTCGATATTAAAACAACTAACCCCCGGCCAAAGTTCTAGCTATCTACTAACACAGAATAAATCTTACTGTGTGTGCTAATAATAAAATACATGGGTTACTCATGCAAAATCATACTGTTATTACGAATTTAAACTGAATTATATGACACCCCTAAAAGCGGCACAAAATTCAAAACAATACTCAATGACGTGTAACAAAGTCAATAAATATTTGAGCGAGGACCTTCTATTTGATGCACATCACAGGGAAAAAATTATGGCACGGTGAAGCACTATATAATTTAGTATAGATACCTTAAGTAGAGAATGGTTATCTCAAAGTAATACCAAAGAGGTGTGATTTCTCTTAAATCAACGTTGACTAAAGTAGCAGATCCAAATTATAGCTGCTTGGTGGCTTGGAAACCTACAGATGCAGCCGAAAGCATTGTATCTCTCCACTCTTAGGCGATTTTCAAAATAGCTATAGCAACACGAGGCGACGTCATAGTCCCAGATTTATGCAAATTTAAATAATCTGCCGATAAAATCCGCCCAAGGGAACAACGCACAGGGGTTAAAATAACTGAAGAAACCGAAACGGGGCGTGCTTTATATCCTGGCTTCAATGCTAATGAAATGCGGATTACCAATTTATAACAAGGACAAGAATTTTCTCACACTGTAACTTCAACGGCGGTTACAAAGAAACTACGACGTTCCGGGACACACCTTTACATTTTTTTCTGTTTCAAGTGTCCCACACAAGCTACGTCTCTACATCTGTCCGTGATTGTGCCCATAGCCACCTCTTTTCATTTCCAAAACACTTCGTCACTCTCATAGCGTAGAAACTTTTAAATTGGCTCTTGGCACTGCGTCTACACCTGCACATATAGCGTTTTAAGCCGGGACGCACGTATGATTCCAAGAATTTCAACCAAAAAATAGTAGCGTGTTGACGCGCGCTTCCAGATTACTGGAGTCAGAATAATAATCTGAAACGATAGGGCATTGACTTGTTTGGACATTTTGTTTATAATCTGCTGCCGATGAATTTTTAGGTCACAATAGTTGCAACGATAACTGTGCTGGGTAACATAGCGTCGGCGATGCTGTTTAAAACAGATATGTTGCTGGTTGCCATGTTTAATACACTGTGTACGCGAATATAGGTTATTAGTACTGGTCACCACTTTAAATTGTTGTATACACAAGTAGATAATTTAAAACAACTAAATAAGCTGAACAAGTAATATTTATACGTTAAACCTATAAAGGCAGAGAATTGTCGATTACCACTTTAAACGCTAACGCGACTGCGATGACGTGAGAAACCTGTTCACCGCTGCAAACCTTTTTTATAGACTCCTGTTCCTTGCCCACTTCCTTCGAATTTGGGAAGCTTTCATCTGCTTGGTTTCCCAGACAGTAAGTAGTCGCAGATGCCTAAATTTTTTAAAAGATTATAATGTCCGTGAGTTGTTGCAAGATCCTTGCTGTTTGTAACGTTGGCACCTTCGCCAAGTTAAATTCAAACATAATAAATATGTTACAATTTCTTGGATGCCAATTGTAGCCACGATCGGTACTTGAATATCGAATAATAAGTTTATTTACATGTTTGTTATTCGATTTACAAAACAAAAGGTTGTACATTGTAAATAAATAAGTACTCCTACTTAAGTTACCTAGGCAACTTGTGTGTGGGTAAAATAATATTTTTCTTATAATTATTACATTACAGCGAGTAATTGCTTTTTAACTATAACTGTAGGTATAGTACATATAAAACATAATACACATATAAACATAATTTGATGTAGTTATTAAGTTAGGAGAATACTGAGGAACGTGGAAGTTGTACCTCAATGCATTTCTCGGTTTAAAAGAGTTAATGCAATTGTGATCTGGGATACGACAACAGCCAATCAATGACACTTTTTTTTATAAGGTTCGTATATATTTACGTTTTTGATATTATGCGATAAAATATTATATAACTTAATAGCCAAAAATTCATAACTTCTTTGCCCAATATTCTTTTTTAATAAGGGAATGTTAATTATTGTCTGTTGTTTATTACGAGTTGTGTAAGTATGTTTTATAACATTGTCTTCAATGACTTTTTATCTTTAAATATTGTTTGTAATGTAACCTTAGAATACAATTGTCTAATGTCCATGATCTTAGACTCATTATATAAATTATCATTGTTAAAACGTACATTTTCCGATAAATAACAGTCTCATCGAGATCCTATTAAAAGATAGTCCAGATGGTTGGGGTTCTATAGGGTGTAAAATCAATATGCTTGCCCTGAAAAATACAGTTTGAGTCCAACTTGCAGATTTAAGCCCCAAGGAAGGGGTTAAACCCCAAAGCCGGAAGCAGAGCAGATCAGAGCTCTTTCAGTCGCGCCTTATCCAGCCGAACGCGTCGCTGTCATTTCTCAGTTCTCTTCTGAATGCAGAGTCTTTTTGCTGAACGCGCTACCCATATTTCGGTTATATAATTTCCTACTAAACCCGCTCTAAGTACCAAGCCAAGCCAATATCCCGGTGGCAAAGCTCGACCCCTAATATCCATCCGCAAACCCCCTGGGGCAGCTTTTCCATCAAACACACCGAGAAAAAGCACCTAGTTACCCAACTTGAAACTCCAGACCTACTCAGACCTCTGAAAAACGGATACCGTGGCAATTTACCACGTTCTACGTAAACGACTCTTACTCACAGAAGAAGGAAACTTTGAATTGTAATCATAACTTAGCAAGCTATCTGCTTACCCAACGAAGAAGCTTTTCTTCCAGCAAAATAAGAAGATCCATCGGCCTTTCCACCATCGGCAGTACGCTGTAGACATTACTGTTAAGTTCGCCGCGGCACCTACAGTTCACGCTCTGTTAGTGGCCTATCTACGGACCTACGCAGGCATTCAAGGTGCCATGCGCTCCGAGGAAATCGTTTATCTTTATTCTATATTGAGGCGCTGTGACAGTGCTTCTACAAGCAAGGCCGTTTTTCCAAGTGACGCAGCTTTCTGCAGCTGGGGTCTCACCGGAGTCAGCTAAATTTCGCTTCTATCCACGTGATGCCTTCAGCAGGGAGCATTCTATAAATTGCCAATAGAACCACGTAAACTGTACGGCATGGTCCTTTGTACAGTGTATTCGTTGTAACGATAATTATGTGCCGCCTTTCGATTCCAGAAGTCGCAAGGCGCCGTACTGCACTGCGTAACGCCCATTTCTGCGGATCTGAGAGTACTACCTTAGCTATCTTAATGTGCATCGCAACGCAAGACTGGCTTTGCCCAATTTTTAATAAAAGTTCCGACCACTGTCCTGTTCATTAAATAATTGTATGTGTTGCTTAGGAGCGGGCAACTGATCATTTCCGGTGACTGACCACCTCTATTTGATCGATGTAAATTATTCTTCGGTGAGCATCCCGCCATTTCGAGAAGCGTGTTAGGTTTTTCCTGATATAACTTGCTCCCAGGTGTAGCTGCAGATCGGCGAACTGCCGGTCCGCAGTAAAATGTAACAGGTAACGCTCATTTAACCGCTCGTTTATTTAATAATAAACATTTTATTGTAAAATACCTTTGAGTTAGATACAAATAAATGATGAGTTACTAAAAGACACTAAAGTGCTTGGACTTTCATAAAATACGATATAGCGCTGGAAGCAAGTTATTCAGATTAAGCTGCTTATACATGGGAAGCTGTCTGCAACGCCCTTCCGTATTTGCATTTTATTTAGGTAAGTTACGTAAGAAACCGTCCGTCTCTTTTTGCAACATCTGCAAGTGCTGATGGAGTACCAATGAGCGGCTTGACTCTTGCAGTTGTGCTCTTACGATTTCTAACGTAATAGGGATTTACCGACGATTGGTGTACTTGGATCGACTTAGCCTATGTGTCGAGAATTATAAACCTCTCTCCAACGCTGAGTTAGCCGCGAGCCTATCGGCGGCATTGTACTTATCGTTGGTCTCCCAATTCGTGCATATTCTAACGCCGGTTTAAACCGTAACCTTCTAGTGGCTTCTGTTAATGGTATCATAAGCTACCATTGCAAAACTTTTCAAGAGTTATCCAACTTTCTTTGACCGGCGACCATTCAACGTTAGAATATGGTAGAATAACAAGACTACTCATATATAAATCACTCGAGGAATTGGATGCAGCACAAAGACCTCACCTTGAATGCCCGTATATTTGATTGACCCGCCCTCTACAATTCGCAGCCCAAAAATTTCCTGACGAAATTATCTTATTTTTTGCATTAGAACCTTGTGTGTTTTCATGGTTGCACAAACATACTTAATTGTAAATATAATTATGTAGGGTAGCAACTGCAGTGCTCAGCAACATCAGTCCATTGTCCTTTGTTTATACACCCACATCTGTAGGAAAACGTATAAACGCTGTGGAAAAGAAGTAATATACAAGCTGATGCACAAATTAGAAAATAATATTTGAATCTTGGGGTGACGCAAAAGTATCTGAGATATTTAAAAAATGTAGTAGAGACTACAAAGAAATGTATTTTTAACAAGAAGCAAAACTGCATCAATAGTTAAGACAGATCAAGCAGTGAGAAAATATCAAATTTGACCAAAGATAAATCCGTTGTAGAATAGCTATGACCATACAAGCTATTTTACTACGATTGTATGGTTACTACGTACTAACAACATTACTTAAAAAAAGCACTACTATTGGTTTTCAATTAACAATAATTGTCAAACGGATACACAAACCAGAATCAATGATTTTCTTACAATTTGACAATAATCAATCAAATTACAATTTTCTTTCTTATAACTAATTTAACGAACTAAAGATGAATAGATCTTTACTTCTACTACATATTGAAACCAAACATGAAACCTTGGCCATCGGATAAAAGCTCAAAATTACATTTCCTTGTAATTCTTGGATTTTACAATAAATATCTATCTATTACCTTTTACACTCAAATTGGACACTAATGTAGCTTAATTGTAATTCATTTTCATTACTAAGATGCTTTACAAACATTCATATTTAATAAACTAGTTTTCAGATATTTTGACATTTAAATTAATTATAAATGTTGGTTTTCTTTTTATTTTAAACTTTCAAGTTACTGTATTATCATGGATTATTCTAATTATGCTCGTTAAATATCCCATGTCTTTAATTTTCCATTAAATACAGTACTCATATAATTGTCCATTAACCAACTTATGTTTTTTAGGTCGTGAACTTCTTCTTTTGAATAATTCATCCCAATAAACAATTTTGAATCAAAAGCTTCAATATAAATACTTACAAGATTAATTATAACACTATTAAAGTGAACATAACTGAATTTTCAAGTCAAATTACTGTTTCGTCAGACTTAATATGATCGTTACCGATTTTAGAACTATTTAAACCGTTTGTAACGTAAATATTACTAATAACTAACTCAGTTCACATAGTGAACTCTATAATTAACTAGTTATGTACGAATCATTTTACTACTAAACATTTCTCATTAATTAATAAATAATTCACCATCCTAACGAAACTTATTAATGTTTTTTACTTCCTTTTAGATAAAGGAAGTATTGAATTCACCCCAAAAATTCGAAATTGAGTTTTCATCAGATCTTCACATTTTAGAGTCCCCTGATCCCAAAAAACATATTTTTTTTCATTGGTCTGTCTGTCTGTCTGTGAACAGAATATCTCAAAAATGAAAACGGGTATGGCGTTGAAACTTCATATATAAGCTTTGCGTACTATGTAGATGCGACAGCAAGCTTTTGAAGAAAATCGAATAACCAGAAGTAGGTGTTTACTCTGGTGATTTTTCAGTTTTTTTCGATTTTTTCAAAAACGGCTCTAAAGATTTTTTTTAAATTTTACATTTTTATTACATTTTGAATTTGTATTGATGTGAGCTAGGTGATTTTCCAGTTGAATACTTCTAAAGTGTGCATCTGTTGTTTTTTTTTAATTTCTTTTGTTAACCCGTATTTTAAATAGAATACCTGGTATATTATTACATTTTTGAATTCAGCTTAAAATTTTAGAGAAAATTGGTCCCTTCAACTAACGCTCTATTTTGTACCGTTTTTATAGAATTTGTAATTTTTGAAAATTTTTGACAAATGCTTAAAAATTAAAAATGAAATTGTTGACTAATTATAAAATCACTGTAAAAGGAAGTTGTGTGAGTGTATCACACCAGATTTTTTTTACATTTAATGTCCAGGCTACACATGAGATGTAAAGATAATTTCTCGTTATAGAATCGCGTTTGAAGTAGTTCAATTCTTTAAATAAGGAAATCAGTTAAATTATTCATCCCTCGAAGGTTATATTCTGAACCGATTCATTTATTTCGTAATCTGCAGATTTAATGTTCTGTCTTCATCACAACTGAATTATGTATTTGCTCTATTTAGTCTTTATTACTAATTCGAGTCATTCTCTTCACCAAACAACCAAGTGTCATGTTAACAACAAATCTTGAAATATAAGGTGTTGGCATCACTTTCATCTATTAAATTATGATTGTTGATTAATTATATTGATCATTGTCCGTATCAATATACATATTTAATATATTTACAAAAAATATGGTGTGATACACTCACATAACTTCTTTTACAGTGATCTTATAATTAGCCAAAAATTTGATTTTTAATTTTTAAGCATTTGTCAATGATTATAAAAAATTAGGAATTCTACAAAAACTGTACAAAATAGAGTGTTAGTTAAATAGAAAAATTTTCTCTAAAATTTTTAAGTAAATTCAAAAATGTAATAATATACTGTAAAGGCTCTACTTTGAGGGCAACCTAATAATAATTTGCTATATTATTAATTAATGTAATTGTCATATAAGTTAGAACAAACTCCAAAATGCCTCTGGAACGGCTTTCTCTGGTGTTGATGCTGGCGGTTGCACTCTTGCAGTTCTGCCCGATGTGTAGCAGTGAAGATTCCTAGCTCTGGACCCTTATCTTGGCCGGAATTGGATATCGGAATCTCGAACTGAACTGCTGCCAACATGGTCGGAGATGCTCTAGGAGAAAATTTAATTTTTATGTTGCGGAAACCTCCAGAAACATTCCCACATGAACTTTGACACGTGCACAACACAATAATATACTTCTCAGGTTTAAAAGTGCTCATTTATTATATAAAAACTTTAATAGAAGTGGAGCATAAATTTCACAATGTCAAGCTTAATAATTCTTCTCTTGTTTTTCTCTTGTTTTTTGTTATTTTCAAACAAAAACAAATCTCGTTGCTATAGTTACAATGCTAACGGAAATAAGTTTTGATTAATTTTAGTACATATTAGAAATAAGTTTGGGTACCTAATTTTACATTTTCAAATTTCTTAGAAACTAAAATATTGTCTCTTTCTTAATCTAAATTGTTTCTTTGCGCCACACATATACACGATTTATTAATTGCTCTGCTTTTCACTAACATTTAATGCACTGATTATTTATAGAGTTCACTACTTCTTATTTGCTTTCTCTTCAATGTTCTGCTGCTTGCTTTTCCAATTCCTTTTTCATGCCCTGCTGCCTGATTTTCAAAATTGCTCTTTCGCAATGTATTGTTATTTTATTCCATCTTGCTTTACCTTTTACGATTTCTTACTAATTTCACTGACTAGCTTAATTGAAATCTACGCTTCTTTTACATGCACAAACAAATCTTTTTGTGTTTATTACTTTCCTTCGGTTCGGCTATTTATTTTGCACAAACCTACTGTTTAATTTTTTAAAGTCAACTTCGACCCCTGTGAAGAACAAGCTTTGCTTCTTACTCAATTACTTTACTATTACTGACATCTCTTTACCAATTCATTCATTGTTTGAATGTTAAGCTTATCATTGCAGCCACATAAAACGCCCCAACTCTGTGCTTACTGAATTGTTCATCATGTTGCACTGCTAGCAGAGTCAAGCCGTAGGCCTAAAACCATTACAATACCGGGTGCTCTATTTAAAATAGGAGTTAATACAAAACATAGAACAGAAAACAAGATAAACCAATTTTAGATGTCCTCAACTGGAACACCCCCTATCTCACATCAATACACATTAAAAATGTAATGAAAATGCGAAGTTGGAGAAAAATCGTTAGAGCCGATTTTGAAAAAATCGAAAAAAAACTGAAAAATTACAAGAGTAAACACCTACTTCCGGTTATGTGATTTTCTTTAAAAGTTTGTTCTCGTATCTACATAGTACACAAAACTTATATATGAAGTTTCAACGCCATACCTCTTTTCGTTTTTAAGCGATTCTGTTCATAGACACACATACGGACAGACACACACACAGACAGACAGACTAATGAACAAAAACATGTTTTTTGGGTTCAGGGAACTCTAATTCGTGAAGATCTGCTGAAAACTCAATTTAGAATTTTTAGGGTGAATCCAATACTTCCTTTATCGTAAAAGGAAGTAAAAATAGTGAGAATGGAAAGTAATTCGTCCTTAAAATTTGAAATTAAAGACTATTTAAGCTAAGAAGAAAGATTTTGGGCTATTTCTCAACATACTGAAGTAGTAAATAATTTCCTTCTGTTAGCTTCACATTGTGAGTAGGTTTCTCTCCCTTAACCCAACTTAAGTGTTCCGCCGTTACAAAAATCTTGAACCATTCTTATAAATAGCTAAACATTTTATAACACAATTGAGTTAATGTGTTCACTTTCATTTTGCTTAGTATTGTCAATATCTTAACTCTCTAATCAAAGGATCTATACAAAAAGCACCCTATTTAACGTCCTATTCAAGAAAATCGATATTAAAACAGATAGTACCAGAGCTCTGTCGTGAATTCCATAGCCAACACAAATAAATAGTTGAATGTATAAATGGCAGGTTAAGTTAATGGTCTGCGTAACTGTCCTTTCATAACTGCGTATCTACTTTTATAACAGTACATATTAGTTGCAGAGCCGTTGTTTTTAATATACAAAATATTAAACTCCCTCCAGAGAAAGCAATTATATTTCTATTGCGTTTTTAATCAAATTAGCTGCAATCACAAAATACAAAGTTTTTGCAGAAATAGCCTATCTAAATCCTGTCTGTAGTTACCCCAACCAAAAACCCACTATACAATTTTATGCGCAGCACGTTTTACATCTTACCTTTATATACAAAGAAAGATGTCTACATTTACAGTAATCGCCGTGTAATAGATGCAGACAATACTAAGTATATGTATTCTAAAAAGTTATTGTTGTTGAATTATTGCGAAACTTATTTACATTCAAATTCACATTCGGAATATTCCATTTGAAATTGTTCAGGAAAGTACAGAAAGCTGCTGGAGTCTACCACAAGAAAGAAAATACACACGGACATATATCCAAATGCTAACTTACGCTGTCATCCAAACAGCAAAAAGCGTTAGTTCTCCAGACTTTGACGACTAAAGCCGTTCGTATCTCAGATGCTGAAAACCTAGAAAGAGAAAAAAAAAACTTTATTTGACTCTTTACAAGACAACGGATGCACAACGAAAAGCGCTATACAAGACTATGGCAAAAAAGGCTAAAGAAGAATCTCCACCTCTGGCCGGCTTAGCATTTCTACCTTACGTTAAAGGCTCAACTGATAAGATAGGACGTGTGCTGAAACGATGCAACATGAAAACTGTGTTCACGACGAATGAAACCCTGGGCAAGGGTTTCAGATCAGTAAAATCCAAAATTCTAAGTTTAAAAGCCGCTGGCGTATTTCACATTCCTTGCTCTTGTGGCTCGAGTTATATTGGAGAGACTTGTAATTCCGCTATCTAAGACTTCAAGAACATAAAGACAATTGCGCAAACACAAATGCATCACAAAATCAACTGAGCATACATTTACAAATGGTCAACCCTTAGAGTTTGAGCACACCAGAGTACTTGCCAGCATTCCTCACTACTTTCCACGAGTGATACGTGAAGCCATAGAAATAGAAAAACATCAAAATAATATAAACAGGAAGGATGACTTTAAGCTTAGTAAATTGTGGACTCCTATGATACACGATCTAAAGCATTACAACTACTGTGCGTCATACGGTCACGCCCCACGGATTACGCTGCACTTGAACGACCAATCAGCGTTACGTCGCTTCCAGCGAATGGCACAGAGGACTACAAATAGCTCCACATCGATCTTCAGTGTTCGACTTTCATTCTGATAATGCAAGCTGTGAGGTCTTGCGAAACGTTAGTCAATATGGATGCACAAACAGCAACAAGACCATATTTGCTTAATATCCTCGCTCTCAAAGTACTCAAGCTACACGAGCTACCAAAAAGCATGGCAATCACGTGCATCCTTGATTGAATTCACAAGATGCTGGGCACATTAAGCCATGTTTATCCACAAAGACTACGCGGTTTAAGCCGAAATTCTATGTTAACAAAAATAATTCGAGTAACTGCGAAAGCTTCAAACACCATGTAAGAACCTGAGTATAATAAATATGAACTGAAAATCCAGATTCATTTAGAAACCTTATAGTCTGCTCAGTTATTTTCGCAAAGCTAATAGCTTTGGTGTAAAAAAGTAAAATACATTATGAGTTTTGCAACTATTAGTTTTACAAATTTTGTGCTTCTTAAAGATAATTTATTAGTCCAACTTTCGGGGTTTAATGTTGGCATTGCCTATTTTGTTTGCGCGTTTCGCACCCTTAATTTAGTACTCCGCTTCACGGGGATTTGTTGCTTATCTTATTTTAAAGCCTTTTTAGACCATATTGGTAGGTTAATGTAGTCATGCTTCGTGTCGTAGCGATTCCCGTTTCACGGTGAACGCCACTGCTTAATTATTTAGACATGCTTTGCCTATTTTTGTTTGATATAAGCTTCGAGGTCTCTTACGCCCTTCAGGCTGATTTAGTTGTTACGCCCTTCAGGCTGATTTAGCTTTTATGACACTTCGAGTTCGTTTTATAGGTCAATTGTGTTGTGCGCTCGTAGCTTTAGTTGTAATATTACTTTTGGTCGACTGTGATTTTTTTTAGTTGTGTTATTTTTGTGTATTTGCTGTGTTATATTTTGACTGTTTGTGCATTTACTGTATTATATATTTTTGGTGTGTGAGTATTTCTGGCAATATAGTACCCACCAGGTTATGATAAGAAAGCTGTGATACTTTTATTGGTCGTTACTATTATATTTGTTTAACTTGCTGGATATATCTTTGACCTTGCGAACAGTCCGACGCAAGGATTATTCGATGTCGAGGACCTGGCGCCCACTCCCTTCATATTTTGGCTTAGTGTTATTTTTCAGCGTAGTTGAAACCCGGACCCTCGCGACTAGTTAGCCCAATTAGGCCGATATTTACCAGCCGGCAAAATATCAAATATAACTTTCGCCATCAGGTAAGGCCACCCGTCTATTCTTCCTTACAAAAGGATTTTGACGCCCAACGTCTGAGGCTTATAGGGCTTTTGTAGTACCCTGTCTACGTTGCGGTTAGGTGGTACTATGGTGCATTGTTAGTAGGTTTGGATGTATCGATTTTAGGTATTGTTTTATGATTGACCTAGTTATAGAATTGGTTATTGGTGTGCTTTGATGAGTGAATCTTTTTGATAATTTGGATTTCTATTGGCTGCGTGTTTGCGAATTTTATTGAGTATTTGTTGACTTAGTTTGCTTGAGTTTTCTTTGTGTAGTTTGTTTTCTTGCATTTTCCTTTAGAGTGATGAATAGAATTTTGGAGTGTGATTGGTGTGTTTGAGGGGTAAACTTTTGTGGATTTTTAGGCTCTTCAAACCATTTTTCTAGTGTGGATTGGTTTAGCTCTTCTTTGATTGGTTCTTTTCCTCTTTTATTCTTCGGATTGTTTGCAAGTTATTTGGTGGCGATGCGTTTTGGGAGATTTGCTTCGGCACATTTGGATAATCTCCCGAACCTCTTTGGATTGTTTTAGAGTAGTTCTTCTTTGATTGGTTTTCTTCTTTGTGTGGGTTGATGATAAGCTAGTTATTCGGTGGCGATGTGTCTGGGAGATTTGCTTCGGCGATTTGGATAATCTCTCCAGCCATCTTTGGGTTCGACTGGTATGGTTATTGGTTGGCTTGGTTTTACTTCTTTTAGGATTTCTTTTGTCCGCTTTCTTGGTGAGGTTTGAGTCAGCTTGGTGGATGCTTGTAGGGTGCCCTTATTGGATTTTTGGATTTTTGAGGTATAGCTGATGATGCCTATTGCCGTCAGTTATACGTTTTGGTATGTTTGGTTAGTCGTTGATAGTGTATCCCCTCGTCTAGGTGGATTTCAATCCCCAAGTGAAACTCACTCCTTGCCTTGGGCATGGTTGATGTTTGAGAACGGTTTCTTTTGCCCTCTTTTAGGGCCCCAGCGTTGTCTGGATTCGTGGACAACGATAGGTTCGGTCCAGGTACCTTGGTTAACTGACGACAACTTGTTGCGACGGAAAAGGGCAGAAATAAACGACACAAACTGCCTACAGGCTGGGAAAACCACGAATGCCAATGTCACAAATGCCACTCCGAACGCGCGTAGGCGTCCATTTAATTTAGACTCGGAATCAAAACTAGAGACGATCAGATGATTGCCCCACATTGAACAATTGTGACACCCTACTTCTCTGGCCGCGTTTAGTTGGCGAAGCCCATAAGAGATTTATCGATTGCGTTCTGGATACTCAAATTCAAACTCATTTCGCACGTGTGCGCCAGTCGCTCTTAATCTAGATTACTGCATTTTGAATGCCTCTTCGCCCCACTTGATGGCAACAGAAACTTCAAACAAAAGGGCTAATTACGTTAGATTGATCTAACAATATATGAGGTGAGCTAAAAAGCTAATGTCTACAAATTTTTTAGCATACATTTTATTAAAAAATGCAAACTAAAATTTTCTCCGCAAATATATCTTTATACAATTATTTCCAAGATGACGGCTACATCCCACCGAGCACGTGCTGCAACACCACAGATTCTGACTCAGTAGGCCATAAAGTACGTTCACACCAGTTTTTAGCTGTATACTTTGTTTTCATGTCAGTTAGGTAAAATGCCCTGCCTGCCTTAAGCGCTAACAAGGAACTTTTCTTGCTACTGTCTTAGTCACAACTCAAAAGAATGCGAAAATGAAAATAGAGATAATTTCCTAACGCAGCCCTGACCATCTGGTTTTCCTGGGGCAGCTGTAGAGTCGCTGTGTATGACTAGCGGGAGCGATCCATGTGACTCATAACTGGTTTAAATCAATTTTCAGCATGCCCAAGCCAAGCGGGCATAAAACAGCAATAGCAACGCTAACAGAAAGTGAAACGAGCCTACCTGTGTTTAAGAGCGGCCCAGATGCTCACCCGCAAAAAAATTAAATTTGCACGACTTGTATCTTGGCCGAAGCTGCAGCGCCAGCAACTTAAAAACTGCGAAAGACTAGGAAGTCGATCACTTAAAGAAGATTTAATTCCAAGGGAGCTCATAGCACAAAATTGAAACATCTTAGCCTTTCAAACAGCAGCGTGTAGGCGAGTAGGCATGCATTCAAAAGGAGAACCTAAACCAGAAATAGCAAAATTAAAGATGGCCGTTATATTTATCCAATCATCTGTAGATAGCAAGTCTTTTGTAGTTGCCCAGGTATGGCTAATACTGATATAAATCGATTTAGATGCATGGTTTATAACACTGTAATTTTACTTTAATCGAAAGTATAGTTACACCCTTAACGTTACTTAATGGAATCCTCTGTTTGTATTTAAATGTATAGACCATGCATGATATCTTCTAGCTCCTCCAGATACATCCTAAACACATATTTTGCCTCAACTCTAAACACCGCAATTTTAATCGTTTTGGAATACCCCTAGCGCGAACTTCTAACCAGTCAAAATACTGACCTTAAGAGAGTTTGTAGTAAAGGTAACGGGTATATATTGTTTTGTCCTCGTCGGCTGCATAGTTATTAATTATGTATTACAATTGCACCACGTTGGGTGACCTTATGTTATATATTGGAGTTATCTCATATATTTCAAATAGTCATATAATTTATGTATTCAATATTTTACTTTAAGCTTGCCCTTAATTAATACAATGCCCCGTTAGTTAAACTATAACTGCTTACAAATCAAGTACTCTTATTTCAGGGGTGGTTCGCCAAATCTAGATCTCGATTAGTTGAACTTTTTAAATTATATTTAATGACACTTGCTGTCAAACTGATTTTTACACCTTCTCAAAACAATTATTGACAAATCAATTTTTTACATTGAGATAATTATTAATTAATTCAATAAAATAATTACTGTTTTGTATTTTACTTTTTCCCTATTGCTCGTTATTTAAAATGTTTTGATATTAATTATTAACACAAACCTTATCACTTCTTAAGCTCACTCTGCAAATATCCAAACACCACTGCTCCCTCTCTCAAGAGATCCCGATGCTCACC
The DNA here is from genome assembly GCA_940337035.1 of Agriotes lineatus. NCBI lineage: Eukaryota > Metazoa > Arthropoda > Insecta > Coleoptera > Elateridae > Agriotes > Agriotes lineatus. The sequence goes on along the minus strand of OW679197.1, from coordinate 106,861,175 downwards.
TTGTGTGATACCTGCAAACTGTTCCTGTCAACCAATTCCAAGAATCCGCTGAATCCGGCCTTAATCCCCTCATCAAACGTCAACTTCAACTCCAATAGACTCCTGGTAAGTTTCAGCTTTATAAATGAATCTGATCTTATCTTGTTTATTCCTTAGATAGTCCTCTGCACTCAGCAATCTCCTCAGAAGCCTTCCAATTCTAGTAGCACTCCTACTAACCTCCTCTTAGATGAATAACCTTACTTCTGTACAACCGCCAATGTCAAAAATAAATATTTAATTATGTGTCACGTTCACCAATAAATCCAATCTTCTCTAATTCAGTAGTTCTCTGGTTCTTTCTATGTAATTCACTGTATTCGTCTCTTCACAGATTGTCCAGTTCCGATAAAATTAATATTTCACTTTCATTTCTATACCTTGTAAATTTGTTAACAGCCTTAATATTTGCATTCAACTAAACAACTATACAAATAAGCCATAATTTCTAGTTTTTATTAAGCAAAATTAAATACTTCAAGACCAATTGTACATTTTTCAATGAATTTATTTATGTAACTAAACTAAACAAAAACTTCATTCCTATTAGATACTATTCTTATGACACTCTCTTCAATTTTAAATATTATATTATTACAGAATATTCATTCTGATTATTATAACAAATACATTTGTCAATTGTAACCTTGGTTTGTTCTTTATTAACATTCAATTAATATCTTACTATCAAATTACCTCTCTCATTGTCTCAATTAATTTCATTATTAATATTTAAAAATTAACACCCACCAAGATTTAATTATAGTGATCTTCGAAATTTATTAGTTTTAAATATTTCTTTGTTATGATTGATCATACCACTTCGTGTATCATAATAATATGTATAAATGAGGTCAGTTGCAATATCTGCATTGCGTAATATTTAAATCTAGAATATAACAGCAAACACCAGCAGTGAATTACGGTGCTCCTTCTCGAGATTACTAAATATAACATGGGAAGCTAATTAAAGCACTGAAGAACAATTTTCCGAATTCATACTATATTAACAGAAATATCTAAAAAAATGTATTCTAACCAACCCTGATTAATTTTATTGTCATCTGTGCCGCGCATATAGGCAATTTACGCTTATAATTTCCACATTGTCGCACTACATTTTCAATGCCGCAGTTTAATATCCGATATACGCAAATGTTACTACTCACCTCGGGGTCATTGATTAGCGAGTTAATAGTTTCATTTTGGGGAAACAAATCTACGTTGCAGTATTTTCCAGTTGAAGAAGCTTGTCAGCAACTGCAATTATACGAAACTGACATCGAAATCTAGAAGAGGTTTTACCTTTATGGTAAAACAATCAAAAACATTCGGTTCAGAGTTAGAAAACACAATCCCTTTTTATAACAGACTTATCTTGAAGTTTCTTTTAGATATTTTCAATTTTAGTGATATTCAATTTTTAGGTGTAGTCAAAATGACGTATTCTGTATCTACAAAGGAGTAGTCAGACGAAAACGAAATTTACATGCCACGCGAGCGAGATGACGCATGCGTCGGCAAGTATCGCGAGTTAACACCATACTGACTCAGTCTACGAAGTGACGTGGTTCTACGTAAATTGGTGTTTTCCTATCGTTTTTTTCCAAGTGTCTGCAAGAAACTTTGGCGATTTCCGTGATGCCTGCTAATAAAAAACAAAATGTATGTGTGATTTTTTTCCTTCATGGTAAACGTCCTTAACACTGATAGCAAACGCAAATATGATTCGTACACTTACTTTTACCTAGCACTTCTTCCTTAAAAGATGTTCGAAGTAGTAAAACAATTTCAGCTGCCCGAATATGTTAAGTATTAAACTTCTGAATTTTTGAGTAACACCAAACAGCTCGAAGTGACAATGCTCACTACCCTGTACACGGGTTTAAGATGACTGATACGTCCATAGGTATTAAAATCTAATAAAAAGTGAAATAACCTGAAACTAGACAAACTGTTTATGGTTATACAGCAAGCGATTACCATATTCCATACATCTTTTGACGCCTTTTATGTAATTTCATTAAAACCGAGCACGCGTTTAGGCCTATGCCTCTATGAGCCTGAAAACATATAATTATACGACGAATGGTTACTAGTCCTTAACTACGTATCATTATTGCATTCATAAAGATAATGTGAAACCGATTTAAACCAATGATTTAGTTACGATGTATCTGTAATTGTCGCTCGTTAATTATTTAGCTTCGTTAGTAATTTACTGGTATTGAATATCGTTTGCTTTTACATACTAATAATGTGTTTACTGTTAGCGATTCAAGTCCGGGTCGTTAAATTACAGATATCTGTGTAGCTTAGCTCCTAAGTTGAGTTCGAATATAACTCGCAATACATTTTCCTTGCAGACAAAGTTATTGTTTTGTAGTAAATTATCTACCAGGCAAAAACTCTGCTTAGTAACTACACAGCTTTGATGTTTGTAGGATATTTTACGTTGTCCATTTTTGCAGGTCCCACAATCACAGTACAAATTAGACGACCAGCTATGTTAATTAAAACTTTAATGCTCTGCAGTGAGTTACGGTATAATGAGCATTTTACGTCAGCACCGGACCGCACTTACCACAGGTTGGTTTGCGCTAGACAGCAGCGGCGTTAAGCCGTCAATTGTCCTCAACTGGCTCGCCGGGCGGGAGAGGTTTACGTTACTCCGGGTCCTGTCTTAGGACGGTGGGCATGTTGATGACTACCAGTACGCCACCGTAAAAATTAAATCCGTAGCTGTATGGATTTGCTTCGTTCAGGGTCAAAGCGACGAGCTCTACTGCAAAAGTTATTTACGCTACAGTTTAACTTCTTTTCAACTAAGGATCTTATAATTTTATCTGTGTGAATTTAATCATTGGCTAAACATAACCTTTGAATCTAGCGCGCTCTCTTATTGTTAAGCGAATTATACTTTCACTCAGAGGAACAAAAATGTAGCATAACAAATGACATTTACTACACTGTCAAATGGATGGGGATGCATAACAAATAATGCAAAGTAAAAATACAGCACGGGCTCCATTGGCATATAGTCAGCGGTAGTTCAGACACTTAAATAGGATAAATAAACAACATAGCAAAAATATAATAGAAGAGCCCGCCTGTAACTATAGGGAGAGAGAGAAAGAGAGACTTCGATATTAAAACAACTAACCCCCGGCCAAAGTTCTAGCTATCTACTAACACAGAATAAATCTTACTGTGTGTGCTAATAATAAAATACATGGGTTACTCATGCAAAATCATACTGTTATTACGAATTTAAACTGAATTATATGACACCCCTAAAAGCGGCACAAAATTCAAAACAATACTCAATGACGTGTAACAAAGTCAATAAATATTTGAGCGAGGACCTTCTATTTGATGCACATCACAGGGAAAAAATTATAGCACGGTGAAGCACTATATAATTTAGTATAGATACCTTAAGTAGAGAATGGTTATCTCAAAGTAATACCAAAGAGGTGTGATTTCTCTTAAATCAACGTTGACTAAAGTAGCAGATCCAAATTATAGCTGCTTGGTGGCTTGGAAACCTACAGATGCAGCCGAAAGCATTGTATCTCTCCACTCTTAGGAGATTTTCAAAATAGCTATAGCAACACGAGGCGACGTCATAGTCCCAGATTTATGCAAATTTAAATAATCTGCCGATAAAATCCGCCCAAGGGAACAACGCACAGGGGTTAAAATAACTGAAGAAACCGAAACGGGGCGTGCTTTATATCCTGGCTTCAATGCTAATGAAATGCGGATTACCAATTTATAACAAGGACAAGAATTTTCTCACACTGTAACTTCAACGGCGGTTACAAAGAAACTACGACGTTCCGGGACACACCTTTACATTTTTTTCTGTTTCAAGTGTCCCACACAAGCTACGTCTCTACATCTGTCCGTGATTGTGCCCATAGCCACCTCTTTTCATTTCCAAAACACTTCGTCACTCTCATAGCGTAGAAACTTTTAAATTGGCTCTTGGCACTGCGTCTACACCTGCACATATAGCGTTTTAAGCCGGGACGCACGTATGATTCCAAGAATTTCAACCAAAAAATAGTAGCGTGTTGACGCGCGCTTCCAGATTACTGGAGTCAGAATAATAATCTGAAACGATAGGGCATTGACTTGTTTGGACATTTTGTTTATAATCTGCTGCCGATGAATTTTTAGGTCACAATAGTTGCAACGATAACTGTGCTGGGTAACATAGCGTCGGCGATGCTGTTTAAAACAGATATGTTGCTGGTTGCCATGTTTAATACACTGTGTACGCGAATATAGGTTATTAGTACTGGTCACCACTTTAAATTGTTGTATACACAAGTAGATAATTTAAAACAACTAAATAAGCTGAACAAGTAATATTTATACGTTAAACCTATAAAGGTAGAGAATTGTCGATTACCACTTTAAACGCTAACGCGACTGCGATGACGTGAGAAACCTGTTCACCGCTGCAAACCTTTTTTATAGACTCCTGTTCCTTGCCCACTTCCTTCGAAATTTGGGAAGCTTTCATCTGCTTGGTTTCCCAGACAGTAAGTAGTCGCAGATGCCTAAATTTTTTAAAAGATTATAATGTCCGTGAGTTGTTGCAAGATCCTTGCTGTTGTAACGTTGGCACCTTCGCCAAGTTAAATTCAAACATAATAAATATGTTACAATTTCTTGGATGCCAATTGTAGCCACGATCGGTACTTGAATATCGAATAATAAGTTTATTTACATGTTTGTTATTCGATTTACAAAACAAAAGGTTGTACATTGTAAATAAATAAGTACTCCTACTTAAGTTACCTAGGCAACTTGTGTGTGGGTAAAATAATATTTTTCTTATAATTATTACATTACAGCGAGTAATTGCTTTTTAACTATAACTGTAGGTATAGTACATATAAACATAATACACATATAAACATAATTTGATGTAGTTATTAAGTTAGGAGAATACTGAGGAACGTGGAAGTTGTACCTCAATGCATTTCTCGGTTTAAAAGAGTTAATGCAATTGTGATCTGGGATACGACAACAGCCAATCAATGACACTTTTTTTTATAAGGTTCGTATATATTTACGTTTTTGATATTATGCGATAAAATATTATATAACTTAATAGCCAAAAATTCATAACTTCTTTGCCCAATATTCTTTTTTAATAAGGGAATGTTAATTATTGTCTGTTGTTTATTACGAGTTGTGTAAGTATGTTTTATAACATTGTCTTCAATGACTTTTTATCTTTAAATATTGTTTGTAATGTAACCTTAGAATACAATTGTCTAATGTCCATGATCTTAGACTCATTATATAAATTATCATTGTTAAAACGTACATTTTTCCGATAAATAACAGTCTCATCGAGATCCTATTAAAAGATAGTCCAGATGGTTGGGGTTCTATAGGGTGTAAAATCAATATGCTTGCCCTGAAAAATACAGTTTGAGTCCAACTTGCAGATTTAAGCCCCAAGGAAGGGGTTAAACCCCAAAGCCGGAAGCCAGAGCAGATCAGAGCTCTTTCAGTCGCGCCTTATCCAGCCGAACGCGTCGCTGTCATTTCTCAGTTCTCTTCTGAATGCAGAGTCTTTTTGCTGAACGCGCTACCCATATTTCGGTTATATAATTTCCTACTAAACCCGCTCTAAGTACCAAGCCAAGCCAATATCCCGGTGGCAAAGCTCGACCCCTAATATCCATCCGCAAACCCCCTGGGGCAGCTTTTCCATCAAACACACCGAGAAAAAGCACCTAGTTACCCAACTTGAAACTCCAGACCTACTCAGACCTCTGAAAAACGGATACCGTGGCAATTTACCACGTTCTACGTAAACGACTCTTACTCACAGAAGAAGGAAACTTTGAATTGTAATCATAACTTAGCAAGCTATCTGCTTACCCAACGAAGAAGCTTTTCTTCCAGCAAAATAAGAAGATCCATCGGCCTTTCCACCATCGGCAGTACGCTGTAGACATTACTGTTAAGTTCGCCGCGGCACCTACAGTTCACGCTCTGTTAGTGGCCTATCTACGGACCTACGCAGGCATTCAAGGTGCCATGCGCTCCGAGGAAATCGTTTATCTTTATTCTATATTGAGGCGCTGTGACAGTGCTTCTACAAGCAAGGCCGTTTTTCCAAGTGACGCAGCTTTCTGCAGCTGGGGTCTCACCGGAGTCAGCTAAATTTCGCTTCTATCCACGTGATGCCTTCAGCAGGGAGCATTCTATAAATTGCCAATAGAACCACGTAAACTGTACGGCATGGTCCTTTGTACAGTGTATTCGTTGTAACGATAATTATGTGCCGCCTTTCGATTCCAGAAGTCGCAAGGCGCCGTACTGCACTGCGTAACGCCCATTTCTGCGGATCTGAGAGTACTACCTTAGCTATCTTAATGTGCATCGCAACGCAAGACTGGCTTTGCCCAATTTTTAATAAAAGTTCCGACCACTGTCCTGTTCATTAAATAATTGTATGTGTTGCTTAGGAGCGGGCAACTGATCATTTCCGGTGACTGACCACCTCTATTTGATCGATGTAAATTATTCTTCGGTGAGCATCCCGCCATTTCGAGAAGCGTGTTAGGTTTTTCCTGATATAACTTGCTCCCAGGTGTAGCTGCAGATCGGCGAACTGCCGGTCCGCAGTAAAATGTAACAGGTAACGCTCATTTAACCGCTCGTTTATTTAATAATAAACATTTTATTGTAAAATACCTTTGAGTTAGATACAAATAAATGATGAGTTACTAAAAGACACTAAAGTGCTTGGACTTTCATAAAATACGATATAGCGCTGGAAGCAAGTTATTCAGATTAAGCTGCTTATACATGGGAAGCTGTCTGCAACGCCCTTCCGTATTTGCATTTTATTTAGGTAAGTTACGTAAGAAACCGTCCGTCTCTTTTTGCAACATCTGCAAGTGCTGATGGAGTACCAATGAGCGGCTTGACTCTTGCAGTTGTGCTCTTACGATTTCTAACGTAATAGGGATTTACCGACGATTGGTGTACTTGGATCGACTTAGCCTATGTGTCGAGAATTATAAACCTCTCTCCAACGCTGAGTTAGCCGCGAGCCTATCGGCGGCATTGTACTTATCGTTGGTCTCCCAATTCGTGCATATTCTAACGCCGGTTTAAACCGTAACCTTCTAGTGGCTTCTGTTAATGGTATCATCAGCTACCATTGCAAAACTTTTCAAGAGTTATCCAACTTTCTTTGACCGGCGACCATTCAACGTTAGAATATGGTAGAATAACAAGACTACTCATATATAAATCACTCGAGGAATTGGATGCAGCACAAAGACCTCACCTTGAATGCCCGTATATTTGATTGACCCGCCCTCTACAATTCGCAGCCCAAAAATTTCCTGACGAAATTATCTTATTTTTTGCATTAGAACCTTGTGTGTCTTCATGGTTGCACAAACATACTTAATTGTAAATATAATTATGTAGGGTAGCAACTGCAGTGCTCAGCAACATCAGTCCATTGTCCTTTGTTTATACACCCACATCTGTAGGAAAACGTATAAACGCTGTGGAAAAGAAGTAATATAGAAGCTGATGCACAAATTAGAAAATAATATTTGAATCTTGGAGTGACGCAAAAGTATCTGAGATATTTAAAAAATGTAGTAGAGACTACAAAGAAATGTATTTTTAACAAGAAGCAAAACTGCATCAATAGTTAACACAGATCAAGCAGTGGGAAAATATCAAATTTGACCAAAGATAAATCCGTTGTAGAATAGCTATGACTATACAAGCTATTTTACTACGATTATATGGTTACTACGTATTAACAACATTACTTAAAAAAAGCACTACTATTGGTTTTCAATTAACAATAATTGTCAAACGGATACACAAACCAGAATCAATGATTTTCTTACAATTTGACAATAATCAATCAAATTACAATTTTCTTTCTTATAACTAATTTAACGAACTAAAGATGAATAGATCTTTACTTCTACTACTTATTGAAACCAAACATGAAACCTTGGCTATCGGATAAAAGTTCAAAAATTACATTTCCTTGTAATTCTTGGATTTTACAATAAATATCTATCTATTACCTTTTACACTCAAATTGGACACTAATGTAGCTTAATTGTAATTCATTTTCATTACTAAGATGCTTTACAAACATTCATATTTAATAAACTAGTTTTCAGAGTTTTTGACAATTAAATATTGATTATAAATGTTGGTTTTCTTTTTATTTTAAACTTTCAAGTTACTGTATTGTCATGGATTATGCTAATTATGCTCGTTAAATATCCCATGTCTTTAATTTTCCATTAAATACAGTACTCATATAATTCGGCTGCTCCATCGAATAACACAGTATGTGATAATAAGTAAAATTGTGGGAAACAAGGAAAGACTTTAGATCGATGGCCCCACACTCTGCATGCATTTCCAAAGTTAAATCCCGTATATTTGCAGTCTGTATTAAAGTATAATTTTTACTGTTTGACCAAACATCTTGCAACCCTCAGGTTTCATGGTAAAATGTAGATACTGTGTTTTGAAATCCCATGGGTGGGCGGAAGTGAGAATTAAATTAATTTTCTACACAGTATCTACAAGAATAGTTTTATTATTTTTTTACGATAACTATACGAACTTTTTTGTATCAAAGAGATATGCTGGACAACTTAAACAAATACAAAAACAATAAAAATCACCAAAATTTATGATTTAACACCTTGCACACCAATAACAAACACTCACAAATTAAGGTTATGTAGGTACGTTGAGTGAGCATGTCTAAAACAAAACACCGTATCTCGTAGATGCTGTGTTATATACAGAATTTTGACAAAAAAGTTTGCTAGGTGTTTTTTCTAAAACACAGTAACTACCAGATACTGTGATTTTGTTTGGTTCTTTCGAATATTATAATGACTTGCTGTGTTTTGAATTGGAGAACAGAAGGAATGCATGTAGATACTGTGTTTATGGGTAGCTGTATATAGGTAACCAGTATAGATAGCGCAAATCTGATTAGCTAGAAAGATGCGGGACAACACAGTATCTACATATGAACATTCAGCTCAATTTCACAAAAAATGTTGGATACTGTGTTTTTCGATGGAGCAGCCGAATTGTCCATTAACCAACTTATGTTTTTTAGGTCGTGAACTTCTTGTTTTGAATAATTCATCCCAATAAACAATTTTGAATCAAAAGCTTCAATTTAAATACTTACAAGATTAATTATAGATAACACTATTAAAGTGAACATAACTGAATTTTCAAATCAGATTACTGTTTCGTCAGACTTAATATGATCGTTACCGATTTTAGAACTATTTAAACCCTTTGTAACGTAAATATTAGTAATAACTAACTCAGTTCACATAGTGAACTCTATAATTAACTAGTTATATACGAATCATTTTACTACTAAACATTTCTCATTAATTAATAAATAATTCACCATCCTAACCCAACTTATTAATGTTTTTTACTTCCTTTTAGATAAAGGAAGTATTGAATTCACCCCAAAAATTCGAAATTGAGTTTTCAACAGATCTTCACGTTTTAGAGTCCCCTGATCCCAAAAAACATATTTTTTACTTCCTTTTGCAATAAAGGAAGTATTGGATTCACCCCAAAAATTCGAAATTGAGTTTTCAACAGATCTTCACGTTTCAGAGTCCCCTGAACCCAAAAAACATATTTTTTTTCATTGGTCTGTCTGTGTGTGTGTCTGTCTGTCTGTGAACAGAATATCTCAAAAACGAAAAGAGGTATGGCGTTGAAACTTCATATACATATAAGTTTTGTGTACTATGTAGATGAGACAGCAAGCTTTTGAATAAAATCCCATAACCGGAAGTAGGTGTTTACTCTTGTAATTTTTCAGTTTTTTTAGATTTTTTCAAAAACGGCTCTAACGATTTTTTTAAAACTTTACATTTTTTATTACATTTTGAATGTGTATTGATGTGAGCTAGGTGATTTTCCAGTTGAATACTTCTAAAGTGGGCTTCTCTTGTTTTTTTTCTATTTCTTTTATTAACCCGTATTTTAAATAGAACACCCGGTATATTATTACATTTTTGAATTCAGCTTAAAATTTTAGAGAAAATTGGTCCCTTCAACTAACGCTCTATTTTGTACCGTTTTTATAGAATTTGTAATTTTTGAAAATTTTTGACAAATGCTTAAAAATTAAAAATTAAATTGTTGACTAATTATAAAATCACTGTAAAAGGAAGTTGTGTGAATGTATCACACCAGATATTTTTTACATTTAATGTCGAGGCTACACATGAGATGTAAAGATAATTTATCGTTATAGAATCGCGTTTGAAGTACTTCAATTCTTTAAATAAGGAAATCAGTTAAATTATTCATCCCTCGAAGGTTATATTCTGAACTGATTCATTTATTTCGTAATCTGCAGATTTAATGTTCTCTCTTTATCACAACTGAATTATGTGTTTGCTCTATTTAGTCTTTATTACTAATTCGAGTCACTCTCTTCACCAAACGACGAAGTGTCATGTTAACAACAAATCTTGAAATATAAGGTATTGGCATCACTTTCATCTATTAAATTATGATTGTTGATTAATTATATTGATCATTGTCCGTATCAATATACATATTTAATATATTTACAAAAAATATGGTGTGATACACTCACATAACTTCTTTTACAGTGATCTTATAATTAGCCAAAAATTTGATTTTTAATTTTTAAGCATTTGTCAATGATTATAAAAAATTAGGAATTCTACAAAAACTGTACAAAATAGAGTGTTAGTTAAATAGAAAAATTTTCTCTAAAATTTTTAAGTAAATTCAAAAATGTAATAATATACTGTAAAGGCTCTACTTTGAGGGCAACCTAATAATAATTTGCTATATTATTAATTAATGTAATTGTCATATAAGTTAGAACAAACTCCAAAATGCCTCTGGAACGGCTTTCTCTGGTGTTGATGCTGGCGGTTGCACTCTTGCAGTTCTGCCCGATGTGTAGCAGTGAAGATTCCTAGCTCTGGACCCTTATCTTGGCCGGAATTGGATATCGGAATCTCGAACTGAACTGCTGCCAACATGGTCGGAGATGCTCTAGGAGAAAATTTAATTTTTATGTTGCGGAAACCTCCAGAAACATTCCCACATGAACTTTGACACGTGCACAACACAATAATATACTTCTCAGGTTTAAAAGTGCTCATTTATTATATAAAAACTTTAATAGAAGTGGAGCATAAATTTCACAATGTCAAGCTTAATAATTCTTCTCTTGTTTTTCTCTTGTTTTTTGTTATTTTCAAACAAAAACAAATCTCGTTGCTATAGTTACAATGCTAACGGAAATAAGTTTTGATTAATTTTAGTACATATTAGAAATAAGTTTGGGTACCTAATTTTACATTTTCAAATTTCTTAGAAACTAAAATATTGTCTCTTTCTTAATCTAAATTGTTTCTTTGCGCCACACATATACACGATTTATTAATTGCTCTGCTTTTCACTAACATTTAATGCACTGATTATTTATAGAGTTCACTACTTCTTATTTGCTTTCTCTTCAATGTTCAGCTGCTTGCTTTTCCAATTCCTTTTTCATGCCCTGCTGCCTGATTTTCAAAATTGCTCTTTTGCAATGTATTGTTATTTTATTCCATCTTGCTTTACCTTTTACGATTTCTTACTAATTTCACTGACTAGCTTAATTGAAATCTACGCTTCTTTTACATGCACAAACAAATCTTTTTGTGTTTATTACTTTCCTTCGGTTCGGCTATTTATTTTGCACAAACCTACTGTTTAATTTTTTAAAGTCAACTTCGACCCCTGTGAAGAACAAGCTTTGCTTCTTACTCAATTACTTTACTATTACTGACATCTCTTTACCAATTCATTCATTGTTTGAATGTTAAGCTTATCATTGCAGCCACATAAAACGCCCCAACTCTGTGCTTACTGAATTGTTCATCATGTTGCACTGCTAGCAGAGTCAAGCCGTAGGCCTAAAACCATTACAATACCGGGTGCTCTATTTAAAATAGGAGTTAATACAAAACATAGAACAGAAAACAAGAGAAACCAATTTTAGATGTCATCAACTGGAACACCCCCTATCTCACATCAATACACATTAAAAATGTAATGAAAATGTAAAGTTGGAAAAAAATCGTTAGAGCCGATTTTTAAAAAATCGAAAAAAACTGAAAAATTACAAGAGTAAACACCTACTTCCGGTTATGTGATTTTCTTTAAAAGTTTGTTCTCGTATCTACATAGTACACAAAACTTATATATGAAGTTTCAACGCCATACCTCTTTTCGTTTTTGAGCGATTCTGTTCATAGACACACATACAGACAGACACACACCCAAACAGACAGACTAATGAACAAATACATGTTTTTTTGGGATCTGCTGAAAACTCAATTTAGAATTTTTAGGGTGAATCCAATACTTCCTTTATCGTAAAAGGAAGTAAAAATAGTGAGAATGGAAAGTAATTTGTCCTTTAAATTTTAAATTAAAGACTATTTAAGCCAAGAAGAAAGATTTTGGGCTATTTCTCAACATACTGAAGTAGTAAATAATTTCCTTCTGTTAGCTTCACATTGTGAGTAGGTTTCTCTCCCTTAACCCAATTTAAGTGTTCCACCGTTACAAAAATCTTGAACCATTCTTATAAATAGCTAAACATTTTATAACACAATTGATATTTTAACTCTCTAATCCAAGGATCTATACAAAAAGCACCCTATTTAACGTCCTATTCAAGAAAATCGATATTAAAACAGATAGTACCAGAGCTCTGTCGTGAATTCCATAGCCAACACAAATAAATAGTTGATTGTATAAATGGCAGGTTAAGTTAATAGTCTGCGTGACTGTCCTTTCATAACTGCGTATCTACTTTTTTAACAGTACATATTAGTTGCAGAGCCGTTGTTTTTAATATACAAAATATTAAACTCCCTCCAGCGAAAGCAATTATATTTCTATTGCGTTTTTAATCAAATTAGCTGCAATCACAAAATACAAAGTTTTTGCAGAGATAGCCTATCTAAATCCTGTCTGTAGTTACCCCAACCAAAAACCCACCATACAATTTTATGCGTAGCACGTTTTACATCTTATCTTTATATACAAAGAAAGATGTCTACATTTACAGTAATTGCCGTGTAATAGATGCAGACAATACTAAGTATATGTATTCTAAAAAGTTATGGTTGTTGAATTATTGCGAAACTTATTTACATTCAAATTCACATTCGGAATATTCCATTTGAAATTGTTCAGGAAAGTACAGAAAGTTTCTGGAGTCTACCGCAAGAAAGAAAACACACACGGACATATATCCAAATGCTAACTTACGCTGTCATCCAAACAGCAAAAAGCGTTAGTTCTCCAGACTTTGACGACTAAAGCCGTTCGTATCTCAGATGCTGAAAACCTAGAAAGAGAAAAAAAACTATATTTGACTCTTTACAAGAGAACGGATGCACAACGAAGAGCGCTATAGAAGACTATGACAAAAAAGGCTAAAGAAAAATCTCCACCTCTGGCCGACTTAGCATTTCTACCTTACGTTAAAGGCTCAACTGATAAGATAGGACGTGTGCTGAAACGATGCAACATGAAAACTGTGTTCACGACGAATGAAACCCTGGGCAACGGCTTCAGATCAGTAAAATACAAAATTCTAAGTTTAAAAGCCGCTGGCGTATTTCACATTCCTTGCTCTTGCGGCTCGAGTTATATTGGAGAGACTTGTAGTTCCGCTATCTAAGACTTCAGGAACCTAAAGGCGATTGCGCAAACACAAATGCATCACAAAATCAACTGAACATACATTTACAAATGGGCAACCCTTAGAATTTGAGCACACCAGAGTACTTGCCAGCATTCCTCACTACCTTCCACGAGTTATACCTGAAGCCATAGAAATAGAAAAACATCCAAATAATATAAACAGGAAGGATGACTTTAAGCTTAGTAAAATGTGGACTCCTATGATACACGATCTAAAGCATTACAACTACTGTGCGTCATACGGCCACGCCCCACGGATTACGCTGCACTTGAACGACCAATCAGCGTTACGTCGCTTCCAGCGAAAGGCACAGAGAGCTATAAATAGCCCCACACCGACCTTCAGTGTTCGACTTTCATTATGATAATGCAAGCTGCGCGGTCTTGCTAAACGTTAGTCAATATGGATGCACAAACAACAACAAGACCATATTTGCTTAATATCCTCGCTCTCAAAGTACTCAAGCTACACGAGCTACCAAAGAGCATGGCAATCACGTGCATTCTTGATTTAATTCACAAGATGCAGGGCACATTAAGCCAGAGAACACTGGTTATTTATCCACAAAGACTACGCGGTTTAAGCCGAAAGTTTATGTTAACAAACATAATTCGAGTAACTGCGAATGCTTAAAACAGCATGTAAGAACCTGAGTATAATAAATACGAGGGGACCTAGAAAAGTTATCTACCTAACTATGAAACGAATTACATACGGTTTTTTAAATAATTTTATTTTTCAATATAATCTCCCCCAACTTCAATGCACTTATGCCCTTTGTCCTTCAAAGAGTTAATGCCCGTTGAAAAAAAAGATTATTCTTGGGTCTCAAAATAGTCCTTGACTGCCTCCTTCAAATGCTCGTCTGTTTCAAAACGACGCCCTCTGAGATCCTTTTTTAGCTTTCTGAATAGATAGAAGTCGGACGGTGCCAAACCTGGACTATAAGGTGGATGGTTTGGCTCAATAAAGCGGAATTTCTGCAGAATTGGTTTGATTTTGGCGGCCTTATGCACGGTCGCGTTGTCATGAAGAATGAGCGATTCACCTTGTGATAAATTTGGACGTTTTTTGACAATAGCTGTACACAGCTTTTTGAGGGTGTTGCCATAAACCTCTGCAGTGATTGCAGAGCCTTTAGGCATTATTCAATCAAAAGAATACCTTGCATGTCCCAAAAGATGGTTGCCATGAGTTTTCCAGCTGAAGATTGCGTGCGGGCCTTCTTTGGAGGAGGAGACCCCTTATGCACCCATTGCATAGACTCTAATTTTGCCTCAGGGTTCCAGTGATATACCCAAATCTCATCACCAGTCACTATCCGCATTAAAAAGTCGGGGTCCGCTTCCAAATATTCCAAATTGTTTCTACAAATTTGCTGTCTACGCAGCTTTTTCTCAGGATACAATAATCTGTGAACCCACCTTACTGAAACTTTATTCATGCCTAGTCTGTCGTGCAATATTGTCAAAACGCTAGGTTCGGATATTTCCAATGCTGTAGCAATGGTGAAGACTTTTATACGGAAATCCTCAAGAATCATGGCTTCCACTTTCTTGAACATTTCAACATTTGTCGCTTCTGCAGGTCTTCCACTTCTGGGATCATCTTCTATAGATTTCCGTCCCCACCGAAATTGTTTTGACCAAAATTTAATTGTGAAATATGACGGAGCATCGTCTCCATACACCGCAATCATGCGTTGGCGAATATTTTTCGGATTGTTGTCTTCCTTTGTAAGGAATTTTATTACACTTCGATGCTCTAATTGCAAAAGACTCATTTTTAGACACAAAACACTCCACAAAATATAAAATTACTGGCGGATATGAATCAAATGTTTCATGCAACAATGAAAGACTTGTCACTGTTTGACATTACAAACTGAAGCTTGCTTATCAATTGTTTCTATCATGGCTAGGTAGATAATTTTTCTAGTTCCCCTCGTATGTACTGAAAATCCAGATTTATTTAGAAACCTTATAGTCTGCTCAGTTATTTTCGCAAAGCTAATAGCTTTGGTGTAAAAAAGTAAAATACATTATGAGTTTTGCAACTATTAGTTTTAGGAAAAACTGAAAAATTTAAACAAAAGCTTACTACGTAAATATAGCTTTCCGTAACATGCACACACACACACACACACACAGCTCTAGAGTCCTTATAGAACCTTGGCTTCTTCTACCACAGCATTCCATCTGCCTCTGTTACTTGCTTGGACAGTCCAGTTTCACACTCTGAGTTGTTTTAGATCATATGTTAGGTTGTCTTGCCACCTACTGCGTGGTCTACCCCTGGGGCGTCGTCCGTCAGGATCGTTCGTAAAAACTGTTCTGACAATTCTTGTCTCGGGCATCCTCCATACGTGACCCAGCCATCTAATTCTTTGTCTTTTAACCCATCCTACCATGTCCTCTCCATCATTTAGCCTTACTACTTCATAATTCATTCGTGTTCGTCATTGGTTTAGTTTTCTATCAAAAACCAAAAAACATCTTTCGATTTCATAATATTTATTAGACCATATAGGCATCTGTTATAAGCATTAATTCGCGTTTCAATCTCTCTCTGCATGTTGTTGTTATTCGTTAATATAGATCCGAGGTATTTAAATTCGTGTACTGTTCGGAAGTGGTTTCCTCCTATGTTTACCTGGGGTTGTAAATGTTTTTGTCCACTGTGGGTTCTCAGAATTTTTTTTTCGGTCGTTGATTTCGAAACCGCATTGTTGGACCATTGGTTGCATTCAATTATATATTTCTTCTATGTCCTCTGTTCTTCTCCCAATTATGCATACATCATCGGCGAAGGCTACTACTTGGTGTCTTCTCGTGTAGATCGTTGCTCCCGGGTTGAAGTGTGTCTCTATAGTTATTCGTTCTAGTACCAGGTTAAATAGTAGCGGCGAGAGGACATCACCTTGTTTCACGCCCCTTTTAACCTGAAATTCGTTGGTTATTTTACTTCCAATTTTGCATTCACACTTGACTTCGGACATGGTCGCTTTAATTAACCGAATGTATTTCTTGTGTATTCTTAGTTGGTGTAGTTTTGCCCAAATTTGTCTGTGATAGGTGCTATCGTAGGCCTTTTCGTAGTCTACGTATAACTGGGCGATGTCGATATCAAATTCCCAGAATTTCTCAAGGATCTGTCTTACTGTAAAGATTTGGTCAGTGGTAGATCGTTCTTTCCTGAATCCTGCTTGATATTCCCCTATATGTTGTTCTGCTAGGGGAGTTAATCTTGCATTTATCACATGTGTAAATACTTCGTATGTCACATTCAGTAGGCATATACCCCTGTAATTGCCGCAGTCTAGTTTATTACCCTGTTTATGTATTGGACACAGGATCCCATATTTCCATTCGTGGGGAAGTTCTTCTTTTTGCAATATTTTGAGGAACAATTGATATATCGACTGTATAAGTTCTTTACTCGCGTATTGTAGAAGCTCAGCTGGTATTTCGTCAATTCCTGGTGATTTATTTCTTTTCATGCGGTGAATAGCCTCCTCTACTTCGGTGTAGATTGGTAATTCTATTTCCTGGTTTTCTTGGTTATCTTGGTTATCATCCACACCGTCTTCTACTGGTTTGTTTTCGGCTTCCTGTTGATTGTCGTCGCCGTTCAGTAGGTCATAGAGGTATTCGGCCCATCTTTCTAATACTTCTGGCATACATTATTTCTTGGCTGGAATCCTTTGATTATCTCC
>OW679197.1:106806143-106843493 GCA_940337035.1 Agriotes lineatus | reverse complement strand
AAGCAACGAGCGTTTGCGTGGCCACACATGAACGACGCGCCCTTAATAACAGAAAGACAACAGTGTATCCTTGACTAGTAGTAATCTTAGCAAGTACTTGGATCTGCTCTTTGAAAGGTTAATATGGGCTTAAATGATTTTTCGGTTCGCCGAGTTCTAAGTTTGAACATGAAATTCCCGTCGCGGATTCGCACGCCACAGCCGACGTGGAGTGGCTGACTTCACGTTACAAAAATTCGAATGCAAATGGCGAAAGGCAAAACGCCAGAACTACGCTAGCCCGATGAACACGACCACCAGGCACTGCCGGGTAAGTAGAATGCAACGTACAAATAAGGCGTTGACAAATCTCGGAGCTCTACAATGTCTAATTCGTAAATTTGTAGGTTATACGGAGAGTGGATTGGGATATTCGAAGGCAGAAGCAGCAACGTTAATCGGGGCCCACGTAGAACCGGTGAGCATAAACGACCTAAAACAGTAAGTAGCAAAAGGGTGACCGTACATTAAGATCTCAAACGGAAATATTGACAAAAACAATGTGGCACACTACCTATTCTCGTACAATCTGTGCTAATGATATCACACAAGCCCTAGCTACTAACGATACGAGGCACTACTACTTAATTATAAAATGTACTAGGCGCACGGTGCAATAACTACATTAATGTCTTGCCTATAGTGAAGCATGACGAGACCTAACCTTTCCGTTGGCTCTCAGGAGGTCGGAGACAGCTGGGGCAGCGAGGGGTCCGGTAGCCGCAGCGGAAGGCCGTGCGAGCTATGGAGGCTACGGGATGCTTATAGGCAGGTGTAGTACAGACGCCTACTCTCTCACTCTAGCGTGGCCCACAAGAGTTGCGAAATTCCCTGACAACTCGACAGTTTCAGGAGCCCAAGTCGACAGACTGGATGCCCGCAGAGTGCAGCCGAACGGGGAATGCTAAGCCTCTTCAGGGAGGACTTTAACCTCTCGCAGGAAGCGTCCAAATGGCTATAACGCACAACGCCCAAATGAGTTCCGAATAAGAAGAAACGGGCCTTATCTTACCTCACGCTGGTATGGAGCCAAAAGGAAGTGCAAGAACAATGCTGGCCTCAGACGAATCCGCAATTGCGAATGACGTAAGTACAACCAAATGAAATTCGAACGTGTACTTTGTAGATCCTCCAAGGAATCGAAACGGAGCGAAGCTACACTAATTAGCTTATAAATTTAAGCACACAGCCAAGGCACTAGCAGCCTGCACCAAGTTTAAAATGGGAAAAGAACTCAAAAATCCACCAGTTACCAGTTATCAAAACTTTCCAAAATTTTGGGCCAGAAGATGCAAAAAACAGCCTGAAAAGTGTGACTGCAAGAAGAGATATCCTTTATCTAGCAACAAATAGAATAGTGCAGAATAACTGCAACAAGGGTTGCCTAAGCGTCATACACAAATATCTGTAGAAATGTAACCAGAATAAATTTAATTTGTAAAATATGGGTAATTATTCGAAGAGTTGCTCACCAAACTGCTTGATAATTATAGGAGAGAATTTAAAATTAGGCTACCGCTAACCAGACCTAATTCAAAGCATGCAAAAATTCCAAAACGCCACCTAATGATACTCAAAGCAAAAAATTCAACTAGCAAAAGTTTGCACATACAGGGGACGCTCTAAAAGTACCGTAACACTTCCTCATAATGAACTCGGGAACATTAAAACCACTCGAAAGTGTAGGCTTACATTTCACAATCAAAAACTAACAGCAGCCTCACAAATTCCACCGAAGTTTTCAAACGCTAAACCATCATGATGTCGACTTGACACCGAAGTAGGAGTGTCGCAAGCGCGGGAAATACTACAGAATGCGAAATTGAAAGGCGGCGCATATCAAACGTAACAAAGTGGAGACTTAAGGCCAATGAGTCAAAATCAACTCAGGTCACATGCAGCTTACACAGAGAGACATGTCTACACGTGGAGTTAAATAATCATCAACTACCATGAAAAGACTGCAAAACACTGCACCTGGATATGAGACCTACTTGGCAGAAGCACATATTCTCCATGCGTAAGCAGTTAGAACTACAGTTCTCTAAACTGTACTGGATTATTGGTCGAAAATCATAATAATTTAAGGATTTACAAAGTAATTATAAAGCCAGTTTGGGCTGGCGTCCAACTTCGAGGAACCGCAAGCGTCTCAAACATCGAAATCCTCCAGCGCTTTCAGTCGAATATCTTTCGCACCATAACCAACGCGGCATGGTACGTTTCCAACGGAACAACCTATAAGGACCTTCAAGTGAGTTATGTTCGCCAGGTTGTGAAAATCGTGAGTGAAAGGTGCTTATCGCGGCTAGAAGATCATCCAAACCCACTAGCACTAAGCCTGTTAGATACTAGTTTGCAAAGCTTCCGCTTAAAGCGAAATAAGCCTTTGGACGTAACTAATCTTGAAATATCGTGAGCTAGAACTCTAATAATGGAATGTAACCAACCATAATCCTAGTGTAAGTTAGCCTTAAGTTAGAACTTTAATAAAAGTTACTAATAAATGTTTGTATAAAGTATCAAATAATTTTCTTATTACCCTCACACAGGTAGATTGTAAATAAATAAAGGAGTTAAAAACATTTTCTTCATTCGTGTAAGTGTGCAATTAACTAGTTTATGATTTTAAAGGAATTTTAATTCAGTAAAAAAATATGAACTGTATTTTTCGTATAATTCTGAAATTAAAATAACGAATGTAATATAAAAACTATAATTTGTTGCAAAAATTTTTCTTTGGAATTTTTGTAGACTAATTTAGTGCGTTTCGTATAAAAACTGATTTATTTCTACCCATTCTTAAAGTAATTGTACATAACAAAAGTTAATCCGTTTTTCGTTTTGTATCTAGCCTACTTAGACCCGATAATTATAAATTCTTTGCCAGCCTAAAACCGGTTGTCTTCTTTCAACGCACAGGAACTTTTGTTAACGCAAGTTTTGTTTTAAAGCAAAATTTCCTTCCCAGGACGGTCCCGACTTTAGTGAAAATACTTATGTACTTATATGTACGGTACTAAGTATGTATTTTTTAAGACCTAAAAACAGTCCATATAAATACCGCGCGTTGTTCTATAACAAATACATAATATTGCTGTGATCACATTTTAGTAGCCTTATCTGTAAATAATAATTATTAGTAATTCATAACACAAACAACAATACAGATGTTAATTGTTAAAATGCCTACTAAATGTGATAATTTAAAGTTCTTATAAAATAACAGGCCTTGTAAATAATTGGCAGTAAAACAAGGTTCTTCATGGGGTGCTAATGCCTCACTATTATTATTATTATTATTACTATGTTTTTAGAAAAACATTATTTTTGTGTAAAAACAAATTAAAATGAAAGTAGGCTTGGCATTTCATGCAAAAAACACAAAACTGCAATGAATAAAATTGCAGGTGGCTTCTTTAAGAGAAGCAGTAGTGTTTTTCTCTCTATTAAATAATATTTTATGTACGATTAAATAGCCAAGTTTGCCAAAAAGTTGTGCTTTTATTGAGAGAGTGTGCCCAGTGTGATTTGTGGAAGTTTTCCTTTTGTATTGAGCTTCCCCAACACAGCAGGTAGAACGTAAACATCAATTGGCCAACTGCAAGCCAGATTATATTGAAGTAATTTTACGGAAGTCCAGCTAATTTTGTAAGTGCCTGTCCAAGTGCATAAGTGAGCAGTGTAAGTGTGGTGCGCCAGAACCATGTAGTTGGCACCCGGATTCAGCAAAAGCCGTCCAAAAGCGATCCAAGCTGCAGCCGACATCGAGGTGGAAAACGAGAGCAGATTAGTGCTTTGCTAACAGCAGGCCGGTAACGACATCCTGTTCTGAGCATCGTCGGACCTTCAGCGAGGCTGCAGGTAGCACGGAAATCATCTCAGAAGCCATCAAATTTTGCCAGCTAAAAAGCGCCCTTTTATGATTCTGTTCAAATAGCGTCGGTTTGCGTTCAACTTCCGGTAGTGGCGTTTCTAGAAGTGTTTTGTTTCGTAACGTGGTGTCGCATAGTAATATTGGTTACTGGGTGGACATCAATAATTTGAATAAAACACGAAACTTGTTGACGTATTTTCGACACCAGGCAACCATCTTGGAATTAATGTCGGTCCTATCAGGTAGAAATATCAAGTTAGGGAATTCCCGTCAGTTAAATAGCGAGCACACAAAGTGCGTACAATTAAATGTGTAATTGGAACTTTAAATACTTTATAATTCTTAGCAAAGTAGCAATTCAATTTAAGATTGGAGTAATTATTAATTATAAAAATTAGAATACAAATATAAGCCGGACAAATTAAGATAGTGGTGAATATAATAATAATCCTGCAGATTTAAAGTAATTTTATTAAAAGAGGCCATTAATATTATCACAATATGTATTTAAAATTTATGGAAATATTTTAGAAAATTGAAAATTTGGTAACTCGAATATTTGATAACTCGAGTTTATTGTATTCCCTTTGCACTTCGAGTTGAAGAAGTTTGACTATAGTAATCATATAATAATACTATTTTTTTAAATTAAAATTAAATTAAAAATAATTATATTGTGTACCTACCAGGCACCAAGTTCTTATTATACCTCTCGAATTCACAACTGTCTAGGATATCTCGGGCCTACAATCTCGGGAGACGATACCAACTAATAAATTTCGACATTCCAAAAAGAAGCATCAATTTTAGTCTTTTCTATTGAAATTCCATTAGGAGTTCAAACTACAACTTAACACTTTTCTCTCTTAGTCATAATTAAATTTGTTTTTGTTTTAATTGCAACGTTTCCTTCTGTATTTTACAAAATTTTATAGGGTTTTTTAATACAGCTTCTTCAGGGGTTCGCGCATTATATGGGCATCGTCATCTATTAATCCGTCAGGGAAAGCCGCAAGGTATGGATGCAAATCATACACAAACAAACCGCATTAACTGTCGTTTAATTTTATAATTTCTTTAAATGGTTCAATGGCTTGGTTCTCATTATCGCTGTCATAACTTGTAGCAATACTTCCAGAAAATTGTTAGAACAGCAAATTTTTCACATGATATCGACTTGCGCATTTTACAATTTCTACCAAGGTACGAAGCTGTTAGCTGTTCGGTCGTTCTTCAAGCCATTGATGGTTTTTGTTTTTTCCAGTAGTGCTCATAGCATTTCTTCACTGTTAACAAATAAATGGTCTATAAACTTTCGTTTGGTCTCCCCTTTGCTTTATCTGGAATAGGGCCATAATCGGTGTCTGGACCTTTCTAAACTTGATCGTTCATTTTACTTTTTCTCTTCGGGAGGCGGCTTGGTGTTTTCGGTTTTGATAAAATACAGATGTATATTTGCCGCGTGGTTTTTGACCAGTACTATGTATAATTTCATAAAGCGCAACTACGTTATTGTGGGCGACGACAGCGGCTTCACAGCGAACATAATAGCAACGGTTTAGTGCAAAATTGATTCCTTTGCCACCTATAAATCTTGCTACTTCCGAATTGTAAAGCCCAGCAGAGTATTAGTGACATCATGCATGAGGCTCTCAGACTTACCTGCTACGCTACGAACTGCTACCATTATATCTTCAAAGAGTCCGCTTTTGATAAGATCTGGTACAATGTTATCCTCGTTGTTCAAAAACGAGGATAAAAAAACAAATATTTTCCATCTAGTTATTTGTTTGATCTCAGAAAATATGCTTCGGCCAGTTCACAACATCAAATTGTAACTCTTTAATATTTTCTGCCGTACATGTATGCTGTGACTTTCTAATCCCTATCACTTTTTTAACAGCTGCCCTAAATCTTAGAATATTTGCGAGATTGCGTATTTTAACTCTTTATCAGTTTTTGGCCTTTTTGCACAATATTTCAATTTATAAATGTAATTGCGAAGAATTTGATTTTTGCATTAAATTTTTTCTACAACTACGGATCCGTAGGGCAAGAGGTTTCTGTACACACTGCTGTCACCGTCGCCTACAAGTTTAATGTTTTATTTTATGCCATACATCGCAACAGATTTTTTGAACCCTTCAACAATAATGTTAGCTTCCATACTGGTTGAGGTTCCTGTTCAACACTTGTGTTCACGGCAAGTCTCTTTCCTGGCGCATATCAGAAAATATTTATTTTTTACTGCCATATACAGCACTTTTTTATTCTCAGTTCTACTTTACAAGAAACTCCGGACAGTGCATTATAATTAGTTCTATAAGAACCTTTACACAAAGCCCCGTCTGCTTCTACAGCAATTGTAGGATAACCTTCGGAACTAACTTCTCCATCTTCCCTTGCTAATATTGCTTTTCCTTCAGCTGCTTTTGTCATTGATTCCGTGGCGGCACGATTATATAAATGTTACATATCTTATCATGATATATTGCATAAGTTGCGGATGAAATTGTCCATAGCTGAAAAAAATTCTGAAAATTGGGTATATTTTGCACCTATTGAAATAGTAGCAGAGACGGCTGCTAGGTTTACACTCGTCTTGCTTTCATCGTCCAGCTTCTCAGTCGATACAGTACCTACTTTGTTACACACTGAGAACCTTACAGTATACACACAGATGAAAATCCTAAGCATGTGTCACTAATAATATCCATATTAAAGAAAGAGCAACCAAAACCCTCGTGTTGAAGGGCTTTTAACGATTTTTAAAAATGGGTGGTCTACAAAACGGCGATCACTTTTTTGTTGAATTTGCACGAATAACAAATCTGATGAAGATCAGTTTTCTTCGTTGAAATCACTGAATCCACTTGAGTCGTCTTTTACAGATTTTATCACCGATAAAAAAATTCTTCGTTCACCAACACATCAGACCCATCCATAAAAACTTTGGTATTGCTATCGAACATAGATGGTGCATCGAAAAAAACATCTGCTGCATCTGCAGACATTTTTGAATCCACGTTTGATGCAGAAATAGTTGCACTATTGGCTACTAACTTTGTCGCACTCATTTTCTTTATTTTTTTAACCAATCGGCTCCTTTTAAACAAACGAGAACATTTAGAAACTGAATACGGTTTACTACCCATGTTTGATAATAAACTTTGAAATGCATATACAATGCACTAAAGCTTATGACGGATGCATGTCTGATTTCTAAGACCACTGTCAGGCAGCGGCGCAGGAACTACTGTAATCATGGGGGGGGGCAAAACATTTTTTGAATGGTTTAACATGACTAAGCTTTATGTTCGACTGTTCCAAAAACACTTTATTATATAGTGTCCATAAAGTGCCACTTTAGTCCACCCACAAACAGGTGGACTAAGTTCGACTGTCAATGTTCAATAGTTATTATGAAAATAAATGTCATTTTATTAAAATCAGGAAAGAAGATTGTATTAGGTTACTGAAAACTTTACAAATAATAGAAAGAAATTCATCTTTAATACCTTACGGTAATAGATCGTTATTCTTGATATTAATAACGCAATTAACTTAGAAGCAGCGTACTTCGTAACTATTAAATGTTTGAATAGCAACTTGAATTTTCTGTGTGTAATATAAATGATATTTTAGATAAAATAATATCTTCTGCACATAAGTGGTGATAATTTTTTGATAATTTTAACTAGATTCACGAATCTTTGTTGCTATTAAGAAATCTCACGAGTGGACGAAGTCCACGAGTGGGATTTCTTAATAGCAACAAAGATGAGTGCTAATCTAGTTAAAATTATAAAAAGAATAACACCACGAATGTAATTCGGCGTGATTATTTTTCAAACAGTTCAAGTAGATAGGGTTTGATGAGTGTCCTGTTATTTTTAACAACTGCTGTTTACCTACTCCACTTTTAGCTAGCTGTGTTACGGCAGAAGAACGATTTGAATGGTTTGTGAAAAAATAGTCGCTGTAATTTGCTACTAGTAAATAGTCAGTGTAATTTTGATGCTACTAGCAAATAGTCAGTGTAATTTTGATGCTACTAGCAAATAGTCAGTGTAATTTTGATGCTATTGGTCGATTTTAAATTTTTTCTCATTGCTATTGGCTGATAGGACTGCTTAAAAAATAATCCAAGAAAGTCCTACATTTATATACTTGATACATAAATAACTATAATAGTTACAATTAAGCTAAAATGCTTTTTTCTCGATTCCGTCTATCTCTCTGTCTGCCTGTTCGATGTATAGCTCAACAACTATTTGTTGGAGGAAGGCGATATTTTGCATGCAGATTATATAGCTACCTATCATAAAACCGAAAACCGAATAATATATACAAGGTGAGCACCTTAAAAAAAATAAATTTTGTTAATTTTTGCTTTATCTGAAAAATAGATAAACGTAATAATCTGTACATAGCTCAGGCTTTATCATTGTCAAAAATGAGACCTAGAAGCTACAGGGTAAACATCACAAGTGACTGACGCAGCAGAAACTCGGCTCGAATTATTCGCGTGGGGGCGAAAATTGATGTAATTAACATTGTTTGCAAATGAATGTAATTCGTGCTAGGGAAGTTCAGTGTAAACCCGTTTACAGTTTTTTTCATATGGAAATGCAATCTAGGGAAACCATTGAGAACAAACATTGTCGCTGCATTGCATTGTGTTGGTACATAAACTTGTGGTTATTATATTTGCAACGAGAATAGGTTTTATGTTGACTGATTGACACTGCCGTTATTTTAAACTGTAGTTCTGGCTATTATAAACTAAAATTTTTCTTAGTGGAATCCCTACCAACTAGTTAAAATCAAATTATAAAATTACATTTCAAGTTTATAATAGCCAAGGCTTACAATTTAAAATAATGAAATGTCAACCTGTCGACATGAAGCCTAACCTCACCACAAAAATAATAAGAAATTTATTTACCAACACAATTCAACCTAGTGACAATGCTTGTTGTCAATGATTTCCCTAGAATTTCGGCATTTGCATTACCATATGAAACAAAAATTGACTATATCGAATTCTTCGTGTTTTATTTCTGCACCACCTACAATAGAACAACGAATTGTAGCATCTTGTATAGATTAATGTGAAAATCCTATTTACACATTTTTAACAACCTTATGAAATATATCAGGGGGGCAAATAGTGTAATTTGCCCCCAATATATTCTATGAGGGGGCAATCGCCCCCCTTGCCCCCGCCCTGTTCCTACGCCCATGCTGAATGGTATAAAATTGAAATACCCCTGTAATTGGTCGTTCAAATAGCCAATTAAAATATTCTTGTAATGTTAGAACGTCCTTCGCGGGGTCAATTATATAACAGTTAGCAAATAAACAAAAATAATGAAGAATCACAAGTAAAATGAGCATTTGAACTTGTCAGTAAGGAATTTAGGAATCACTATAATAGTCCGGGAGCCAGTGAACTTTTTGTTACGTCATACGGTAAATGGCTTAATTATACTTCATGAATTAGTTTTTGTGCTAATATAAACGAAAACCGATTTCTGCAATCCCGAATCCGGGGATAACATTAAGGGTTGCGCTGTGAAAGTTGTCGTAATTGACGACTGTTTTACGTCATTCTTACATACAAAATACAAGTTCCCATCATAAGTTTGATTAACACAGAGCAATAAAATATGTTTCTGCAATGTGGAATCCGGGGATAACCCCTTCTGCAAAGATGGTGAATATGTAGGGTTGAAGTTGTGAAAAATGTTATAAGATAAATGAAAAATTCTTTTTGTATGCACTAGTGCTAACATTAAACATTACAAAAATTATATTCTGCATAACAAACTCCGGGGTCATGACTTTCTGCAAGCGCCTCAAAAGTAACTTGTCGCGCACCGTCAAATGCTCGTGCCGAGTCAATTTCACGTTATTATATTCAACAAATCAATGCGATTTGCACAACAATAATTTCTCACAATAAATATACAGGAATTTAAGAATGTATGTACTACTTCTTAAAAAAATTTCAAAATCGCAAAAACAGTAAACAAAAATGATCAAAATTTTGTATTTTATGTTTATGAACAAACTTCAGGAATTTTTCGAAATTGTTTTCAATCGCGGGAGATTTAGTTTATAAGTAATAAAATTTAACGTAGTGTTCTAATATTTTGTGCTGGCAGACAGCTTTGTTTGTGTAGATTAACCGTTCATGTTTGTTATTCTTAGATATTTCACTGTCAGTCAGGGGGTCTGGTGACTCGAACCCGAGTTCAGGCTTTGCACTCGCGCGTCATGCCTGTTGAGGTCCATATTAGGGTTGCCACCCGTCCTCGTTTCACGAGGATTGTCCTCGTTTTAACACTTTGTCCTCTTGTCCTCGTGTTGAAGCCAAAAGTCCTCATGAAAGAAGTAACCCTTAAGTATGGTCCCCAAATGGAAACCACGCTTTATGCTAATCAGATAAAATCGCCTAAAACACCGGCAACACTGTAGTTGCGTGTTTTCGTTGTTTGCACAATCCGACAACGCTGTAAAGCTGGCGTTTGTATTTGACAGTTCAGTTTAGTACTACACAATCTTCAAAGTGGACTCGTTCAATATAAGTTTATCTTGATGGA
This sequence comes from Agriotes lineatus, assembly GCA_940337035.1. Classification (NCBI taxonomy): domain Eukaryota; kingdom Metazoa; phylum Arthropoda; class Insecta; order Coleoptera; family Elateridae; genus Agriotes; species Agriotes lineatus. Next base: position 106,832,969 of record OW679197.1, on the reverse strand, counting down.
AATATTGGTAAGTTATTGGCAGTTATTTTGTTGCAAACGTTATCAGAAATACTTATTTTAGTAATGAGCAATGGCCACACCTCCAAATAAATGTAAACGCATTACAAAGTTTAACGATGGCTGGTTGACGATGAAAAGTTGGGTTAGAAAAATTTCCGATATAAAAGGTTTTTGCACGTTATGTAGAACTGATATCTTGATATCTAATAAAGGAGTACGTGCGCTTTGTGACCACGAATCAACCGCTATTCATCAGAAAAATGTTACTGCTGCTGGGTGCAGTAATGTACTTACAAATTTTTTCAATAAAAAAAATACTTTGGAAGAAGATGCAACAACTGCTGCAGAAGTTGCCCTCATCTAACGGGTGTTCATAAACAGTCGTCATCCCAGTAGGTTTTGACTTCAGAAACGTATGTCTATTAAAATTGAGAAAAAATGCGCCATGGCAGTACTCAATGACGTTTCATTGTGTTGCACGAATTAATCAAAGACATATCATTTTGTTTTTCAAAGCAACTGGGATGACGACTGTTTATGAACACCCGTTATCATTGCATTAAACCACGGCCTCCTGGATTAGTGCGAGACTGACGTCTCTACGCGGCCCGCCGCATTTTTAGTTCAAGGCGTTTTTTCTGGTTTGTAGAGGCGCTACAGTACGTTGCGCTTGTGCCTTTGGTATTGGTTGCATACGTCCACGGCCTCCTAGATTAAAATTAATCTAGAAAGTCACGCCTACGTTACAGATAATTTATCAAAAACCCAACAGATGGCGCCAAAGTACGTTGGCCTCAGAATCACAAAAATTATGCAAATGTGGCGGGCCGCGTAGAGACGTCAGTCTCGCACTAATCCAGGAGGCCGTGCATTAAACATAATCAGTCCTACAGTGCACTGGACTGCTGTTTCAAATTAACAAAAGCAACACATTTTGATTCAAAACTTGGAGAAAAAATTCATTGTGGCAGAACAAAGGCAGAGGCTATTGTGGTACAAGTTTTAGCACCCAAAGAACTGGAAAAAGTTTTACATGTGATACACTCAAATAATTTGTGTTACTCAGTGCAAACTGATGCATCAAATCATTTAAACAGAAAATCGTACGACACTCATTGATGACCAATAGAAAAATTAGTTCACGAGCCGTAACCAAGACAATAAAAAAAATTCTTGGAAATTTTTTGTAGGTACACCAACCTAACTGTGAGGGTTTGTGGCGTTACGATTTTCTTACCGAATCTGCATTCGAGCATTAATTCATATCCGGAAATAATTTTTCGTGCATTCCAATAACGTCCTAATTTGCCCTCGCGTCCCGCTCGGGCAAATTAATACGACGTTGTTGCAACGCACTCAAAAAATTTCCGGAAAGAATTAATGCTCTTATGAGATTATATGTGAAAATTTTTCCCTTTAGTTTTACAGTACTACACTATTGAAAATGGTATAGAAAATAAACTGGTAGACTTTTTTGAGCAAGCTGATGAAACTGCTGAAGGTATGTTTCAAGCTGTGAAAGAATCAATGAGTAAGTTAGGTCTGCCACTAAAAAAACTTTGTAGTTTCAGTGCAGATAATACAAATTCTAATTTTGGAAACAGAACTTCTGTCTATGTTAAACTTAAAAATGAAAATAAGAATATCTTAAAGGCAAATTGCTATGCTCACACTTTACATAATTGTTTAAAACATGCATTAGACAATCTTTCAGTTGATATAAATAATGTAATAACAAAAGTTTATCACTTTTTTGCAAAATCGGCCAAACGTAGAGAAAGTCTAAAATCCTTTCATGTTTTTTGCGATATGGAATTTAGGGAAATAATAAAACATTGTCCTACTAGATGGTTGTCCATTTTACCAGCTGTAGACAGAATTTTGCTATCATGGTTACCATTAAAAGAATATTTTGAAGATTTGTCCCAAAAAAATCAGCTGCCAAAATTATACATTGAAGTGTTTGGTATAAAAAATCATAAAATTAATGACTCAATTGAAATTTATTTGTTATTTGTTCAGCATTTCTCTAATATATTCAGTGAAAGCATAAAACATCTAGAATCAAATAGCACAACTATTCTAGAACTTTACAAAATTCTATCAGACTTCATGAACCAACTTGAAAAACGGAAAAATCAACAATTCTATGGAAGTTAAGTGCGAAACAAGTTCCTTTCTCTAGATCCTAAATTGAAGGATAGTATTGTTGATGAATTTAATGCGTTTATAAATGTTGCATTGAATTATATAAAAGAGCGAATTGAAGCTAATATTACTTTAGACGTTTTAAAAAAGTTGCATATATTTAGCCTAAAAAATACTTTTCCTAGCTTCGACAATTTTATTGACACAATTGAATCGTTTAATTTAACTGACGCAGATAATTTGGGAATTAATTCTAATGCATTATTTGATGAAGTCACATCTGCAGACGAAATACACAAAGCAGTATATAACTTACTTGCTTTTAGTGAACTCTCTTGTGCACAGAAATGGTGTAATATTTTAAACTCGAGGGAATTTCCAAATTTGTATAAATTTATATCTTTTTTTTTAGCATACCCAGTAGTTCAGCATTTTCAGAACGCATATTTAGCGTGATGAATATCAAATGGAGGGATGAAAGAAATAGAGCTCTCCCAGAGCTAATTAGAGCAGAATTGTTAGTTTATTTTAATAATAAACTAAGTTGTATTGACTTTTTCAAAACAATAAAAACTGACAAATGTCTGTTAAATTGTGCAAAGAGTAACCAAAAATATATATACAAAAGATTGTATAAGTAATTAAAAAATATACAATTTTTTTGTTATCTTTGCATATAGCCAAGGAGTAAGATTTTATTTTATATTTTTAGGTGTTCCTTTGTTCCATATGATAACCAACAATGTATACCAAAAATATGTAAACATTTGAATATAATATTGAAGTTTAAAGCAGTTTAAATTGTTTTCTTTCGCATTTAAATATAGTTTTTATGAGCAAGTGAACCACTACTTTAAATGTGTTCCGTTAATAGATTGTTCTCGCCGAGCATTTTTAAAAGGTGGCAACCCTAGTCCATATCGACGTTTCACCTCTTTCGGCCTGGATTTGTTGTTCGGCTCAGCTATGCGCCGAAACCTTTAGTTAACGCGCCTCCCAGCTGGGCGTACCTTATAAACCATTCTTAAGAGCCGGCATAGATGCCGAATATACCTGTATTTTTGTATGGTGTTTGGTAGGTCCCTTGGTGTGGCCAATAGATGTATTAACCGAACAGTCTTATTCTTTGCCTTTTTGTGTCTTGTGCACGTTTGTTTACAGGGGTACTGTGTCACTGTGTTACGACCATTGTAAGGTGAGGCCCGGATGTGGCGGACGAGCATTTCAGGTAGGTGTCTATGTCTGTCTCTGCACCGGGGTTCCCGAAATAGTTATTTGCGTACTTCTCGCTTTGTTTAACCCTCCAGGTCCGGTTGAACGTGGGTACCTTGAGTTGGATCTGGTGGCGCCCATTTCTTTAGCAATACCTTGTATATACCTCGACACGCTTACCCTGCGGTGTACCGTTTTGAACCACTCGCATTTGAGCCGAGGCCTTTAGCTTGTTTTTAACGATTCTCAGGGTGAGCGTGCCCCATTTCCCGGATTTGTTTAGCATTCGATACTCGCCGATCCATGAATGTCGTAAGGTTAATGTGATGCTGTAACAGAACATCATAATTTTACTATCATTTTCTTTTTCGCTAATAAGTCCCTGCTTTTTCTCTCCAATTACACAAAAAATTATCTGCTGGCAACTAAACTAAAAAATTACAATAAAAAGATTTGTACATTCCATCAAAAATCTTTCCAGAGATCACAGTCAGGCTGCTGAAACCCAGAGCAGCACTGAAAAACATCTCAATACAACACAGGAGGGTACCACTTCATCGTTAGTTGCTCTAGAAGAAGTTTCTGATCCAGTAGACCTCGAAACAGACATCAAGACGAGCACCTCGGAAGCATCTATGATTCCTCGATCATGCCTTTTTTGTAGTTTATCTCGTAAACGTTCTAAAGGTCGTGTTATTACATTAATTTGTGGAAATTGTACTATTTTGTGTAAAGAGGTTATGCCGGTAGCACTTGAGAAACACGAAAACAACATGCTTGAGAAAATTGAGAATAGTAAGAAATATTCGTGTATATTTATTGTTGTACAAATCGCATTGATTTGTTGAATATAATAACGTGAAATTGACTCAGCACGAGCATTTGACGGTGCGCGACAAGTTACTTTTGAGGCGCTTGCAGAAAATCTTGAACCCGGAGTTTGTTATGCAGAATATTATTTTTGTAATGTTTAATATTCGCACTAGTGCATGCAAAAAGAATTTTTCATTTACCTTATAAAATTTTTCACAACTTCAGCCCTACATATTCACCCTCTCTGCAGAAGGGGTTATCCCCCGATTCCACATTGCAGAAATATATTTTATTGCTTTGTGTTAAAAACTTTTGATGGCAATTTGTATTTTGCATTTAAAAATGACGTAAAATAGTCGTCAATTACGACAACTTTTACAGCGCAACCTTTAATGTTATCCCTGGATTCGGGATTGCAGAAATCGGTTTTTGTTTACATCAGCACAACAACTAATTCATGAAGTTTAATTTAGCCGTGAGCCCAATGACGTAAAAAAAAGGTTTACTGGCTCCCGTACTATAAAACAAGTAGGTAGTAGCAATGTATAATTTCATATGAGTAGGCGATAGAAGATATAAGCTATACGTTTTAGTGCAGTAAATTTTATTTGACATTAATATGTAACAGATTTATTACTCAATCTCCTTCTAGTAAGTTTTTTAAATATAAGGAATTGATTGTAGAAATCAATCGATTAGTGGTAACTGAATTTACGAGAACTAAACGATTTCCACAAGAAACATAAGTTGTAAAATGCTAAAAAATAGAGTATAAGGTAATAACGTCTGCTAATTATTATCTAAGGATTACGTAAACTCTTGCAGACAGGTAAGAAAAACCGTTAGTTGGATGCCTACTAAAAAGGCGTTGCTACAAATTTCAAGCAGATTTTTTTTCAACTAAAAGGAAGCCTTAATGCGTTATTTTACATGTAAGTATAATAAACACAATCAAATTAATCAAGTAAGACAAATAGTAATTACACAGTGACAACTGGCACAAAAGAGGCATACCCGTTAAGAAAAATGTATTAAGACAAACTAATTTAATTATTACATTAATTAATTACGTATTTAAATGTAAACGTGACAGTAAGAAGAGATTATCAAATTATTTGTCCAGTGTTAGCCATATGTAACTACACAACTTTGTCAGCAAATAATAACTAAATGGATCACGATACATAAACAAATGAAAATGTTCGGCATAAACAATTGTTTCAAAAATGCCAGTGTGCGATATTTCTACGAAATAATGGCACTAAATATTCTACCGAATAAAGAATATTTATTGTGACGTCTATGACAAAAAACAATTATTCGGATACGATTGTGGTTCCTCATTTCAGAAGAAAGTTTCCCGCGTACTTCAATACCAACACTGGAAACTGTACGTATACGACTTACTAAAGAAATGGAGAAGCTCTGGCACAGTAAAAGATGCCCCTAAATGCGGACGCCCAAAGCTGTTAAGAAACGAAGAAAACATTGAACGTGCTAGAGAAAGTGTTTTAAGAAGCCCTAACAAATCATCAACAAGAAGATCGGCATAATTAAACATTTCTGGAACCTCAATTCCAATATTAAATAAATATTTGAAGTTATTTCCTGATAAAATTCAAACACTGCAACTAATTGGTCAAGAAGATGAAAGAAAACAGCTATTCTTTTGAAACGGCATACTGGAGTTACTGGAGAATTGGAGCATTGAAATACCGAACATTTTAGTTATAGAGGAATGTCATGTTTATCTTAAAGTATTTGTTAACAAGCAGAATTTTAGATTTTGGGGATCACAAAAACCAAACGAACATTTCACCAGGTCTTTACATTAGCCAAACGTGACCGTCTGGGCTGGAATTTGTGGGTCAAGAGTGATCGGTCCACATTTCTTTCAAAATAATGTAACTCGGAAGAATATTTGCGGATCATTTTTATGGCCGTAATTGCGACAATTTAATTTGCAACATTTATGGTACCAGCAAGATGGTTCAACTTCTCACACTGCCAATATTTGTATGAATTAGCTTAAGAACAAATTCCCAAACAGACTAATTGCAAAAAAGGGTGACTTGGAATGGCCCTCGAGGTCACCTGATATTACACCACCCGACTTTTTTGTGTTGTTATGTTAAAGACTATGTTTTCCGCAACAGACCCCAAACAATAGAAGGTTTGAATACCGAAATTTGACGTGCTTTTAGAAACATTTCTCAAGAAATGCTTGTAAAAGTATGCCGAAATGCTGAATTGCGTCTACGCAAATGTGTTCAACTAGACATTGGTCATTTTGAAAATATATTTTAATGAATACATTTTGTAACATGTTTCTTGTTAACACGAATATTTGTTACTGTTGAAATTTGAGATATAACAAAGTTATTCTTATTAAAAGCTGTATAGTTACTTATGGCTAACACTGCATATTATTATTACAATTCTTTCGCTCTATACATTTAAGTACAAGTGAAACGATACGTTTACATCCCTCGCCGATGATGTTTCTTTTTATAGCTAAAGACCAATATACCTACATATATATGTATTTTGTTGTGTGTTAAGCTAGAGCGTATTGTATTCTTCCAAAGCAAATATCCTCAGAGGCAGTCCTGCGCTGTAAACGTATCATGAATTTTGGTTTAACGAGTGTGCTCGTGAAATTGGTTTAACGCGAGTGCAGCAAGAAACAAGCTGTCCGTGGGACAAAGGGAGTTTTAACTCATGTATATTTAACAAACAAGACGGCAGTATCGAGCAATATTGAGAACGGACCAGCGGGGTTTTGCACAAGTGCATTGCGCAAGTCGGCTTCAGGCCAAATAATTAGAAGCGGCTGAAAAGAGCAGTTAATAAATGCTGCATACAACAACAAAGTGCAGCAAATGACGTTTATAAATCAAGTGAACGCCTATTCACCGACTATAAGATGACCATATAACTTGCGCAACATCCAAATGATGTTCTTTGAAACGATGGAAAGTCATGACGACTGCCAGCCGTCGTTCAAAAACAGTGATAATAGAATTCGAGACTTTCTCGCCGAATCCCAGTGTGGTTAATTTTCCGCTAGCCAAGTTTGGGTGATGTAATCCAAGGCCAAATCTGACACAGCAAGTTTGGGCCTAATTCTAGGTATAATGTTTTCAGTTTATAAGCGATAACAAATCGCTTTCTTCGCTGGATGCGAATCCCATTGAAGGAGTGTGTTATGTACGAGGATTTTACTAAATTGAATGAACGTGAATATGAACAGTTTGGCATTAGACAGGCCGGCTTTAGATAGTTCTGACTTTTCCACTTTTAAATAACAGTTATTTCGGCGATATTTATTAAAGTTTTGTTGACGTTTTATATGTGTTTGGTTGTCCATGCAAGTAGTGCCAGCGTAGATTACTTGATCATTTAACTTGTATTTTCTCTTATTTAATTTGTCTTTATTAGGGTTTTCTTTTGTGTCTGTATAGGTGTTTATGTGTGTTTTAAAATTAATAGATTGATGTCAACAAATTGGCTTTTATTGTGCATTTTTTAAGGTCAGTTTCAGTTTGACAATACTACAAGGAGAAAGCCAGATTCTTGTTTCAGCAGATAGTGATCTTTTTAAGTCGTTACCTGGGAGATGAGAGCTTAATGCAGGGCTGTGGAGTCAGTCACAAAAAAATCCGACTCAGACTCCTGATATTTCAGTAGTTTGAATCCGACTCGGACTCCCGACTCCGACAGTGCTAGAATATTGATACCCCGCCCCCATTCCTTTTCATCTAAAGTACGTTTTTTTCCTATAAAAATTTTCAAGGTCAAAGAATTTAGGGTTTATGTTGGCATAACTAGGATTCCTTTAAAAAATATATGTTGGTCAAATTTGTTTTAGTAACTTTATAGAACTAAAAATTGGTGGGAAATTTAAAATCTGGCATTAAAGTTCTATGTACATCAAAAGCTCTTGCTAATCTTTCGTAAAAGTCTTCTTCTGGTGTGTTAGGGTGCAGATCCAACAGTTCCTCTGCACACTTCGGAAATGCTTATTTGACATTTAATTTTAAAAGATTCCGTTTTTACGCGTATTCAGTTTCAAAACAGAAAAGCTGACAATTTAATTTCAAATGTCAAAATGACACAAGTCGTTTAGAGAAAAACTTGACGAAAATAACTTTTCTAATAATTTAAAAAAAGCAGTTTTGCCAATTTTATCTTGACCTTGAAAATTTTTATAGGAAAAAAACCTACTTTACCTGATAAACTTTACCGGCTCATAACGAATTTCACAAGTTTTGCGGAATGTAGTTGATTATAATTAATTTCATATTTACAAATATTGCATTCAAAGTTTCCAGCAACGTACTGATTTCACGTACAAATACACAGAGAGGTTTACAAACGTAAATGAGGAAAAGGATAAAATTTACTTTAAGAAGAATACATTTCATGGCAACGTGCAAATGCCATTGTTATAACAAGATACCTGCCTACTAAACTAACAGTACTAACTACATTCCGTAGTAGATTAGTCATTTATTACCTGCCTACATAATACAAGTTTACTGAGTCATAGAAAATTCAAATAGTCTGACGTCTGAGCAGGGTTGAGCAGATTTAAATTATTTGATTAAAATAATGAATTTAATGGAGGAATTTCATTATCAAAATCATTGATTTAAATAATATTTTTTTTATATTTTGCCAAATCAACAAAACAAATACATTAAAGAATTTCCCTTCAAGTATTGTCAATTAAACAAAAACACCATGAACAGTAACAATATAACAAAATGCTGAAACTGGTTTAACTTTTAAAATACATCTTGAAACAGTTAAAACATAAAAATAAGGTGCACTATGAAAGTTAAAATTAGAGGTAATACTAATAATAGTAATAATACGTACTATGCTTGTTTTATTGTTAATCACATACAACAGTTACTGGTAAGATATATAAAAACCGTCTACTATGCTGTACAAGGACAAAGTCGGCATTTTTTAAATAGTTTGGCAGGAATTTACAAGCAGTGACCACACTGATTCTAGAACACACTCTGCACACTCGTGGACCTATGAATTAACATGTTATAGTAGTGCACGTGCATTTTCATAAACTAACATAAATAAAGAAAAATCGACTTTTATTAACCCTGAATCTGTCTTCAAATAGTCAGTACTGCAGTCCAGTGGCGTAACTATCATATGTGCAGGGGGTGCGAAGAACCTCCGCGCCGAATCTATATAGGCGCCGCGGTAGCGGAGTTTTTAGTGAAAATAAAAGTTTTCCTAGAATAGTGGTTTAAATCGGCAACAGACTATGATACGTGAGTGTCATTGGGCTCTTTTGAGTGCGCAGTCTTTTCTCCCTTTGAGTAGATTAGAAGTTCCAGCTCTAGTGTGTGTTTGTGATTCTTAGATTTCATATAGTAGGGAGGCCAAACTAAATTAACTAGTCAAATAAAGATTTTCGTAGGACTGAGTAGGTTTATACCGACAAGTGGTACCTTCGTAATCGGCGGTGTTTCCTGAGTATGAAAACTCCTGTTGTCGCGTTCTCAGCCTGTGGAGTGAGGAGCTATGACGTCACAAAGATGGCGATTCTTGGTACCAAGTTTTAGTAAAGTAAAGCTAGGGTTTAACCCAAACATAAAAAAAAGGTTCTACCCAGCGGAAAACTGTTTAGTACCCTCCTCTTAGTAAGTGGTAAAAAGTTGCATAACATGCACTTCGGGTTTAGGCGGAGGGGGGCGAAAAGGTGGTAAAATGGTAGGTTTCAACAGTTTTTCGCTAATATCTCGCTAACTATGAGGTTTAACGCAAACTTTATCTTATACAAAATTAATCCAAATTTAATTTTCAATAAAAATGGTCATATGCATTTTTGCGTTCCGGTCAAGGGTAACGGAGATATGGAGGGGGCAAAAATAATTATTTCGCAGTTAGCTTGGAATTCATCGTACACCCTTGAAAATGAGTATGTTTTGTTATGAAAAGTACTTAGTGACGCATAAATAACGTAGAAACATTTGTATGTATGTATGTAAGTCTATGTATACCGGGTGGTTGGTCATACCTCTGAACATAGGCAATTTACATGGCTTAACACGGTTATGCATATTCCTGCTCACTATTTTTATGGAAAAATGGTGAGCAGGAATATGCATAACCGTGATAAGCCATGTAAATTGCCTATGTTCAGAGGTATGACCAACCACCCGGTATGTACCTGATAATATATCTACATTGCTCCCCTCCTTTGTCGTTTTTATCTTCATTTTGCCTATATTTCCTTTTGAATGATTAACTCAATAACTACTTAACCTATTTATGCGAATGAGGTGTCGTATGACAGATATTTAAATGTCTAACATCCTGTTGTGGTTGTGTTAACAGAAAACAAAAATGCATGGAAGATGTTTGCCACATCGGTGTAAGATGTTTTAATCAATATAATTATGAAAGAGATGATGTTTACTTACAGTAACAACTTTATTTAGTTACATTCATTTTATTATTTTTTAAATTGTGTGGGATTTAAGAAAGGCAAATAAGAATAAATTGAAGGCCACAGAAATGGATTATCTTAGAAGAAGTTGTAGAATATCACGATTAGAAAAAGTCAGAAATGAAGATATACGGAATTGCATGGAAATATCAGAGAAGAAATCGAAAAACGTCAATTGGCTTGGTTCGGGCATACAAAAAGGATGGACGAAGCCAGATGAGAACAAAATTATAGTGGGTACCTCCAGAAAGAAGGAAAAAAGGAAGGCCTAGGAGAAGTTGGAGATATGAGATAGATGAAGCAATGAGAGCTAGAGATATAAATGAAAAGGATTGCTATATTAGAAGAACCTGGACACTGGGGACGGAGAAACGGCGATGCTCGAAGGCTTGGATTCCATAACGAAAGGTGCATTACTCAAGGTCTGCAAAATAGGCGCCAGCAGTAGCCGTGGCCTTTTCAACAGATGGAATTTTTTATCCACCGAGGAAAATTGTGAGCTTAGGGAATAAGTCGAAGTCCGAGGGAGCCAATTAGAGTGAATAAGGTGAATGCGGAAGCAAATCGTGCTTTAATTCGTTGATTTGACCATTGCAGTAACTCAAGTGTGAGATTGTGCATTTTCCTGGTAAAAGCAAACGCGGCACCCATCATGCGGACAGCTTTTCCGTGCCCAATCCTTGGGTTAAAATATCGCACACCAGCTCTTTTGAGATGTTTACTACATTAGCTATTTCACTCAATTTCAGTCATTTGTCTTTCAACACCATATCGTGGATTTTGATAACCATTTCTGTTGTAGTGACACTTCTTTAGCATTCAGAGCAGTGCTCGTCTTGGACGCTAGTGCGGCCGTATTAAATTTAACCATCTAATTTTTCTCTGTCGTATATGATGGAGCACATTCACCCAGCACAGTTTTCGTCTATTCAAAATAGTTTGCACCTTTCAAGACTTTTGTAGGCAAACATTAAATAACCGCACAATGGCCAGTATTTTTCATTGTTAAACAAATACAACACGTTCTCTTTAAAGAGCTGCTAACAACAAACTATTTCACAGATGGACTTTATATTATCAGTATTGCCAATTCAAAGTTGACATTTTTGAATATACATTTATATTAATATATTTAAAATATGTGGAGGCTAACTAATTATCATCCCGCCCTATTGTGTTCTATTCATAGTAACAATTACTTCGCAAATAAACTTAACAAAAACTTTGCATTTCAATTGACTTTTATTCTAGGCCTAGGAAGTAATACGAACACATTACCACGTTAATTGGCTATTGCCGTGTCACGAGACGCATCTCAGTAAATTTGCCACAACTTTGTGATTTTTCATTAGAATCTAGAAATTTTAAATTTATAATTAAGTTTATGAACGCAGCAATATTTTAAGTAGTCTACAATTGTTTGACAGTTTTTTTTACTGTGTTATTTAAAATTAAAAGAAAGTTAATTCGTGATTTTTTTTAAATATCCTTTTAAATATAAGACTTATAATTAATAAAGTCAGACACATTTTGTTAGACATTTAAATACCTGCCATACGACACCTCATTCGCATAAAAAGGTTCAGTCGTTACTGAGTTAATCGAAAAACCTGGTACTCAAAAAACGCCATCTTTGTGACGTCATAGCTCCTCACTCCACAAGCTGAGAAAGCGACAACAGTAGTTTTTCTACTGAGGAAACACCACTGATTACGATAGTATCACTTGTAGGTATATTCCAAGCTAACTGGAAATTAATGACATTATTCTTGCCCCTCCATATCTCCGTTACCCTTGACCGGAACGCAAAAATGCATAAGACCATTTTTATTGAAAATTAAATTTGGATTAATTTTGTATAAGATAAAGTTTGCGCTAAACCTCATAGTTAACGAGATATTACCGAAAAACTGTTGAAACCTACCATTTTACCACCTTTTTACCCCCCTCCGCCTAAACCCGAAGCGCATGTTATGCAACTTTTTACCACTTACTAAGAGGAGGGTACTAAACAGTTTGCCGCTGGGTAGAACCTTTTTTTTATGTTTGGGTTAAACCCTAGCTTTACTTTACTAAAACTTGGTACCAAGAATCGCCATCTTTGTGACGTCATAGCTCCTCACTCCACAGGCTGAGAACGCGACAACAGGAGTTTTCATACTCAGGAAACACCGCCGATTACGAAGGTACCACTTGTCGGTATAAACCTACTCAGTCCCACGAAAATAATTATTAATTCACTTGGCCTCCCTACTAATAGTGCATAGTGCATAATAACATATTATAAATTCAAAGTTTTAAACCGCAAATTTCTGGCAATTGCCTCAGATACGGAGGTCATAGAGTGCCAAATTACTTTAAACTACGTATGAAACTGATCTCGATGACGGCTTACTAAAGCAAATTGTACAATTTCGATCTTCGTACATAACCAGTATTAAATCTTGCTTATCAGTGAAGGAAGTGGGAGAAAAATGTCTGTCTAATCACAAATAATTGGCTAGCTTTCCAGATTTGTATACAGCTTATATCCTATTTTTTATATCGCGTTACTACAGCCTCCATTGAGAGATCTTTTTCTAAATTAAAAATTATTAAAAACTTTTTGCTAAGTAAGATGAGCCACATACGCCTAAAAAGTATCGAGAAAGTAAGAGCCAGTACTCTTGGTTTTAATTCACTGAGAGATGTGTTAGCTTTAGCAAAGTCTCGCAAAAGACGTTTAATTAATGCTATACCTACATATTTATATATCTATAAATTTTATTTTTCTTGTGAATTATTTAAATTTGTATTCCTTTTACGTGGTTTTTGTTTTTGTATTTTCATATGTATTTTAATGTTTCATGTTATATTTTGCGAGTGTTTGATTTAATGGTAAAACCTGTTTTACTTTATGGGTCGGAAACGTGGAGGGTTACAGAACTGGTAAAGCAGAAATTGCAGGTGTAAGTAAATAGGTGTTTGGTGGCAAGTCATTATTTCGTACAAAGATATTTGGGACAGAACAAATCAGGTGGACGTAAATATCGAAATTAGGAGAAGAAAATATGGATGGTTAGGGCATACTTTGCGAAAATGTGACACTAAAATTTGCAGAAAAGTTTTGATTGGGACCCTTAGGGATTCAGAAACAGAGGACGCCCGCGAAAAACGTGGAGGAGTACTGTAAAACAAGAGACAGGAAAGACTATAGCACAACTGAGCCAAATAGCAAAGGAAATGACAACTGGAGAGAATATACCCTATGTCCCAATAGGGAATAATGGGATTATTATTATTATTATTATTACTATTACTATGTTACATTTAATAAAAGATTGAAACATCTAAATGTGTTTTATTTTGCAGTAAGTAACCTTTCATGTTAAGAAAAGAGCTTATTAATTTTCTTTTAAATTGAAAGTGTTGCATGACCAAAAATTACCCCCCTCTCTCTTTTTTCTGAAACTTCTTATCTACAGCGGCTATCATTTATTCTTGCACACCGGCGCCAAACCGTCTTGTTACGCCACTGCTGCAGTCGTTCAAATAAGAAAAATCGAATTTTATTAACCCTGAATCTGTCTTCAAATAGTCAGTACTACAGTCGTTCAAATAGTTTGATAGCTTTCGGCGTTTTTATTTAAAAAAATGTTGATAAGTGGGAGTCGGAGTCGGGTAATTTATACGGACTCCGCCTCCGACTCCGACTCTACAGCCCTGGTTTAATGTTCACGGAACTAGCTAAGACTTAAAAAGGGCAACTAATTATTTAAATATTAAGGCGTACGAACGTTCAAATTTACCATAACTTCCCGAACAAACGTCTCATTTCAGTTTGGTACCATGCAAGACAAAACAGAGGTATAATTATTGTTTGGTCCCTAACTAAAAGGGCTGAACACAGAGATAATATTATACCCTGCGTATCTGCGCTTTGAGGTCGCAAAAGTACTTGAAGTGCGGACGTTATTTATATTTTTATTATTTATTCAGGTCCATATTAACTCATTCAACAACAAATTATATGCTATCATTTTACCAGCTTGGAAGCGGGTCCTTTTATTTAGAAAATATTGTAGATTATTTATTTTGACCGCTCAATATCACGTTTCTGATTGTAAATGGTATAGTAAAAATTCTAAAGGCTGTAACTTTATATATTTAAGTTTTACGAAACTGTTGTACATACAGAAAAAGTAGATAATTCTCTTAGCTTTATTTTATAAGAAACTTATTTTTCCATAACTTAATAGTTTTAAAGGTTTGAAGCAAAAATTGAGAGAACGTGTTTTCCTTTTGAAAATTCGAAAAGAGCTATATCTCATTCATGATTTTATGCCAATCAAACATGATAACGGACTTAAAATTTCTAACAACATTTTTGATGCACCACTATTTCAAAAAATGTTAGTAGTTATACCGGGTGCTAACTTGCGCGACGCACCATAGGAATTTGCATAGTAAATTCTTTATGTTCAATTATTTGCTCTCCTAATTATTTTAGAGCTTAAGTGTAAATACATTTTTTGTAGAGACAAAAATACTGCACCCATTCATACTGTTGCTAACAATTTTTCATTTTCCGGAACTGAAGGAATGCAAAAAACAAACTACCATTTTCACAAAAATCAGTGATGCCATGGAATTATTGAAACAAGCCAATTCCAACGCAAATGCGTGCGGAGCGACACTATGTGTTGTTTGTTTGTCATTGATGCTTCATTATTAATTATGTTCTGCTTAATGTCTCTAAGGTACATAGACTTTGTCCATAACAAAAATGGTTTTACGAGTATGGTGGACGTTCGTTAACTAAGCTCCTTGTTTATTGTAAAATATCCGTATCGGCAAATTCCAAACAGTACAACCATTAAAAAACTGATTTATTTTAAGTTTAAACTACAGGCACGTTATTAAATAATTGTAGGTGTAATAATGAGGTTCAGAACTTACACCAAAACGAGAAAAACGACAATAAATTCAATCTTTTGACGGCAGTGACTGGATGATCGCCCCGCACGCACTTGCGTTGGCATTGTCTTGTTTCAATAATTCCATGGCATCACTGATTCTTGTAAAAATGCTAGTTTGATTTTTTGCATTCCTTCGGTTCCGGAAAATGAAAAATTGTTAGCAACAGTATGAATGGATGCAGTATTTTTTTCTCTACAAAAAATGTCTTTACACTTTAGCTCTAAAATAATTAGGGAAGTAAATAATTGAACATAAAGAATTTACTATGCAAATTCCTATGGTGCGTCGCGCAAGTCAGGGTGAGCACCTTAAAAAATAAAATTTTGTTTATTTTTGTGTTAAATTTGAAATAAAAAAAGTCATAGCTTTCACATAGGTCAGACTTTACATATGCCGAAAATAAGAGTCAACCGATACAGGATAATGTCACAAAATAGTAAAAATATTTCACCATAACACCGCTTTGTTCAAGACAGGCGTCCGCTGGAAGTACTCGAAGAGCCTCCGTAGCATAGTCGTGATTCTGCGGTTACATTCATTTGATGCGGAAATGCTCGTATGGTCGCTCTGCAGAGCGGCGGGTTCAAACCGCAGCGGTATACATTTTTTTTTTTTTGATAATGTATGTAATTTATTAGCAACGTGAAGATATTTTTACTACTAACTTAATTTGATTTTTAATATTATTTAGTGTTACAATGTCGACCAGGGAAGTTTTGCGTAAAGCCTTTTACAGATTTTCTTACTTCCTTTTACAATAAAGGAAGTACTTATTGGATTCACCCCAAAAATTCGAAATTGAGTTTTCAACAGATCTTCACGTTTCAGAGTCCCCTGAACCCAAAAAACATATTTTTTTCATTGGTGTGTGTGTGTGTCTGGCTGTGTGTCTGTCTGTGTTTGTGTCTGTCTGTGAACAGAATATCTCAAAAACGAAAAGAGGTATGGGGTTGAAACTTCATATATAAGTTTTGTGTACTATGTAGATGCGACAGCAAGCTTTTGAAGAAATCGCATAACCGAAAGTAGGTGTTTACTCTTGTGATTTTTCAGTTTTTTTCGATTTTTTCAAAAACGGCTCTAACGGTTTTTTAAAACTTCTCATTTTTATTACATTTTTAATGTGTATTGATGTGAGATAGGTGATTTTCCAGTTGAATACTTCTGAAATGGGTTTCTGTTGTTTTTTTTTTCTATTTTTTTTATTAACTCCTATTTTAAATAGAACACCCTGTATATTATTACATTTTTGAATTCAGCTTAAACTTCTAGAGAAAATTTGTCTCTTCACCTAACGCAGTATTTTGCACCGTTTTTTGTAGAATTTGTACCTTTTGAAAATTTTTGACAAATGCTTAAAAATTTAAAATCAAATTTTTGGCCAATTATAAGATCATTGTAAAAGGAAGTTGTGTGCGTGTATCACACCAGATTTTTTTACTTATGGAAGCATTAAATATTTCAAGAATAAGTAGCAGAATGCAAGCGAAGCAGTACGGGAAGAGGCTGTATACGATATGATTGGTGATGTAAAGTGAAAAGTACAAGTCATTCATACGCATGAAATTTATAAACTTTATTAGTGGTTTATAATTATCATGCAAGTTCGCAAAAAATATTATAATTTAAAATTTAATACGTAATAATAACATGTGAGCAAAGGAAAATGAAATCAAGCTTGGCTTTGACATAAGTGTTTGTGTTGGTGGCACTGTAAGTCTATGTTATATTTTATGTTAGCAGGTTAGGTTTTGCATCAGTTTGTGTCAAAACTGACGGAAAAGCTAACATGCTAACCTCGAATTTGATATAGACTTACAGTGCCAACAACACAAATAAATATTTCAAAGCCAAGCTTGATTTCATTTTCGTTTGCTCACATGTTAGTATTTTATGCAATAACTTTCAAAGGATGTCCTTTTTTACAAGTGGGAAGACGCTGTATGATATATGATTGGTGGTGTAAAGTGAATAGTACAAGTTATTCACACCGATGAAATGTATAAACTTTATTTAAGGTTTATAATTATCATACCAGTTAGATTTTTATTTCTATGAAAAGGAAATATCTACTTTGTTCAGGTTTTACAGGGTTTCTCTAGAATTCCAATATGAACGGTCTGGGACTTTTGGAATATTAATTTACACAGGTGTCCGAGTCTATTGACCAAAATCCCGTTTTACAGTTATCAATGTCCGGGTTTCCAGTTAAAATAGACCGGCTGCACTGGACTAAGACCTGGGGAGTTTTCAATTTTCGAAGTAAAATCTTATGGCAAGCAAAAAGCTCATGTTAAAAACCTTTTTGTAAATCAAAACACTGTAAAAGCAGGGTGCAAAAACAAATACAATATTGGGGAAGGTTGTTCTAAGGGCAAAATATAGATCTCAGTTATATACAGAAAGAGAACTGAGGGTGTTAACACGGAGTATGTATTAATAATTAAAACAACAGCAACGCAGAAAGGAAAGAAAGTTTTAACTTGAAGTTCGACAGCACCACTACGATACCAGGTGAATTATTTCTCACAGCTTTAGTTACGAATCCAAAATTAATTCGTATATAAAATTCATTTCTTTTCACTTGTTTACGCACCTGTTCATTTTCTTGATCAAGTTCTTTGACAGATAAGAGAATGACCGTATGTCCTTTGTCACCCTCGTGCTAATAAATAAATAGCCTGTAGCTGTACTTCAACCAGTAGTTGAACTCTGCCAGCAATAGAGTTTTGCCGCAATGGATGAATATATAACGGAGACATACTTTTCTTGGCAAATAATAATGCTACGAATTTTTGGAATCTCTACGCGAGAGAACGAAGCTGCATGGTTTAAATGTTATGCAGCCATAGTCCCAGCTTTGGCATTGTGCCTGTCGCTTGTTGCTTGGCACACGATTTTGGTCAATTTGAGTCATCCGCGCGTTTTTGTTGATAACATGGTGTTTAGCTTCGGATTTTTTGTGGGTAAGTTATATTTTATAATATGTACTGACAGGTATGACGTCTATGCGTGTTTTAGTATTTACTAAAGCGTTTTACATGTATCTGGTCAAGGATCGGATTATAAGGACCCTGCCTTCCTTAAACAACGATTTGTTTGTGGCACACATTAGGGATGCAGGGCCAGAGAAAGCAGCGGTAAAACGGATTATGTTCCTAGCAGCTACACAGGTAAAATAAATATTTATTTAAGATTATGGAAATACTAAAAGATATTTTTTGTATTCCTGCATTTAAAAGCTATGAATTTCGGCAGCGATTAGCGGCCAAAACACCACGTTGTTGCACTAGCGTCTTTTACTTTTCAACAGTAATAATCATAGCAACAATACATAAGGCTGTCTTTTCATTGATCGAAATCAAACAACGTATTTCCATTTTGTGGTATGGCCATGATCTCCTTGATTTTTACCCGTCCTTCTTGATTGAACTGTTATATTTTAATAAGAAAAAATGCTTCCAAAGCAGTATAACAGAAAATTAGTATGTAACTCCTTGTTAGATTATTTTCGACCTCTTTCGTTTTGCTCAAAATTACGTTTATTTGTCGCCCGAATTCTTACTGATCACGGCCCTGTACAGTTACATTCAAATTCGTCTTAGCAAGCATTCCCGTCCAGTTTAGATTTCGTCGAATTGTGTCCGTGAATTCATTCTTTGGTTTGCATTATTGATAACCCAGGCTAACGCTAAGTTTTGTGTATTGCTTTTTGTTGTTCTTGAAATTTGATATTTACGCCCGTGGACTTCCGTGCGTGGCATGGCAAGTGTGTGGGAACCGTTTTCTTTGTGCTTTGTTAACCGGGACTTCCCCGAATTCTGCTAAGTCAGATATGACCTCAGCCGCCGAAGGCTTTCGTTGTTTGCATTTTATCGCCTACGCATTTTACGTCCAGCTTTGGGACCATTGGAAATAAAGTTTGATAAGCCCTTAGTTAACCGCACATATAGAAATTATGGTTTTGGGGTTCGAAGTTTTATTCCATTGTATTCTTCACGCGGAGTCCGGATTTGAAATGAAGAATCTGTACCCAGCTCTTGAGTAAACTAGACGTGGTGTTTTTTCGCACCCCCGGTTCGCAGCTTGTGCCGCGAATCGGGGGGAGCTTTTGCTAACATTTGGTGATTAACATGGTGAATCCTTTTTGGCTTTTGTGCGAACTTTTCGAGTGCCTTGGGGCACGTTAATGGCGAGTGCAGTTATAAACCCGAATCTTCGAAGTGAACATTAATCCTTGGGTGTCTTTGAAAATGCGCGGTGGGCAGAGGAAGTGTATTTAACTCGACGTTGTTAAATTGGCCGATTTTCGTTTCATACAGTTGGTCTCCGGGGTGACTTTTGGCACTCTTTGCCGATTCGATTAGAGAAACGATATCTGATGAGCCTCAACTAACTTTTTTCCCTGTTAAGTCGGGAAAAAACCATTGCGTAATGCATATCTGTGTCAACATCGGGTTTAATTAAAGGAAGGGCCACCGCGCGATATAGTGTTGTTTGCTGTCACTTCGTTGATTGATGTTTGCTGCCGAATGTCTTCAATCCCTCGAGTTTCTGCTCCACCTGTTGCCTCTTCTGGAGAATTCTCTACACATCTGGCACGTTTTACCAGGCCTCCACGAGGACGAGTTCATCTGCATCTAACACTGCATGCTTCAACTCAGGTAGGCGCCTTGTATTGTACCAATTAAATAACTCTGGTGCCTAACTTAAGGTGCGATTTTATATTTTATTGTGCGTCAGTGCTTATAAACGTTGCGTACGTCCGCTAGGACTTATGATCTGTCTCAGTTAATGTTTACCAGGGGCTTTACTCCTGGCGTCCATTTTATGTCACTTGTTTTGGATAATATTGTGTTTTTTTTGTGTCTTTGTAACTAGCCCTTAAGATTTATCTTTTTGTGGGGCCCCCTTTCATATTCAGATAGGATATTTTATTACTAAATTCAAACTCACCTCCGGGTGTTTGTTTTAATGTACCGATTTGTGTAAACTGTCATTTGTTTCTTTAAATAATAAACCTGTTAAAGTCAGTTCATTCTTTTTATGAATTTTGAAACCTCTTCTGGGTCATTCACTAATCCAGTGTGGCAAAGGCCAAGTGTAATTAATTATGTGAAGTTAAATAATGCTCTTTTGATTAAGCGAGCCCCGAGATTTGGGCCATTCAGTGTTCTTTTGTTATTCTTTAGTGACGGTGGCCTTGAAGGTAAGTGATTTAACGACAAGGTCACCCCTACTCGGAGGAGGCTTGGTAAACAACAGACTGAGGTGTTCAGCAACGTACCTGGAGGACTTCTACATAGGCTACGTGTATTGTTCTTGGTTCTAGACACGTTAGCCACCCCTAATCAGAACCAAGTGGCGTTCAGGCATTTCTTTTTCTGTTAAGCAAGCTTCAGGGTAAGTACCCCGTCGGTTTTCCATTTAAGTCTTCAAACTACCCCTTCCCGACTGCGCTAAGTGCGAGTAACCGGAGCAACAAAATCTGCTCCGACACATTAAGATCTGTGATTTCTAGGGAAAGCCGGCGAACCCTGTAGTTTGTACCCGATTGTGGACAATCAATACGACCTATGTCGATCTGATGAATTAATACCGTAACATCCTACCAAGGCGGACTTTTAGACTAGCGTGAGTTATATGCCTCGCTCGCTGCGCTCGCTTTGCCATAAGCTGTATCTCGTCCGAAAAAGCCCTTAATTTTGTGCATGCAACATAAATAGCTAATTATTATATCCACGTCAACTTGGTATTATCTTGATGAAAATTTAGGCACTTTTTCTAAATTAGCTATATTAATATTTTTAAATTACTAACTTTAGATGGTTGGGTATTGAGACAGAATCTCCCTTAGTGAAAGTGAAATGCGTACATATTTTTTTTAACAGTGATACTGGCTTGTCTTTCGTTTTTGTTGCCTATCTCCACTTGAAAGGAAACCGCGCCAATTTGTTTCAAGTGACTTCATTTTTGTTTTAAATTAATGACAGTTTGTTGCAATCGTTTTGGAAGTCATTCAACTAAGTTGGGAGGACTTTAGTGATTATAGTAAAATCTCATTTCATCTTCAATTATCATAAAAAGTAGTCCTGAATTTTCAATTGGTTGTGTCGGTTGCTGATTTTTTTTATATTCTTTAGGCTACGCAAAACCATAAAACCATAAAGCATATGAAGTACAAAATTATTGGATTCTTTCTACGAACTTCTAACGTATTGGGAGGATAAATTGAAAATGAAAATGAAAATGAAAGTGGAAATGAAAATCAAAATGAAAATGGCTAGGACTTTCTGGTCAAATGCCGATGTAAGCCATCAAATCAAAGATATTTTCTCCAATCGAATATTTTAGAAATGAAGAGACGTCAATAATTTTGAATCTTCCAACTGCAATTCACTTTTCTCGCCATCCGTTGTTAGTTCACCACTAATGCGTTTGCTTGAAGACATTTTTGAACTCTTAATCGTATTTGCGCTGCTCCAGCTTTTAATAATCTTTTGAATTTGTTAGTATTCACTTTCTCTTCATTTTATTTTTTTTCTTTTCTTTCTGGTGTTTTGGATCATAATAAATAGTCGTGTATACTATATATCAATAAAATATTTACATTAAGATCATGTGTTTTAGTAGCCTCAACTTTTGGTTCAAACAAGAGTATGATGTCTTTTTGTCGAATATCATCTGAAAATAGTACAATAGGGATTTCAAAAATAGCATGTTCTGTTAAATCCAAATTATAATTAATACATTTGTTAACGTTTCTCCTTGTTCGTGGATGATCATACTAAATATACAATTTTCGTTCATAGACAGGTTTGCATTCATAGTAAAATGCTTGTTTTCATATTTAGAAGACTTCCTTAACATTTTTATCAAAATTTGAAAATATTTTGCAAAATTTGTTATAGTGTAATGTTGTAGTATGTTTATCATGGTTATTGTTTTGCTTCCTATTACACTTTTTTCCCAAGCATTTCAAAAAAATTCATAGAATCAGAATTCCAGGGATGAAGTCTACACGCTGTAAAGCTATTGGAGATTGTATGAGGTTTCAAATATTAGGAGCCTTCTTAAGTAATTTAGAAAAAATTCAATTTACTTTAGTACAGCCCTCTTTTACACAAGTTTTTTTTAATGATTTAAAGCTTAAAATATCCGCGAGTTGTAAAATATGCGTTAAATTCGAATATCTGGCAATTAGAATAAATTTTAAGTCAGTGCAAAATTTACATAACTTAAATGTGTTAACAAATAAAATGATAGGAAATTTTATACATTGTTTTTTAGATGGGGATACAAAATGTTTCCAAAATTTACAAAAAAAAAATCAGATATCTACAATATTAGCGGCTATCCTCTTATAACGATAGATCACCATAAGTGAAGTTATTTCTCCACATGACGGTGGTATTTGAATTTACCTGCCCTCGATCAATTTCGTAAACATTTTGGGCCCCCCGGCCCGTTACCTTCCTTCGGCCACAACTAAAAACAAGTCTAATCGTCGGCATTATGAGCTCTTGTTGGGTTATCTAAAATATTAAAAGACCATTTTTCTTTGAATGTTGTTCAATATCGCTAAACCATTTCCGAATATCGTTTTCTGAAACATTTCCGCTCGCGATTGTAACACCTGCTGGTCTGCAGACAGACAACTCAGGGTGTCTTCTTCAAAAGATTTAGTAGCGGTGATCTCCAAAAGTATTATCCTCAAAAGGGCGATGTCTTGAATTTTCTTGGAGAACAGATTTCACGGCAGCCTGAACGTCTTCATTTTTTCAGGGAAAGGCTCTATGGTGGCATTCCTTACTCCACAATACTAATAAATCTTCCTCTTCAGACGTCAAATAAGTTTGTGGACCATGACCAATCGTTTTAAATGCTTTTCCAAGCCTAAACTGCAAAGTGGCTTTGGGTATACCATACTTTATTGCAAATTGTTTTCTCGGCTTGTCCATTTCGCTTGAAGCTTAATATTTCTTTTCTACGACCACTACTAAAAGTAGGTATTTTAACACTAGCTTGTCCAACTAAAAATTACGTTTTATACATCAGCGTGCTAAAAGTTAAATCAGCTGTTTACTTTTAGCACATGTGCTGGTTTTGAATTTAGTATTTTAAACTAGAAGTGAGGTTGTAAAGTTATTCTAGTTACTTATTTCGTTAGAGATAAAGTGTTTATTTAAATAACTAAAACATTATGTAATGAATAAAGTAAAATGTGTACTACTATAATTACCTTTGAAAACTAACTTTGACAACTACTGGCTGCAGAAATAGTCACCTGCGCCGGTCATGGCCATCTCTTTATATTGACATAAATTATAACTGTCATAAATGCAAACCTTCGTTAAAGCTATATATATGGATTAATAACAGTAAATTTAAGGACGCAGAAAAAATATTGTATCGTGCTAAAAGTGTTTATGCACTCGACATG
This sequence comes from Agriotes lineatus, assembly GCA_940337035.1. Lineage (NCBI taxonomy): Eukaryota > Metazoa > Arthropoda > Insecta > Coleoptera > Elateridae > Agriotes > Agriotes lineatus. The sequence goes on along the minus strand of OW679197.1, from coordinate 106,808,910 downwards.
TTATGAAACTCAGCCTTCAAGCATAAACATTCACTTTTAGCACTTGTTGCACAAATAGCTATTGCAGTTTCTCGTTCACCTCGTAGACATCCATTTTTACACAATCTAGCAAGTCCAACAAAATACTGTAATAATGTGACATCTACTTGATAGTGTAGTACATCAAGGTGCCTGCCATAAAAAATCAATTATCATGCATCACTCTATGTTCGAACAAGCCGCCATTAATCTGTGTTCAGTGCATGGTTATCATATTTTCTGATTTTGGGAATCTGAAATAAAATAAATTGGCTGCTGAACAAATATTCCAATAATTGGTAATAGCTGAACTTTACCTTGACATCTACTAGCTATTGGCACCACGCAATACTTTATCAATATTACCTAACTATAAAAACACTGCCCGTTAGCAGAAAACAGAGCTGGGCAGTACTAATTACATTGGAATTACATTACTCATTAAATTCCTTTTGGGTTGATCTGCCTTGAATTATTTTTCAAAATACTGTAATTGTAACTGGTAATTGCCATTTTTGTTTAAAAGTACTAGACAATTACTTTTTGAAAGTAATTAATTACTACATTCAATTACTTTTGAGTAGTTAAATTACCCTAAAGTATTTAAATTACCTTAAAAGTATTTGAAATGCTTGTGGTAATAGAAATTACTCGCTGTAATTGAATTACTTCCTGGTAATTCAATTACTAAATTACTGGCCTCGATAGGGTATTAGAGAACGCAAAAATAAGATAACACCTAATTTTGTGCAACATTTGCATTTCCAACGACGCGACGTGTGCACGAGCATAGTGGTAAATATTTGATGTAGGCGAGTATGTTTTTAGATGCGATGTGCATATGTTGTATTTTGTGTGGCAGTGTAGCTTGCTAATAATGATTGGGTAAAAAGTGGACCATATGTCTGCAGTAAATACTACAGATCGCAGAATACACTATGGTAAAAATATAATTATCTTTTTTTCTGGATCAGATTATATTAGTTCATGATAACTATTTATTAATTGCAATTTGTTTGTTTCAAACGATATACTAGCACAGAGCTATCTAACTACAGCTAAACGCCAACTAATATACGACCAAAATTTGGATTGAAAGTTATAGAATAAGTAATTTATGTAGTGTAATTACAATTACCAAGTAATTGATATTTGAATTACTGTTTCATTTGAGTAATTTAAATTTGTGGTAATTCTATTACTTCATTGGGCGGTAATTAGTAGTTAATAATTAATTACTTTTTGAAAGTAATTTGCTCAGCTCTGACGGAAAAGCATAAATGAGTACAAAAAAATATATTACCGTGACGCACTCCTTGACACATTAACTATTTTGTCTACAATAAAATCTAATTCGCAGACCAACCTTTCCAGCACATTTCGAAGTAAATGGTTTTGACATTGTGGCAGTAATACAGTTTTATACTTATCAATTATTGCGAGCTGCATTAAAGCAACCTAACCACAAGTTTGGTAAAGGATTAATAATAGAAAACTTTAAATAAAATATAGTGTCAATAACCAGCCGAGTGCCAACTATTGGGTAGGTTACCCTATGTGTACTAATATACATTAGTAAGAAAGACTCAATTGTTTAGGTCCCTACTTTTTTATTTTCTATAATTAATTTCCGATTATATAAAAAAAATCAAAATTAATGTATGTTTACATACTTTGAATGCTGTTAATCCCCTTCATTAACTATTCCACCACTTGAACGCCCGGGTTTGACATTTTATAAGCAAACTTTTTTTTTAATACCAAATTGGTGATCTAATCGACTAATAATAAGAAACGTATGTGCAATAGAACGTAAAAACCATTGCAGAGAATTATCTCACTTAGTCAGAGAATTTGTTAAAAATCTTAACATCTCGTAGTTATTACTTCTGCATAAAAATATATCACAGTTCTTTAAAAAAAAAACATTTACCATGAATAACAAATTCCGAAGTTTAGAAAAGAACAGTTAGATGGTGGAAGTTTTGAAGATCATTACAACAGTGATCCAGCATTTGAACGTGTTTAAGAGTATAATAATATAGTTGTTTTGGTGGGAACGCTTGGACATAAATATAAACCAAAAAAATGGCAGTGGCTCGTTAATACATCAAATCTTGATCAAGGGCCAATTGTATTATACCGATGGGGCCACAATTATATATAACAGCAATGAGATAACATGAACAAGAAAATATCAGGTATTGTTTGAGTAAAACAGAGATAAACATAGTAGCAAATATTCGAGTAGGCTTGAAGCTCATTTTAATTATGACATTTGTCAAGTAAACATGCCTACTGAAATAATCTATCTGTATGGTCAACTCTTTCTCACTCAAGCATTCCATTTTGTTGTTCATGTTATCTAATTGCTGTTATATACCGTGTGTCCACAGGAGGACGCACCATAGGGATAACCTAATAGAATAGAAAGATCGGCAAATGCTGTGATCGCCGGCACGCGAAAACGTTGTTTTCTGGCTTCTGACTCGCCACTGTATGAAACAATATTGTTATAAATGGTACAAGAAAAGGGACGGTGGTCACAGCACTGGTTGATATTGATATTCTATTAGCATTATCTTATCTCTATGGTGCGTACTCCTGTGGACACACGGTATAATTATGGCCCCATCGGTATATTAATATTAAAGCTATTTTATTGGTATGCAACCGGTATTTGCTAGCTCCCATTATCACACAGTGAAAGACCATTTAATGAAACAATTTCTGCAGGGATAAAAGGGCT
>OW679197.1:106767426-106806043 GCA_940337035.1 Agriotes lineatus | reverse complement strand
ACTTGTTGATGGCATTTCATCTGTATGTTCTGGTTCCGATTGCTGGGGTAAATTACATTTATTTCTAATTGCCTTTTATAATATTCCAAAGCTTTTGGGTCAAAGAAATCCTCAGGGAATGCGCTTGAATTAACAGGGCAGATACCTGTAGTTATAAAACTTGAGTTTATATTGGATTCTAGCATGCCTAGACACCAAACACTACCTAAAATTTCCGAAAATCTTTCCTGTGCTCATCTGTGATTTCCCATAATCGATCAATTTTCTATCCCATTTTAGTTTTAAGGGACCAAACATGCATTTATCAATAGGTGGTCGGTTAAATGGCTAGGAAATCGCATTGGGTGAATGTTTTTTTTTCAATGGCAGATTTTAACATCCTTAGGCTGATATGGCTACTATGGCCATCATACAATAACAGTGCGGTTTGGTTGGGCATTTCTTTTTTCTCTCGCAAGGAGTCAACATAAGGAACAAACATAGTGCTAGACCACTAAAAAAATTGGGCCTCTTCCATTTATCTATTCTTTGTAGCTCCATATTTTGTTCCAGGATATGCCTCTTCAGACACCCATCTGGGCTGTACTGCTGGTCCCCTAACAATTATTAGGGACGGGAGAATAGAGCCGTCAGCTCCAATGCATGCTAATACAGTAGTTTATTCTTTCCCGGATCTTCCCGATACCCTCTACCTTTTTCGCCTATAGCTTTAATTTTCATGGGATCGCTATTGAATCCGGTTTCATCACAGTTAAATATAAAACAACTTTTGTAGGTTCTGTTAATTTTATGTCTTCAACTACACCTTCTAATGTTTTATAAAAATCGTAGACTATCTTTGGATATCTGGCTTTCATACGGCTTTCTGCAAATGTTCGGGTTTTTTTAGAGAGAGTTGCGAAGCCCTCTTCATAAATCCAATATACCATTCCTGATCAGGTAAACCATTTTTGAATGGTGTTTTTATATTATTTAAATTTACATATTCTGCAACTAATTCACATAGTTCTTGTTTGTGACAAGGATATCCCATTCTGGAACTTGCCATAATGCAGTGACCAATTTCTTGCTCAACACCTTTTGGTAAAGCCGGTGGTCGACCAGCTCCTTTACAATACATAGGTATTTTGCTACCATTTATTCTATGGTAAATCACTGCTTTTGGAATTCAGTAGGTTTCTTCAGCTTGCCGATAAGTTTTATATTTGTGTATAATATCAAACACCGCTGCTTCGAGGTCCTGAAGACTGTAGGAAGCAGCTGGCTTTTTCTTGCGATAATGTTGAACCATTTTCGCCTAAATATTAAAAAACTACATGTTTACAATTACCCATACTAGCAGTTTACGATTACCCCAATAGTTAAAAACTCTGGGGCAATTGTAAACAAGTTTGAACTTGAGGTCATTGACATTTCCTTCAAAATTCGACTTCACACCTCTTAAATTATATATTATAGAAGCTACTAATTGAAAAAGAATTTACCGTTAATTACTTTTGTAACTTTCACATGAATTTGTGTGCGCTTGTGTTGACTTTGAAACCACACTAAAATTGCAGTACCGCACAATGCATGCAACAGTTTTACTACTGAAACATTTAGAGGTTAGAAAATGCATGAGAATTGATGCCAAACACATAATTCCTACTGGCTCTAATTTCTATAGTATATAAAGCAATTTTACAATGAAAGTGTTTACAATTACCCGCATTAACCCTATATGAATGATATCAAATACGATGAAGACTACGTTTCCCCTGTGGATGAGGGTAAAGGTGACAACAAGGAAAATATGTCTGAATGATTTGAGACTGATTCAAGTGACTCTGATGTAAATTTGGAAGAAGATGAACCTGGTCCTAGCACTGCATCTAATAATGAAAACGACAAACACGTATAATAAAATAGTGAAATAATATGGCAGGCAAATTCAGTTTTATTATCAGTAGGAAGGCGACGTGAGAACAACATTTTATTCGATAGAGTGGGTTCTACACTTTTTACAAATGATAGGTTGACACACATATTGTTATAAAATGGACAAATGCAGAAGGTAGGAACATCTACAGTGATGACTAGAAAAAAAATATTGGGAGTGTAATACCTATCGCCATGTGCAAGTCTAAAAATAAAGAGATTTATCAACCGTGAAGCAAAACAATGGTCGCAAAACCTTCAATAACATTATCGGCGGAAACAGATTGTAAAATATATTTCGAGTATCACAATTGACAATGGCCTCGAAAGGCGCAAAAGAAGATCTGCAAATACAGTGCAACCAATACGAAACTGCTTCGACTGATGGAATAAATACTTGTAACAAACATATGTTCCCAACTGGTCTATAACAGTCGACGAACCATTCGTAACTTTCAGAGAAAGGTGCCCTTTCAAACAACAGATTCAATGATAACCTGGAACCAGATCATATACATCTGGAAGTTAGAGGTTGGAGCTATACACAGGCAAAGTAGGAAGGGACTGAGAAAAAAGCAAGGCGAGAATGTTGTTAAAAGGTTGGTGAAAAAGTGAAAAATTGGTCGAAATGTTACAACATTTTTTTATGTCATATGATGTGGCTGAATACAGAATGTACAATTAGCACACTAAGAAAAAATAAATCAAAACCGCCGCTTCATTTTGTAATTCCTAAAATTTTCCAACCGTTTACAACATTATTAGGCTTTGAGAACGGCAAACTAAGCAGCGGGACAAAAAAACACCTGAAATATATTGAACTAGAGCACTACGAAAGCTCGTGTAGGCACATTGGACAAAGTGAGTATATGTTATACCGTAGGTCATTTTTGGATATCACTAAAGACAAATGTCGAGTCAAAATTAAAAAAAAAAGAAATTTGATTAGAACGTTGGGAATAGAATTAGCGCCACGAAAACCAAACAAGCAGAATCTCTGAAAATATAACTATTAGAACGTTATCTTTGTATTCTAAGCTTCTAAACCTAAACTTAACAACCAACCACCTCAATTAGATGGGAGAACAATCTCAATCAAAACTAGAAGGTTTCTAAAAGAATTTCTTCTGTAATATGACGGTTTCCATAGTGATATATCGAGTAAACTAGAAGACCAAAGGTTCTCAACCGAGAATGTAAAAAACAATCAAAACTATCTTCAATGAAAGGTCAGCGAACGCTCACAATGTAAATCCATCAGTGACCTTTATATCTACCTTCTCGTGCGTGTTGACTTAAAATATATATGGCACGTGGTGCAGGTGGCAAGTGTGGGAATCATTCACCCAGAGCTCCAAGAACACGGCGAACAAACTAAAGAGAGTTTAAAAGTAGTAAGAAATCAAGAACTATTTCTTACTATTTATGAACCATACAAAATAATTTATTAGGTTCATACATCTGGTGCTGGAGTGCTGTAATTATCTGAATCTTCTCACTAAAAACAGGTGTTGAGGAGGGGTGTTCCAAAATAGAGAACAGGTCAATGCTACATAAATGGACTTTTTCTGAAACCGTTATTCAAAGTTGAATATTTACGCCCCATTTTAGTATGGAAACTAAATCTTTAGAAAAACAGTAATGGTGGTGGTTTTTTGTCTTCTGACATGTATGTAACACAGTCATTCACACTTGACGCCCACCGTAACTCCGATTCTATATTCCCTCTATTTAAATGTATGTACAACGCAATTAAATTGTTATTATGCAGTGTTGTCAATTACTTTCAGGGGCGCTATAATAAGTAATACGCTTATAATCTATGATTTTTTATGAATATCATGAGTTCTAATTCCAAAGCTTAAAATACAACGTTACATATCTTTAATTGAAGATATTTATAAATCAAGTAGCTTTCGAGTACAACTCCACGACTACACGGATTTAATTGACATGAAGAGAGGAGTCAGACAAGGTGAAACTCTCTCACCTAAACTTTTCACAGCAGCACTTGAACATATCTTCAATACATTAATGTGGGGTCAAAGAAGTCTGAACATCGACGGAGAGAAGTTATCGCACCTCCGATACGCAGATGACATAGTAGTCTTTGCTAATGACCTAGGCGAACTACAAAACATGATGACAGAACTAAATGAAGTATCAAAAACAGTCGGACTAAAGATTAACATAAATAAAACCAAAGTTATGTCAAACTTTGATTTGGGAAGTCGATCAGTGATGTTAGACAACCTTGCAGTAGAAAACATTCAGGAATATATATATTTAGGACAGCTGATAACACCTAGTAAAGACGGACAAAACGACGAGGTGGATAGACGAATCAGAATGAGTTGGGTAGGATTCGGTAAACTAAATGAAGTATTTAAATCAAAATTACCCCAAGTATTAAAAACTCAAGTATACAACGAATGCGTTCCGCCCGTAATGACATGCCCCAGAAACGTGGTGATTAATAAATCACAACTTTACAAACTGCAAGCAGCCCAAAGATCCATGAAGAGGGCAATGTTAGGTATAACTTGCAGGGACAAAAAGAGAAATCGCTACATACGAAACAAAACGAAAGTACAAGATGTCGTGCAAAAGATCTTAAAATTAAAGTGGCAATCGGCGGGCCATGTAATGCGACGACAAGCAAACCGATGGACCAAAAATATAATATAAATATACAGGACGTAGAAGCGTTGGAAGACCCAAAACAAGGTGGAAAGATGACATTGTAAAAGTAGCAGGCAGACACTGGACCCAACAGATATATGACAGAGAAAACTGGAAAATAATGGGAGAGGCCTACATCCAACAATGGAGTATACTAATGGGCTGATGAAGAAGAGAAGAGAAGCAAAACCATCTACAAAACTGCAGAGCTACCATCAAAAGAAGAAGGGAAAAGCATAATGGCAAAACAAAATTAAAGATGAATTAGTGCCCCTAGAATATAAAAGAAGAAGCTCACAGTTTATAAAACCTATAACCTATAAAACACTAAACACGAGTAAAGGGAAAAATAGTAAGTACAATACATTACGAAAAAATATGATACTATCAGAATTTATTAACAGAGAAATGACAAATGTTCATTAATGCCGACGACGACGATGCTCGGTGGCAACAAGGAAGAAAACAATTTACAGTGAATAAACGAAGGAAGATATACAAATGTGGTAATAACAATCGTAAATGGAAAGTTGCCTGGACCAGGAGAGATATTACCTGAGTTTAAAAAATCGTGGATAAGAAAATACGTTTTGAATTAGGCTGAGAATATTCCAATAAGTAGAAATTTCAAAGATGTACCAAATCAGTGGAAAGAGACCTGAATAACGTCAATCTACAACAAAAGAGATTGGAGAAAAAGCAATAATTACAGAAGATTATATAATGAAACAGTATAAATTCTTTGGAAGCATGTCGCCTTTATGTCGAAGCTTTTCCCGATCGTTAATTGCCTTGCCATGTGATGTTTGGAAAATTTTAAGCTGAGGAACAGTATTCCTTAAAAAACCGTGCTTACGTAAGAAGAAATTCGTCTGATGTGGGGATGAATGGTTGTCTTTTTTAGAGAACTCTCCTGCATCACCTTTTATATCCGTATCATATCCAACGGGTACAAGCCCTTCCTCATCATGACCACCAATCAAAAATTTCGCTTTTTACTGATGAGGCCGGATTCTCTAAAGGTGGATATTTTATTTCCGCAATAACGACGTTCGGTAGAATCCAAGCAGGTGTTGACTCAAGACATCAGTTTCAGTCTGAATATTTGGCTGGGCTTTTAGGGTACAGGCTATTAGGACCGCTTGTTTTCCCACAACGATTAACACGTCCCGCATGTATTGATTTGATTGGTAAATACCTTGCCCGTACTTTTCAAAGATGTACCTTTATATCAGATATTGAATCTTTGGTTTTTGCAAGATCGGTCACCGCCTTGTACGATTGCTGTTAGGAAGCACCTGGCATTTTATGGGGTGGGCATTCATTCCATGGCATTCTAGGTCTTCTGACAACTTCTTTCGAGTTTAGTATTTAAGGTTATTTAGAAACTTTAGTGTAAGCAACATCTGTAAATAATCTTGACGAGTTGCAACAGCAAATTAAACAAAGTTGTCAAACAATTCCAGCAACACCGGCTTTTTCGAAAAGGTGCGTAGTTTCTTCGTGAGATATAGATCCTGTGTTGATATGGAAGGAAAGCATTTAGAACATATTCTTTGATAATTATGGTTTATGGTGCTAAATAATAACAACTAAACAAAATAATTTATTTAAGCTATCGAAAAAGAAAATCGGTCTTTTCTCGAAAACGAAATTTGCTAAATAATATATATTAAGGCTTATTAACTATTTTTGAACGCTATTTTAATATTTAATCCTTTTAACATGATGCATATGAAAACAGAATTAATTTCAGATGTCTACACTCAGTTTTCGTTTCGTAGAAGTCTTTGCCCTAGCCTTTACAGCAATAGGTCTGCAATTTATAACTTCGTATTGGGGCACGGAATTGATGATGGAGTATGAGAATATAGCAGATGCATGTGGCGAAGTCGATTACATCGGCACTGATATTCGGTTTCAGAAGGGAATATGTATGATTATGCAGCGAAGCCAGAAACCTGCTCAGTTCACAGTAGGTAACTTCGCCCCATTAACATTAAAGTCCTTCTTATCGGTAAGTTAGATATGAAAGGGGCTGGTCTCAGTGTTATTTTTCTCTTACCTGAGGTAATAATGTTTAATACAAATTTTTCCTTTAGGTACTCAGAGGAGCCTATTCTTTTTATATGGTACTACATAACCTCGATCTAGGTTCAAGTTTTAAGGAATAAAGCATTTCACCTGGCTCGTCTATACTATGTGAACGTTAGAGGAGTCTAGTCGATTTTACCAATTATCTTATGTTTCGCGATTCGTGAATTAAAGTAACTGGATCTACTTAGTCTGCACGATATTATTATTAATGCATTGTGATGTGGTTTTGTATATGATATAAATAAATGCTTCACCAAGGTGTATTGTTTAAGCTATATATTAAAAACTAAATGGAACTTCACGCTAATTGACATTCAAAAGCTTTGACAACGTTATTCAATTGTGTACTATGCACAAAAGCGGCCAGACTCGATTTCCTAAAAACGAAGTTAGTGGAGAGATGCACAAGAATGTTACGTTACTCCTAAACTTAAACAATCAGATGATTTGAAGAATGATTCTTATTCTGTGACTAGTAACTACTAAAACATGGTAAATAATCGACACTAATTATATAGATACATGTAAGCAATTAATGCTTGCTTCTATATTTGTTTTATATATTTTTTAACAAAATAGACTGGTTGACTAGCTACAACATTCAGTCCTAAAGAATATAAAATAATAAGCGAGAAAAGTAATACAAAATAACAAGGTTAGAAGATTGTGCCAAATTAGCATTTACCATTTTATTTTTTAGTTTACAAAGCAGAATTTTTGTGAAACATTTTCTTTCCGCATCTATTTTGAAACTTCCCCAGCCCGATTTTGATGTCTCTTTCTAAATAAAAGCTGCCACCGTGAATATGAGTATGTAAAATGTAAATAAATGAATATTTTCCAGAGAGCTCTTAATTGCACCAACAAACGCATTGGGTTTTTCTTCTTTGATTTGCTGAGCGCCTGATGATTTTGATAAAGCACACATGGAGGTTTCTGCGATTCTCATCGCTGGTACACATCGACGCCATGGGAAGATAGGACAGTAAAATAAGGAAAGTCTGACCTGGCGTTATCCAAGATGCTGCAAGTTGGATCGCAATTCCGTGACCAAAGATACGTGTCCAAGCAGGTGGCCCATACCCAAAATAGATTGCTCAAAGAATGTTTTGACCGTCGTCGGATACGTTACTTTATCAGTCTTCGGCAAGGAGCTGGAAGAACTGAAAATGCTTACAACTGCTTTATCCTCTTGTTACGCCACATAAAACACATAAGCGAGCTAACCACGTAAAATCTGCACATCGACCAGAAAAAATAAAGATTCACTTTGACGTTAACTTAAATACTCCTTAATAATTGCACTACTATATGGGAGGACGGCAGCTTAGGGAAGAAGAATCCTTCTTTCTCTTAAGCACTGACTGGCCTCGAGTTGTTTTCTAAGAACACCAGGGGATAAGTGTCAAAATCTGCACCCACACCATCAAGTTCAATCTACGAGACACAAATTAAATGTTGAAAATTTACCGAAAAATACATGGGCGCTTAAAATGACTTACTACCAAGAACCATCATAGCTATATCTGAGTGGAAATTCACCAAAAATGCGATTAAAGGAGCTGCTACATAAAGTCAAAGAACAAATTTGGGCACTCACAATGCGCCTATGAAGGAGATTCGGTATATTAAATTCTTCAGAAATTCTCTGATCTGGTCCACATTACAGATTAATAAATATTTGTTGTATTGTTTGAAGTGCCTCTAAATAAACTGCAGATTGATGATTCAAAACTAATATAGCAAATTCATGTTTTTGCGTATTAGATAATTGAATAATGATTTCATTGCAAAAATATGTTTTAAATATTGACAGATTCGCATTATCAAGTCAATAATTCTCATTCGATTACTCATCCCTTATACTATAAGAATTATTCATTTTGTGGATTAAATTAAATGGTTAAAGACTCATAACTAAGTAAAGCGAAAAAAGTGCATTAGTTGAAGTCACAGTTACGAGGGAGGTAGCCAATAAATTAGTACACGTGAAAGCAACTGAATCATATTAGGAGTCGGCATGGTTCGTTATCCGAAACAGACACCAGGCTGCTACTTGCAGCATTTAGAGGACAAGCAACCCTAGCCGAATATGCAAAGGGGAACCAAAAAACTCTATGACGCCACTGCAGAATGCCTAAAACCAATTTAAAACTTGAAAGTTAAAACGGACACTAAAGAAGTTGTACAAGGAAGCCAAAAGACTATACGAACAATCAATAACGGCACCAAGGGACAAGCAAAAATTCGAGTAGCTGTTGAACTTTTTTTAAATAAGATTTGAATCGCTGACATCTATATAAGGACGGAACAAACCCCAACTCAAAAAGAATGAACACGAGAAGCCTTGCGAAAATTGCCAGTAGTGAAGACTACTGACATATTATGCTCACTGCGAAGGATAGCATAGCATCATCACCTGCCCAAAATAAAACAACGTCAAGGTATTCGAAACGTGGAGACTTTATATACTATAAACACATTTGTTCAAACCGCCTCAACTAGGATTGAGGAAAATATCACTTGAAACGCTTTTTAGAGGTAAGGCATGTAATAGGAGACCTCACTTGCTTCTGCACGAAGATTTTAGTAAACAACAGCAACGACGCTGTTCCAAGGTGACGGCGACATCTAGTACGACATTAACCACTGAGAAAGTAAGTGTTGCAAGATTAGTAAGAATACAGCATTGTCACGTTTTGCTCGCAACCCCTAATAAGGGATCACTTTGGATCACAGACATCATTTATTACAGGATAGACAGATCAAACACTTGGGCTACCATAAGAAAAAGTGAGAATGCAAATCGCTGAATTAGACAAGAAAGAAGTAGGTACAGCAAGGGGATGAATAATCGTAAATCTACGTTCAAAATTTCCATGCAACTGCAAAACCACATGCAAGATGCTGGTACTGCCACGATTAAGCAAGTCGCTCCCAGAAGAACCAGTGGAAACTATCAAAGGCAAGACCGCAGAAATATAGTGTTGGCTGACCCACTGTTTCATAACTCCGGACCAGTAGACGTTATCCTTGGAGCAGACATCTAAAAAGAAATAAAGAAGGAATACAAAAATTCCACAAAGGCCTGTTAGCTCAAAACACGAAATTTGGATGAATCATCAAGGGGAATACGACAGCGCCATCAGTAGGAAGGAAAATTCTTAGCATAGTTGAATGTGCTTCAGAACACCAGCAACTTGCAACATTTTGAGAAATAGAAGAAGTTGCAGTCACATCAGGTCCGCATATTTTGGCACCATCGACATATGGTCACAGTGAGCACCGGTACTACAATCTGTATTATACGAGTAGCATCAGATAGTGCCATCTGAACGTTATGGGAATACTGAAGAAAGCGCAACCTACCGAATTCAAGCCCAACTTCAGACCGTTCAAAAATCTTCAAGTGAAAACTATTGCCATCCGACGAGGAAGATGGAGAGACGGCATAAAACACTTCATCCGGGCCCACTCTAGCTCGGCAGAACGTTTTATTTCATATACAGCATTTGCAACATAAAGAACTTATAAAATGTATTACAAGCAGTCAGCACTCCTTGACCGACCTAATGACTATATGCAATTATACTAAAATCCACTGATGCTACTCTACAGTTTGTTATGCAATGTAACACGTTTGGTAGAATTGCAATTTAACTAGATCAACGGACAAGCAACTTCTTAACCTTTAGAATTGACGTCACAGATTAAGTGTGTGTATAAGATATCAGTAAGCAATTACACTTCTATATCTTTAACTGCGTTTACAAACAGTTTCCAACGGGTTTTTACTACCCTCCTTATGTGAGGTTGCTCAAGGCACACCATCATTTTCTATTTCAGCACCCTAAAGGGTTATCCTGCAACTATCTTAAGCCACCCAATAATACAACATCCAACAAGCGGTACCCTAAGAGTACACAAAATAATCCGTAACAAATAGTGTGCAATGGGCCAGCTGAGCTACTCCGGAAGAAGGTTGGGTTAGCTAAAAATATCAAAATAAAATAAGGGCGCCATTAATTTGCTTGGTCAACAACTAACGAATCTAAATTGGAAGATATAGTAAGAGAAACTTACATTGAAGAGAGATATCTCAAAAATACATTTATCAGACGCAGGCTCTCCGATGATTTATAACCTGTAGAAAGACAAAAAGACATACATGCAGCTTAGTGAACGTGATATTTATTTCCAATAAATGCAAACAAGTTACACACGAGAGCAGTTTCCCGGATGTAAATAAACTAATAAATGTATAACATCTAAAAACTCACGGCGTGTAGACCTAGCGTTGACAGCATAAAATATATACGTTTTTTTCAAATATTTTAAAAATAAGCTTAATGCACACATAAACAAAGGTCAAGGTATATAGGAAATACACATATAAAAGGCTAATAATAAAATCCGGCATAACCAATTAAATTTAAATATCGCCATAAACATATTTACGCTAATACATTTTGAATTGCCTCTACTGAATACAACGTCCTTCGAAAAAGACATCCCAAAAGGGGCTAAAATAACAACCAAAAGTTCTAAGCTACACATCCACACTCATAATTTAGTTATCCAAATCCATAGAACCCAAGTAAAAGATCCATAAATAGACAAAGAAGAGCCTTCAACGTAAAGAAGCCCTGAAACAATAAGACGTAATTAGAGTACAGACTCGGAACGCATTCGAACACACTTACATCAGGTTTAACTCAGCTCTAATCCTAAGTAGAGGAATAAAAAGGTGCGACTAATTAAACATCTTCTAAAATGAGACAAAAATGCATAAAAGCAACTTGCCAAAATGTGTTTTACGGGAAAAATTCAACATAAAAACGAAATATCTATTAAAGCCACCAGATGTTGTTTCTCCCAGATCGCATTTGACTAAGCAGCAATCACTAAATCTCAAATTATCGTAATGTAAGTATGTAGGTTTTATTGAGGTGAATGTATTCCCTAATCTAATTAATTCTTTTCAGATATGTAAACCCAATTTTAAACAAACTATTTTTTATAACAACTGATGAAGCAACCATAAGTTGCAAAACTGTTTGTAATTTTTAAAACTTTTAAATTATTAAACATGAACGACTTTTTTTCAATAGTAAAAATCATGCATTAATAAAATAATACGTATTTTCTAAATTCATTGACATAATTTATCTCCAAATCTATAATTCTCTTGAAACATTTTTGCTGTAGTGTTCCAAATTTTCTTAACTGCACTCTCTTTGTAATCTTCACCATTATTCTTCTTCATGTTAAATGCCCAGTCACATAACATGGAAGCTAACTCTTCAATGGACGTTTCTTTCACGATTTCGTATTTTCTTTCCATACAAAACAGTGTAAATTTCCGCCAAATTGATGTAGTTGAATTCACAGTACCGAGACATTTTTACGCATTGAATAATTTTCTGACAATTCTTGCGAAAAAGTTGTTTACGATTTGATTGTCATATTGTGGTAACTAAGGACCACACCGTCTTCGGTCCTTAGTAACTCTGCTAGGCCGTTTTCAAAGTTTCCGTTTTGTCGCTGGAAAAGTTAGGGCAAACTTTTGCCGCTGTCATAGTGACAAAAAAAAACGCGGATTATGGGATTTGTAGTGTATGCATCAAATTGTCAAAATAAAATTTGGAACACGATCATTTTTATTTATTAGCCACTGACAAAATTCCACCCTTTGGTAATTTTCTGATGAAGAGATTGCACTTTTGTGTAATGGTAAGGATGTAGTCCTTCTTCTGTCGATATTCTAGAAACCTGACCTTGGTTTACCCCAAATAAGCTGTCAACTTCACTGGTGCTGCAGCCTAAGGTGTTGGTAACAAAATTCAAAATTGCTTCCCCCGTTTCTGTTGTTCTTGATCTACCTGCATCAGTTCTTACTGGAACTAGGCTACCAGTTCTTTGCAGTCTATTGTGTCGGCTTAAAAATGTCAGCGTAAATACATCAAATAAGTAGAGAAACTCATGCCAAATGTGTCTATAGAGACTGGGACAGTGCCTTAGGGGGTATTTCTAAGCTTGACTATCAGATGGCTGCACAAAGTTCTACCAATCAGAGCCAGTTACTGCCTCTGCTACCAATCATGATGTAATCAAGTAGTGGCGCCATCTTTTAGTACTATCGGAAAGTACCCCCAGGAGCCGTTCAAGGTCATCCAAATCGGAATTTTTACATCAAAGGAACCGACAGTAAGTGTCTCTACTTGTTTGATTTATGTACGCTGAAAATGTTTTGTGAATTCGATGTCTTCGACCAGGAAACTGTGTAGTGTAGGCCCTCACGCCTAAAATACAATTACAATTACAACAATGTTAATAATTGTTGTAATGAACCATTGCGCAACTATGAGCAAGTGGTTCACTACCAGATAACAGGGAAGTACCGGCAATCATTCCACTAGCATCACGTCATATGTTGACTCAACGCATCGGGTTCCCAACCATCGAGGCACGCTAAAGAAGCTACAACTTCGGGTCAAATTTATTGGTGTGCGGAACTATTTCGTATTTCGCGCTTGTGAACTTTGTCTTTGCACAAATAACTGAACTTTAAGTATTTAGTTAATACATTTTCCCAGGCGCAGTGCGCAATTGTTTAATGTATTTGCTTGCATGTATTTGTGTGTCGTCTTATTTTCTTACAGATTATATGTATTCATGTAAACTGTTGGATTTTTATTACCATCGGTGTTTGCATTTGTCAGTACAACATTTCAGGTGACAACGAGCTGACCTCAACCATATTAGTGTACCCTTAGCCGCACTGACGATGTGAATAGAGCTTCATGACTCACCGACTGGATATGCTAGCGAACCAGGGCATTGGAAAGTAATAATTCAGTAATGTGTAGGGCTAGGCAAAAGGCCGTGTTACACCTTTATAAAAAATTAGACCCTTAAAGTGAACATTTAACCCTGTATGAGACAGGGTAACCATACGGCAAATAAACTTTAAGGTTTTATTTGCACCCATGCTGTCAACTCATTGATCATCAGGAGACCTCACTAGCAAAACAGTTATTACAAAACCACTAATATTACATTAATAATACGAAAATCGTTGTCGTGGACCATTTTAAATATTAATAAAACTAAAGATGTTGTCTTGATCCACATATATTAAAAAATTCCCGAACGTTTTCGGCTTATGCCATCTTCAGGGGACGTTCTACAAAATAATTGACAATTAAACAAACTTTATAACAAACTAAAAATGACTTACAATTAACAAACAAACTAAATCACAAATAAACAGCACAAACACGCTACAATTGCCACGGTGGGTTGACTAGAACTGGCAAACAAATACAGCGGAACATGCGCGCCGATAAAAGAAATTGTAAAAGGCCAACGGGACCCCATTAAAAATACTTAAGGGATCGGCAAACTTTTAAAATACTCCGATCCTGCAAATATTAATTGATCGTTTAAATTGACCTGAGACTTATTAGACAAAACGATCTCCAAACACTCAGCAATGTTGAGCTTCACTCCCTTATCGAAATAATGTAAGATTCTACAAAAAGACTCCCTATCGAAATTATGATCGTTTTCGTTGATATGTACAGCAAAGTTCGATTCAATTTTGGATTTTCTAATGCAATTAAGATGTTCGCTAATTCTGATGTTGAAAGCTCTACCGGTCTGTCCTATATATGTAGCTCCACAATTGCAAGTCAAGCTATAAACGCCATTTTTCTTTAGGGAGCCAATTTGGTCTTTATTTCGCACCAAGAGAGTTTGTAAATTGAAAAAATTGGAAAAAGTAACATTAAAATCATTACTAGCAAATAATTTTTTGAAAGAATATGAAATTTTTCCCACAAAAGGAATGGAGAAATAAGGTTTGGGTATAGGTGGAGAAATTATAGGGTGGCAGAAGGACTCAAATATACGCTTTCTCTTTTGTTCGAAAATTTTTCTGATGATATATATGGGGAAGTCGTTCTTTATGGCAATATATAGTAAAGTTTTAAGTTCTAACACGTAATCTTCGTAAGAGAGGGGTACGATATGTAGACGATGAAACATAGAAAAAAAGAAAGCTGTTTTATGGCACATAGGGTGATTAGAATGATAGTTTATACAATGATCAGTATGAGTGGGCTTCCGATATATTTTAAATGATATGTCATTAACATTTTTAATTACTGTTAAATCTAAGAAGTTTAGTTGATTATTTGATTCAAGTTCGTGGGTGAATTTTATATTAGAATGACAATTATTAAGAGAATTTAAAATAGAATCTAATATGTTGAAATTAAAATTTTTAACTACACAAAAACAATCATCTACATATCTTACCCAGAAAACAATATTTTTGACAACTGGATCATCGGAGTTTAGGAATTGAGATTCAAGATTATCCATAAAAATATCGGCTAGGAGTGGGCTGAGATTATTGCCCATAGCAAGACCATCTGTTTGAGAATAGAGAATGTTATTAAAAGTAAAGAAATTTTGTCGTAGGCATATATCCAAAAGATCATTATTGCTTCTAATTCTGCGTCTGAAATTGCACTATTTATTAACTTATCTTTAATAATGTTTATGCAATCTAAAATAGGAACTGATGTGAATAAATTTGTAACGTCAAAAGAAATAAAGGTTAAGTTATGTTCGAAAGTTAAAGAATTAAGTTTGCTTATGAATTGACTACTATTTTTTATACTATATTTGAAGTTAACATTTAATAATTCTTTGAGTTTCTTATCTAAAAATGAGGCAAGTTTATAAGTGTAGGACTTAGTGAACGAATTGACTGGTCTAATGGGCCAATTATCGCCTTTATGGATTTTTGGGAGGCCGTATAGTCTAGGAATTTGTGGGTTCATTTCTAATATTTGATTTTTATAATACATTCCTAAATGTGCATGTTTATTGTTGCATTCATCAATAAACATGCACATTTAGGAATGTATTATAAAAATCAAATATTAGAAATGAACCACAAATTCCTAGACTATACGGCCTCCCAAAAATCCATAAAGGCGATAATTGGCCCATTAGACCAGTCAATTCGTTCACTAAGTCCTACACTTATAAACTTGCCTCATTTTTTAGATAAGAAACTCAAAGAATTATTAAATGTTAACTTCAAATATAGTATAAAAAATAGTAGTCAATTCATAAGCAAACTTAATTCTTTAACTTTCGAACATAACCTTAACCTTTATTTCTTTTGACGTTACAAATTTATTCACATCAGTTCCTATTTTAGATTGCATAAACATTATTAAAGATAAGTTAATAAATAGTGCAATTTCAGACGCAGAATTAGAAGCAATAATGGATCTTTTGGATATATGCCTACGACAAAATTTCTTTACTTTTAATAACATTCTCTATTCTCAAACAGATGGTCTTGCTATGGGCAATAATCTCAGCCCACTCCTAGCCGATATTTTTATGGATAATCTTGAATCTCAATTCCTAAACTCCGATGATCCAGTTGTCAAAAATATTGTTTTCTGGGTAAGATATGTAGATGATTGTTTTTGTGTAGTTAAAAATTTTAATTTCACATATTAGATTCTATTTTAAATTCTCTTAATAATTGTCATTCTAATATAAAATTCACCCACGAACTTGAATCAAATAATCAACTAAACTTCTTAGATTTAACAGTAATTAAAAATGTTAATGACATATCATTTAAAATATATCGGAAGCCCCACTCATACTGATCATTGTATAAACTATCATTCTAATCACCCCTATGTGCCATAAAACAGCTTTCTTTTTTTCTATGTTTCATCGTCTACATATCGTACCCCTCTCTTACGAAGATTACGTGTTAGAACTTAAAACTTTACTATATATTGCCATAAAGAACGACTTCCCCATATATATCATCAGAAAAATTTTCGAACAAAGAGAAAGCGTATATTTGAGTCCTTCTGCTACCCTATAATTTCTCCACCTATACCCAAACCTTATTTCTCCATTCCTTTTGTGGGAAAAATTTCATATTCTTCAAAAAATTATTTGCTAGTAATGATTTTAATGTTACTTTTTCCAATTTTTTCAATTTACAAACTCTCTTGGTGCGAAATAAAGACCAAATTGGCTCCCTAAAGAAAATGGCGTTTATAGCTTGACTTGCAATTGTGGAGCTACATATATAGGACAGACCGGTAGAGCTTTCAACATCAGAATTAGCGAACATCTTAATTGCATTAGAAAATCCAAAATTGAATCGAACTTTGCTGTACATATCAACGAAAACGATCATAATTTCGATAGGGAGTCTTTTTGTAGAATCTTACATTATTTCGATAAGGGAGTGAAGCTCAACATTGCTGAGTGTTTGGAGATCGTTTTGTCTAATAAGTCTCAGGTCAATTTAAACGATCAATTAATATTTGCAGGATCGGAGTATTTTAAAAGTTTGCCGATCCCTTAAGTATTTTTAATGGGGTCCCGTTGGCCTTTTACAATTTCTTTTATCGGCGCGCATGTTCCGCTGTATTTGTTTGCCAGTTCTAGTCAACCCACCGTGGCAATTGTAGCGTGTTTGTGCTGTTTATTTGTGATTTAGTTTGTTTGTTAATTGTAAGTCATTTTTAGTTTGTTATAAAGTTTGTTTAATTGTCAATTATTTTGTAGAACGTCCCCTGAAGATGGCATAAGCCGAAAACGTTCGGGAATTTTTTAAATATATGTGGATCAAGACAACATCTTTAGTTTTATTAATACTAATATTACAATTTTTCGCTTGCCTGCCCTAACTGCGATGCGTTTTTATTGGTACTTTAATTAATAATTTATATTCTTGCACATATTAGCGCAATTTTGCATCGTGGCAGTTATAAATGGTACAACCTTTGCATTTTGTTAAAATAGCAATTCATTCAACCTGTCCACTACTATAACTCTGTCATTTTTTAAGGTAAATGAGAATTATATAAAATATAAAAAATTAGTTAGTTTAGCTAGTATATTGTTTAATTCCGATAACATTTCAAAAATCTGTAGGATAATATGAATTATTAATCAATAAATTTGACACTGGTTTAACAAGTTGTTACGATTATTCGATGTTGATCCATTGATGCTTTAAGTGGGGTTGGATTTAATAATTGTAAATGAAGAACTTGACGTCTTCCCCACAAATTTTGGGGAAAACTTCAAGTTCTTCACTTACATTTATTAAGTTGTTACGATTTATTCGCACCGCCATTTGATTTTGAGATCTGTGGTATTTATTTCGTATTGTTACGCATCTTTTCGGTTCTGATCAGGTCAGTTTGTATTTTGCGTGATAGCGTCACGCCTACTTTCTTGGCCTTGCTGCGAAAGTTTGATATAGCTCGCGATTGTCTCGAAGCTCGTCCCTTTTCCACCTCGATCGGCGAAACAAGATGAAGTCAGTTTAGCAGTATTGAAATTTCGAAGGATTGATTGGCTACCGTTAGTTTTTGATTTTGTGAAGTTTGCCCATGCTGGTGGAGCGGTTTCAGGTCCCCGAACTTCGTTAGTAGGGAAGTTTAATCCCTCGCCTTGACAGAGTTTTTACGCTACCGATTGTTTCTCACATGCCTGGAATGTTGTCCAGGGTAAGGCAAAAGTCGCTTCGAAAAGTTTTATATTTCTTGTATGCTTCGTGGATCTTTTCCTCCCTTACAGCAGCTGGTGCCGGAATGCCGATCTAGGCATCAATTATAGTTGGCTACAGCTTTTAATGCAGCACACCGTATGAATGATAAATTTAATTTAATAATAATATCTAGATATCCAATGGGTATCAATGATGTAACAGTTGTATGTTTTAACTGGTAGTGTTGTAAAGGTCAACTAGAGTTGTTGTTTATTTGAGGTAGTAAAATATAACTTGAATTGATAATCTGTGATAAGTAGTAACGTTAAGGGTTAAATTCCCATTAATTGTGAAGAATAATAATTGATAATTTGATACGTAATAGCAATATAGTATTCTTCAAATTTGGCTATAAGTCACAAGTATTATTCAAATATGGAATTCAAGATTCTTTAAGTCCTTTTAACGTGGTATTTTACTACAAAGCCAGTAAAACCAGTGCAAGTGAGTGTTGTGGTATGCTATTGAACTGTCTATCCACATCTTAGAGGTGTCAAAGAGCTACAACGAGTTTTTATTTGGTCGGGAACAGCCCAGGAAGGTGTTTGCTGACTAACATTTATCTAGTTAGGAGAGGGTGTAAATCGACCGGGCGCTAGTAGGTCGACACCGTGATTTTCTTCACAAGGAAATTGATGTTAGATTGCCCTTAAAATACTTCACATTTTTTTTTTCTTCAAATGTATACAGCACATAGTAGATCACACAAATTTATATATTACTCAAGTTACAGAAAAGTGTATACATACGAACAACAAAGAAATTGCAGATTTTTTATAAATATTTTTGATAATAGAAATAATCTCCCTACTTCGTTATTACGATTGCTGGGCTGCAAATACCCGGATACCACAATTAGCTGATATTATGCCACTGTAACGTTTCAAACTTCTTCGAAGAATCATACATTTCAATGATAATAGTCTGAACTAACAAAAGACATATTTTATAAAGTGAGACCTTTGATGAACTTTGTACGAAATCATGGTGCCGTATAAAGGCACACGTGCGGGCAATGTCCGTTAATTTATTCAATGTAAATCCCACAAATGGTAATATAAGTTCTTCGCATTACTTGGAGTATCTGAAACAATGTATGATCTTATAGCTGATCTGTGATCTGCTAAATGAGGATCAGAAAGTAACAGACGCAGAAGAAAATGTTAAAATGGATTCTAAGGTGGTAATCGCTTTGTGCAAATCACTTGATAATGCCATTCATGATGCAGTTTACTTTCATAATTATTTTTCAAGTTTTCAACTGTATGAATACCTAGTAAGAAAACCTTAAAACAATATAGCAAGCAAGACAAGAAAAGTGGACATTCTATGTCCATCAATTATTACCAAATACAATAAACATATGGGAGAGGTAGTTAAATTTAATTCACTAGTTGGTCTACATCGGGCTCCTAGTAGAGCCAAGAGATGGTATTGCCGATATTTTCTGATATTTTCTTATATGTTAGATTCTGGTTGAGCCGCAATCAGGACTGTGCTGTGTTATCTCTAAAATATTTAGAGGAGATATTGCTGCTAGTTTAGCAAATTTAAACAAAACTAAACTCGAAGGACCCTCTAGGGAGCAAGCAGAAGTTCTGAATAAAATCAAAGTACCAGTTTGACGTCGAGCAGTGAAAGCAGTTAGAACTGACAGTATTGCACACCAGCCGGTCAATACATCAAAAGGTGGTTGCTGAAACTGCTCCAAGGGATTTTCAAGAATAATGTGTCAAAAATGTAATTTCAGATTATGTTTAGTTGATAGAAAGAATTACTTCATTGATATCCATACCAATAAATAATTTATACACTGTGTTTTGAAATAAAATGTTTTGTTCTTATGAAAGTTTATATTTTATGTATTTGTGTTGCTAGAAATAAAAATTTGCAAATATTAGTGGTAATTATTGTTGTTTATAGATGTACCTGCCGTTTTATAAGTGAAACTTGGTCACCACACCAGAATGAAAAAAAACATGTATAAGACTATGTAGTCATTTGGCTACATTCCTATTTATGTCAGGTACCTAATAAGGTCATAAAGGTTATTCATATACGTAGAGTAACGATTTAAATGAAGAATATAATCACACAACCACCAATAACTGCGGTGACTTACACGGTGAAAGAGCACTGGAGGGGGCTATGACACAACACCCTCTGGTCACAAACCCCAACTCAGAATTTGGTCATAACGCCCAACTTCCATTCTGGTCACAACGCCCAACTTGGTCATAACGCCCAATTCTTATTTTGGTCACACCGCCCAACTTGGTCAGAATGCCCAAAAACGATATTGGCCAAAACGCCCAACTTGGTCACAACGCCCACCGACGCCTGTTATAGGAGAGAGCTATCGACACCACTGAAACCACAGTTTTGGTCACAACGCCCAACTTGGTCACAACGCCCAATTTCGATTTTGGTCACAACGCTCAACTTGGTCACAACGCCCACCGACGCCTGTTATGGGAGAGAGCTATCGACGCCACTTAAACAACCGTTTTGGTCATAACGCCCAACTTCGATTTTGGTCACTACGCCCAACTTGGTCACAACGCCCAATTTCGATTTTGGTCACAACGCCCAACTTGGTCACAACGCCCAACTTGGTCACAACGCCCACTTTTGATTCTGGTGACAACGCCCAACTTGGTCATAACGCCCAAGTTTGATTTTGATAACAACGTCCAACTTTGATTTTGGTCATAAAGTCCAAGATTTTTGAAGCACATTTTCATAGAAATTTCGGGCTAGATTGAAGTTCATAGCTGAAGACGTGCAGCCATCCAAGTAAGTGTGCAGACCTTATACTTCCATATATGTATGTGGTAATTGAATACTGTTGAATTTTAATTATTTTTATTGCAACATATTAGGCAAACATACAATTTGAAAAATATATTGTAGACGAAAGTGTTGAAATTGTTGGAAAAAGTGGCGGTTTTTTTAGCATTTGTCCAGAAATATTCTTATAAGCTCGGTCGGCATCGGAGTGGTGCCTACATTTTCTTTTTTTAGGACCACCACTAAAAGTAGGCCTTTTAGCGCTAGCTTTTTTCACTAAAAGTGACGTTTTATAATTTACAGGGTTTAAAATGAGATCAGCTGTTTACTTTTAGCACATGTGTTATAAAGTGAAGTGAGGTTATAAAACTACGATTTCAAACTGGAAGTGAGGTTCTAAAGTTATTCTAGTTACTTCTTGCGTTAGAGGTAAAGTGTTTTTTAAATAATTAAAGCGTTATCTAATGAATAAAGTCACATCTGTACTATTATAATTATCTTTGATAGCTGACTTTGACAGTACTGGCTTCACCTGCGCGTCAAGGCCGTCTCTTTATTATAACATAAATTATAAACGCCATAAATGCAAAGCTTTGTTAAATCGACATTATGGATTAATAATAGAAAATTTAAGGTCGTAGAAAAAATATTGTATGCAAACTTGTGCTAAAAGTGTTATTGTTTCGTGCATAAACATCAACTTTTAGCACTTGTTGCATAAATAGCTATTAGATACACTTACGTTTTTGTTATCTGTTTCCATATATTTTCTCAGGAGAATTTGGCTAATAGTAGTGAAGTAATTTTCTTTTCCAATGCCTATTTATAAAGCTGTATTGTATCTGAGAAAATCTTTATGGTAAAGCAAAATGGACAAAGAGTTACTTTATTTACTAGTGAATAAAGTAGTTATTAGCAACTTACAAAATACATATATGTTACCGTGGAAACTGGTACACAACCAAGTAGTATAATTACATATTTAAAATTATTTATTCAATTTAAAAACTTATTTATAAAATTAATTGTAGGTATTGGAAAAAGTTTTATATGCTACATATGAATAAAGAGATTTTATCCATTCAGGGAAATTATTTCACTCGGATGTCTCGTGAGCTAAAGTTTTGCCCTTATGGATAAAATGCCTATTTATTCAATAATTGCACCACACATAACTACTTTCCAACACCTACCTCTAAAGTTGTAAGTGCTTTATCCACTAAAGCCACGTTGCCAGAGTAACACTTTAATGATAATAGTGGATAAAACTTACTTTATCTACGACAGTGTAAAATTGACTTTTAGTTGGCAATTTTAAGTTTGTAAAACGACTGTTTAATAACCTGTTTTCATTAGTTTACGTCGCCAGCAGCAACGTGTTTAAAAGATTTCATTCGGCACGTCGTCAGTAGCAACGGTTTTATAATTTTTAACCACGCAAAATTACGACCGTTTGCAATTTACATTTAAATATTTTTCTTGTATTTACCGTGTTTTGTAGATTCTATTGTAGATAAAATATTGTACGATACACATGCGTAAAGCATCTTTAGTCACTCGCGGGGCTTAATACGCTCGTTCACTCGGGTTTTAACTCTGCCCCACTCGTGACTATAAAGACTAGCTTTACGTACTTGTATCGATTACTATTAATCACTACCGAATAAATTATTGTGGTTCTTGTAAATAAAGAACATAGGCAGTAACACAGTGTACTTTGGTAACTAACGATATCATTGTGTCGAACTGTCAAGTCTCAAGTTTTTTGGATATATTAAGTTCAAGTTTTAATTAGGAAAAACCTCAAAAATTGTTTGAGTTGAAAAAGGCTATTTTTGTATTAATTGCCCGAAATTAATGATTTTAGAACGTGAAAATGCTACTTCTTTTGACGAGGAGGTAGCCGGGTCTAAGAGATATTGAGGAATTTGTGAAAACACATTTATCTCTTTTTACCCCCTTAGGGGTAAATTTTTCAAAATTCACCCCTAACACATATTTGCACCTTTAGGGGTTGATTGATTAGCGAAAAATCCTGAAATACGTTTCTAAGCATTTGCATTGAAAATCTTTGCAAGTAAACACCGGGTGTAAGAGACATTAAGGAATTCGTAAAAACCCATTTTACCTCTTTTTGCCCTCTTAGGGGTAGAATTTCAAAAAAATCCTTCTTAGCACTACCTTACGTAACAAATTAAACCTTCCACCCAAATTTATAAAGTTACTAATGCATACAAAGTCCAGAAACTGTATTCTAGCACATTTGATTACTTATGTTCACATTTTCCGCCACCATTCTGTATACGGATAACTAGAAATTTAACCAATTCTGTCATTTCAACCCAACGTGCCTTCCGCGAGAGAACATTAGAGGCATTAAAATTCCAACGGAACACACAATGGGTGGAAATTCAGAATACGTCATAGACATTGCAAGACGTAGCAAATTCTTAACATTCCGATACCTACAATAGCTAATTATCGTTGCTCTTATTAAGCGGGTTCAAATTTATTTTCCTGGACAAACGCTGTCGCTGTCGCAAAGTGTACAGGTTGGGGAAATTTTGATGTTTTCATAGGGAATCTCGATAAGTATAGGAGCTATGGAAAATGGACCCCCATCGATATTTTTTCGAGAAAAACTTAATGGTGGAAACCAAAATGGGCTACCGTCTTTTGTGTTCGAGTTATAAACAAGAATTGAATTTTTCGTTTTGTGAACATATCTCGCTTATTTATAAAAATAGATAAAAGTAATTTGACGTTCTGCTGGCACTTTTTCGATACGAATGCAGTGGGTAGTCAGTTATTAAAAAAAAGTTCTGAAATTCGAGTTATACCATAAAGTTGTATTTTTGTATATCGAACCCATAGTTGTATGTGGTATGATGAGTAAGAGGATTTTTTCCCATTCCAGTGTTATATATCAGAATATACATATTGGTCGAGGAGAATGTGAATATAAGTAATCAAATGTGCTAGCATACAGTTTATGGGTTTTGTATGCGTTAGCCATAAACAGACCTACATGCGATTAACATCTAGTATCCGCAGAATCAAAAGGTTTTGTTTTTAGAAAACACTGAATTCTAGGATACTAGATTTTAAATAAGATATGTCTACTTCTGTCTAACGCATACAAAGCCCATAAACTGTATTCTAGCTCAATGGACTGCCTATGTTCGCATTATCCACCACCAACCTGTATAATATAACATATACCGCCCCTCATAAATTTGTAACACATGGATTTTTTTATCATCCATTTATCAGAAAGTTTTACTCCTGGTACAATTTTCTACATCTCAAACTAAAAATGCACTTGCCAAAATGTAAATATATTCTTTCGTATATGGGGAGGTTCAAAAATATGAAAATGGTTCAAGAATAAAGTACCCTTATTTTTCAAAATAAACAAAAATGTTATTTGAAGAAGAATTAGAAGTAGGTGTCAAATATAAGGTCACAGTTGCTTCGAAAACACTTTTCTCTAGTTTCTCCTATTTTTTCTTCCACCCTGTGTATTACCAAATGAAATACTTCAAAGTCAAGTTATCAGCGGATACGATAAACGTGTACTGTCAAACTTGAGTTTCCCCTCACTTAGCAACCTCGATATTACGTGATTCGAAATTAGTGCTAACAAATTTAATTTTTGTGTCAAATTTTAAATAATTTAATAACAAACGGACCAAATAATAATTTAAAATCAATTATAATTTTTAATAGATATGTTATAACAAACACTTCCATTTAACACTTTTGTGTATTTTGAAAAATAAGGGTATTTATTTTTCAATCATTTTCATATTTTCGAACCTCCCTCGTATATGAAGTAGGATATTTAAATTTTTGCAAATGAATTTTTAATTTGGGAAGCTACAGAGGTTTTAATGGACAATAAAATGTTCTGATAAATGGATGTATGAAGGACAATATAATATTATAAGCAACAATCAAACGTGATTAATTCTGTCAATCAAACGGTGGTATTGTAACAACGCAAAAACTTGGTTTAATCACTTATAGTCTAAATGGGACAAGCCTTCAACTTGAAAACGACGAAATATTAAAAATTGTCAATTGTTACTATAAAGTAGTGAAAATTAATAAATCGATCCCATGCGACATGTCACTGAAATGGGAAAGAAAATCCTCCTTCTCATAATGCCACAGCTAATTATGTGTTCCATATAAAAAAATACAACTTTATGTTATAATCCGAATTTAGAAACTCTTTTGGACAACACATTACGCCACTGAATTATTATCAAAAATAAATAATATTAATACTACTTACGGGAACTTGAAAATTAGGCTACCTCACCCTAAAAGTTTAATTTATTATTATTCATCTTAGATACACATTTTTCTTACTTTCTGTGGCGCCTGGGCGATATGACCAAAATCAAAGTTGGGCGTTGTGACCAAACTCAAACTTGGGCGTTATGACCAAGTTGGGCGTTGTGACCAGAATCAAAAGTGGGCGTTGTGGCCAAGTTGGGCGTTGTGACCAGAATCAAAGTTAGGCGTTGTGACCAACTTAGGCGTTGTGACCAAAATCGAAATTGGGCGTTGAGACCAAGTTGAACGTTCTGACCAAAATCGAAATTGGGCGTTGTGACCAAAATCGAAGTTGGGCGTTATGACCAAAAATGTGGTTTCAGTGGCGTCGACAGCTCTCTCCTATAACAGACGTCGGTGGGCGTTGTGACCAAGTTGAGCGTTGTGACCAATATCGTTTTTGGGCGTTATGACCAAGTTGGGCGGTGTGACCAAAATAAAAATTGGGCGTTGTGACCAAGTTGGGCATTGTGACCAGAATCGAAGTTGGGCGTTATGGCCAAATTCTGAGTTGGAGTTTGTGACCAGTGGGCGTTGTGTCCAGGTCCCCACTGGAGCAGAACATTAGGCATTGCTATTATACTGTCAGACAAGATGGTTATCACGGGGTAAATTTTTAATTTTTTTGTACTGGAGTCAAAAACTTTTCCTAAAAGTTTACCTTTTTCAATATCTTATCTTTACGAAATCGGGCTTTCTGCAGTGGTTGTTCTAAGCTCAAAATATTTAGATCTCAGATAAATATAGAACGGGTACTCAAGGTGTACGGAATACGCATTAGTAATTAAAACAACGACAACGCAGAAGTAAGGAAAGTTTTAATTTCAAGTTCGACAGCACCACTGTCATATCAGGTGAATTATTTCTCACAACTTTAGTTATGAATTAAATATTAATTCGTACGTAAAATTCAATTGTTTAGGTTACAGGCACCTGTTCGTTTTCTCGCTCAAGTTCTTTGGCTGATTAGGGAGCGACCGTATGTCCTTTGTACTGATAAATACGTAAAATATCCTATAACTGTACCTCAACCAGTAGTTGAACTCTGTCAGCAATAGAGTTTGTCGCAATGGGTGAATACATAACGGAGACATACTTTCCTTGGCAAATAATAATGCTACGGATTAGAAGAACCTTGCTTTCCATAAACAACGATGTGTTTGTGGCACACTTTAGGGAAGCAGAGCCAGAGAAAGCAGAGGTAAACGAATTATGTCATTAGCGACCACATAAGTGAAATAAATACTTATCTAAAATTCTAAAGATATAAAAGATTGTGTTTACTGTAGAGACATTAACTAGTTTTGATCTTGATGAAAATGTATGTAGTTGTTTTCAATTCACTATATTAGACCGACGAGACTAACTTTAGCAAGAGTTTAATACACACATTTTGTATCAGTGATACTGTTTTTTGTGTTATCTATTTTCTCTTGAAATGAAGACGGGTCAATGCCTAGCCTTTAATATGTATACTAATAATATTTTAGAAGTAACACGATATTTATTTTTTATTTATGACAGTCGTTGGCTTAGCTTTGGAAGTCATTCTACTGAGTTGAGGTGATTTTGGTAAACATAATTTCTGTCTTTGTCGTAATTAATTAAAAATGAACACCGGTAATAATGTATTTATTCACTAAATACATTTAAAACAATGAAACTGTCGTAATCTGTCTGTAATATGCCTTTTGTTGACATAGAACTGAGCAATTCTTTTGAGGTTTAAAATTCAGGTTTAACTTGTCCACATGCTGTTTTAATGTTGCCTATCAATTTATTGTATAAATTTTGGTTTAAATTACATATTTTTGCATATTTTTTCAGCTTACTAGAATTTTAAAGTCCCATGAACTAATAATACAGTTAATTGTAGTTCAAATGTGGCGTTATAAAGTGCAGCGTAGTCGGTCACCATATATTTCATGGGCTCCCGCGATCAACTCAATTTTTGATCTCCCTGTATAACATCGACAGATTTGCCATACAAGTTATGCGTTACAACTGTAAAGATCACAACTCAATTGCCAAACCTAAACATCAGCCCTTTCTAGGTAGGCAACAGTCGGTTCACTTGGGCTAATTCGGACTTTCACAGGGTTACTAGTTCTACTACACCAAGCACATCCCCTTTCAATTTGACACAAAATTACGTTCTTTTAATGTAACATACCTGAACATGACACCAACATTGTCACCAAACCTTTCAGGTACCGTTATTTTCCATGTGATTCAAACCTCTTGCATATTTTCATTATAACTTTGCCTACTAGCAGTACCTGGCTACAGGGTTAACAGTAGATTCAACAGTAGATTCGACATTTACAATATCTTCGTTGACAGAAACTTCCTGTTCGCTAGTTTCGGTATCACTAAACTATTTCTAGAATTTGATCTACCTATTCGACGGCGTGTATTACTAAATCTCTCTTCCACCTTCGATTGCTGTAAACCAAGATCTTGATTCGTTTGATACTTTATCATTATTTGATTGATATGCCTTTTCCACGTCTGCCCAATTTTTCCTATTCTGCAGATAGATGCTACTTTCCTAATACGTTTTTTTAACTATCGCTGGTTTTAACTGCTTACCATAACGCTATCACCAAGTTCAAATTTCTCCTTTCTTTCTTCGCCGTGATCATGCGTTTCGTTACTATGTTGCGCGTTCAGTTTTAGTTTGCCGAGTTCTCAATTGTCGCCCCTGATATAATTTCTAAGCTGTTTCCTTTTCTATGCGATGTACTTCGATATTTATTAAAACCAACAAGTCAACGGTTAGTTTCGACTCCACTATTAACCGAATAAAAAAAACTGCTTTTAGATCGTTTTTAACCGTTTTCACCGTAATTTCTGCCGCTTGTTAGCGGACGAAAAAAATCATTACGACACTGAACGTGATAACCAAAATACTCCGCCGTCAGTTACCCGATAAAACGACACAAATCGGAAAATTCTCGGATCGATTTCCCCAATTACGTTACGATGGGTTGTAACAAAAGTTTCCGACTATCACTCAGAAGGAGAAAGGGGATTCCTTACTACCTTCATTCGGACTACGGCCCGGAAAACGAAATAAAGATGTTAAATGCCAGACGCGACCACTTTAATTGTGATTATTTGTGTTGTGAATGTATATTGGCGGTATTTTGAGTTGTCTTGATCTATGGTCGGGATTTTTACTGCCAGATGGAGTATCATTGTCCAGCGGATTTTGTGAGAGATGATACTAAAGATAATTGTTAAATAAGTCGTCTGCGTTCCATGCATAGCGTTTTAGGATTTCATTTTCCGTAGGCGTTAGCTTGTCAATTTTGCGTTTTACATTGTTATTAGCCGAGTCAGTTTGAATGCTCATCTCGAGTAATATTCTTCCTATTAACTACGTTGGCCGGATTTGTTACAGTTACGCAAAATAGTATATTACATACCGAGGTGGAAAGTGGTTCATTCCTGTCGAGAGATTAAGTAGTTAAACGATTCGTGTACCGTCGAAGTTAACTTTATCTCCAGACAGGAATGAAACTTTTCACCGTGGTATGTATACTATTTTACTCACAATCGGTTTTTGTCATTATTTATTTAATTAGGTAAGTTTCAAATTTGCCTCGCAGTTTAATAAGTCGTTTTAACAAAGGAAACTGTGACGTTGTTGCTAGGTAACATGACAAGTTCATTGGAAGTGACGTTTAGCTAGTAAGGAGGAAAGTAAGTTAAACAATGACTCACTTTCCTACTGGTTTGAAGGTTAGAAACGTATCTATTATTAACCGATTGTGAGTAAATAGATTTACGACAAGTAATCACGCCAAAAGTGCAGCTAGCTACAGTGAGATACAGGCGCTGTTATATTTTATAAGCACGAATATTTCTGTAGAGTTTAATTAAGGAGGCACGTAGAACATAAGTCATTATTATTTATCGCGTGCCACTGGATTACGAATTCTCGCCCAAGAGATGATTGGCATTTCTAATTCCAGAAGGGATCGACCATGGTGAAGTGAGCTGTCGTTGACGTTGATTGAGCTGGATACTTACCTTGCCTCCACAGAGTACATGCAAACATATTGTACAACTAATGACGAGTATTGAACGCAAGACTACATGGTATGATATCAGGCTACATCCGGCTGTGACGGTTACTGGCTATACTTTATCAAACCTATTACGCTGGTCAAAATCTAACATATTGTTAATATTTGAACCCTCCCCTGACGAGGGAGGGAGTTCAATCTGGGGTCTCTGAATCGAACACGCGAATAACATAGAGGGTTTTCATTAATTCCCATTTCGTGACTAAATTTAAATTTGCCGCTATAAATTTCTTTTTCGAAGGTTGGTGGTATTCGTAATATCCCTAAACAAATTGCCAAATCTTGACCTGCCGCGACATAGGCGTTCGTCACATCTAACCTCTAAACTTCATACGTTTCGTTTTGCTGTTTAGAAGTTATTGGATTGTATTTGTTGAGCCGACATCGAAAAACAGTCCTTTTCAGAACTCTGAAATTACCTGGATATTTGGATGTACGTAAATTGTAAAGTTGAGGTATTTATTATTACATTGAGATGGAATAAGGCCCACGACTTGGCTCTGTTTGCAGTGCAAGATAATTGACCGATTCAATAAGTACAGAGTTGGGATGTTTTGTCTAATTGCAAATTTTAAAACTAAAGTAAAACAGTATATGAATTGATAATGAGATGCGAGAAAGATTAAAATAGTTGTAAAAGTAGCGTAGTTTGTTAAGTCAAAAGCAAAAGATAGTGAAATTAGTAAGCAAAGCAGAAAGGTAAATTAAGCACGATAATATAATAAAAATATTGCAAAGGAGCAATTCTAGAAGGCAACAGAAGAGAAAAGATAATGACGCGAACATGGTGAACTCAAAAATCAGTGCATTTAAAAAAACAAAGTGTACTAGTGCAAAGCAGAGCAATGACAAAATAGAAATAATAACGTTTGTGTGCGTAACGCTACCGAACAATTTAGTTATAAGATAAAAGACAATAATTTAGTTTTAAGAAAATTGTAAATATAATTTAAGTACTCAAATTTACTTCCATATGTAACCTTTCTTTACCAAAATTAATTTCCTTTAACATAAGAGAGTCATAGTGACCTAGCAACCTGATGCTGTTTTGTTGAAAAAACAAGGAGAACAATTTTATTGAATTAAATTTTACGTAAAGTTTGTTAGATTTGTGCTCCACTTTTAAACACATTTTTATACCATTAAACGAGCATATTACGAGTGAAAAAGAATTGCCTTTTAATGTGCCTATCCTAGAGTACGTGTGACAGTGTTTGTGAAAGTTTCCACAGCACTAAAATATAAAATTCTTCAATCGCGTCTTCGAGCACACCGGCTGCCGTTCAGTTGGGGTTTCCGATAATCGTTTCCGGCAAAAGTAAGAATCCAGAGCCAGAGGCCTGCACTGCATTACGTCGCGTCGGGGAGGACTGCAAAAACGCCACGGAGAGCATCTGCAGCGAGGGGACCGTCTCCAGTAGAATATCCGAGCAGCATTCACAACGGGCAGCTTAGAACTCTGTAAACGAGGTAGGATAAAGCCTGCAAATTTAAGTGTAGAGTGTCGGCAACGCATTAAAATCCGAGGTCAAGCCTTTCCGAAGTGTGTTAGCATTTTCCCGAGGCCGCATTGGCTTTGGTTTTTCCAAAAATCGAGTAGCGTCGGTGGATTGTGCGAATTCGGCTGAGAATCCAAGCGAACAAAAACAAATGAACGTTTTGGCGTCCCTTGTACGTCACAAAACAAGCAAAGCGAGGTGTTCCTACGTCATTGTGCTGTGATCGCAATCACTTTAGATTCGATTTCATTAAATCGAGATTACAACCAAAACCATAGTTGAATTTTAGACATTTAATGTATAATATAGATGTTACATGTTCGAAGTACAAAGTTAATCTATCCTTAAATAAACTGCTCAAGGACAGGTCTAAAGAGTAGCTTCAGAATGTGTAGTTCAAAACGTGACCACCGAAGTTCTGTAGATGGCGCCAAGTGGACAAGCCGCCACTGTGCTACAATGCTTGGAAATTTTGCAAAGTGGAAAATCGCCACCTTTCGCCAAAACCAAATAGCGCATGAAGGTGCTCGGGATCTTAGCAACAACTTTGCCCCCTTTCAAAATTTCGATATCTGTAGCCGTTCGAAAGTTACAGGCGATCCGGACGGACGGACGGACGGACGGACGGACAAAACGTTCGCATAAGTACGCTGAAGCTACTAATAACTAATGCATTCACACAATCGACATACATTACACAATCATTACCAGCCAACACATTCCTCACATACCGCGGAAACACAGCCTTTCAAACAACTCATTATGCAACCTATTACTAAACAATTATAATTTCATATTCTATATACAGTGTGATTAATAATATGTATGCTAGTCACACTACATCATCACTGAAACAAAACAGTGCTAATTGTTGCAAGCGCGAAAATTTGAATAATTACTTGACGCTTTTCTCACAGTAATTTCACTTTTAAAACATTCAAATACGCTATCACCACTAGTTTGTGGGATTTTTTAATCTACCAAAAACCGCGCATTCGAACTACTGAGTTCACGAATAAAATAAAGTCGGTTTATGATCCCAACCTAATAAGATTTGAGTTTTATGCTTGCCTTGTAGTTAGCCAAATCAGTTTCGCACATTGGATAAAATATAAAACGGGCATACAACCATTTATTTGTGTAATCATTAATTATATTTTGCTTTTCACCAGCCACAATTTAACTAATTGAATTTTATTTAA
Source organism: Agriotes lineatus (assembly GCA_940337035.1). Lineage (NCBI taxonomy): Eukaryota > Metazoa > Arthropoda > Insecta > Coleoptera > Elateridae > Agriotes > Agriotes lineatus. The sequence continues at coordinate 106,773,801 of OW679197.1, read as the reverse complement.
AATTCACAAACAGGTACTCATTACATTTAATAGGCACCAGATAGTAGGAGGCGAGCAATCATAACATTTATTAAACCGCAACGTGGAGCTTATAGACCCATTACATCGCAACATATAACCTAAAATAACAGTTTCCAGATTTGTTAGTAATTAAAATTACTAATTATTAATATACAATCACCGGCACGAAAAACGGAGCACTTGCATTTTTGATTGTATTTAAAATTGCATCCCTTTGTGATGTTTTATTATTACATTTATTATTATACATTTACTATACATGTTATAATGTTAAATGTATAATAAATGTATAATAATAAATGTAATAATAAAACATCACAAAGGGATTATTACATTTGCTACACAAGGGAATTTGTTCGCACGTAAAAGAAAAAGAAAATCATAAATACTTCACAGCAGGGTGGTCCAGGAATTGTCTAGTCGTGTAGCAAACGTTTGCCAAGCTAGTTCCTGAGCAGGAATGGGGGGGTTGTCCGGAAGCGCCACCGGTTCGAGACGGTCCGAACCAGAAAACCTACAGGTGGCCGTGTAAGTTCCTAAACCCACTCAGCTGTTACATAAAAATAATAAACGACAGAAAACAACATAACTTGAAATTACCCAATTGTTAATTTGCACATACAATTCTGCACCATGCTCAAAAAAAAAGAAGGCGACATAAATCTGCAATAAATAGTTGGTTCGTAAATGGAACAGATGTAATATTAGTTTAAGTAAAAATGTACAAGATTTTAAGTTAATAAAATTTGAAATCCAAAATACACTCTTAATATCTTAGCTTGCAATTCCGTTCGAGTGCATGTAGCTCAACTGTAGTGACGGTAGTGACTAAACATTTACAGCGATAGCGGAATACGGGAGATCTTAATAAATCGTTTCAAAGCTCGAATTCTTTACCTACTCGCGATTCATCCGAAGTGGTACCATTTCGTGGTGTTAATACACTAAATATTGTGTATATTTCAGCGCAGTGTGTTAAATGCAAAGATTCAAACTCCCGGAAACCCTCGCGGTAAAAAATCTGTTAAATTTCGCAACGTTGAGTTACTTACTTGAACGCAACTAAACTAGAAAGGCACTATTGCCAATTGAAGAAAATATAAAAGTACGTATAAGGTGTACATAACTTATTCCACTCAAATAATCCTCAATAACTGCACGTGGTGCGTCTCGCAATTACATAGAATTTCGCACATAAAACTGTAAGGGATATTGCCAGCAAAAGGTATGACACGACGCATGAAATCTCATAACACTAGCACGATCCGTATTTCAGTCTAAACGATGGGACGCATAACCGCTAGTAGAGAGATACCTGGGGTTGTTCAGTAGTGCAGCGGCGTCGACGGAACAGCCATGCAGGGGTTTGCTCCACAGAGATGTCCTCCAGTTGCAAATAACTTCAAGTGCAACAGGTTCTTGCACCGGGGGGAAAAATCTCGTAGTTGACACACTGGGGAGAAGCCTTGCGTTCAAAGGCTACCACTTGGATTGAGGGTGCCCAGACCGCGTGGGGGTCCTCCAGATGCACGACAAGCGATAATTGAGCTCCAAAAGGTCGTAGACGAAACAGGAGACTAACGTACTAATTAGGGGCTACGACAGAAGCCAGAGCTTAGGGGCACGAAAGAAAAAGCCTGAAAATTACACGATATCTGAATTCGACGTCCAACGGAAGCACAAAATAACATACCAGAGCTGTTGGATGGCCTGTAAGTGGATTGCAGAAATATCTAATCATCCCAATATAACTGGCTTTATTTCAGCAATATAACTCAATATTTCCTAGGGCTGATCACAAAATCTACCGATAATTTTTGGAAATTACTTGATCCACAAAAGTGAAGTATCCCAAAATCACATGTAGCCCCAAAAGGAAATAATCTCACCAAATCAGTCTCATAAAATGGCCGCCGGAAATCGTACTAAGAATGTATTCTGAAAATTGTATTATAATCCCCTAGAATTTTCAAGGGTTTCCAAAATCATCCAAAAATGCAAAAGTGAGTATGCAACCAAATCTACACCTAGGAACTACAGGTCAATCTAACTACATCTGAATGTATTTAAGCAAAAATCATACATATAAATTCTTGACTGCACCTAAATGTAAAATTACACGTAACAGGATACAATTTTAAGTCTAATCAAAAAATGCAAGTGCTCCTTTTTTCGTGCCGGTGAGTGTAGATAATAATTAAATATGGCAATAAATCATTAGAAAATATTATTATATATTTTGTTTAATGTGCAGAGCTGACCTAAGAAGAAGGGTTATTACACCGGAGCAGGGTGCTTTCATTTTGATGGGACACTTTCGTAGTGGTACAAGAAATGCCGATGGAAGTTGGAGATATTCATTGCAGTCCTGCATTGAGCAATTTATGGATTCTTTTTCGGCAGCGAACATTGCTTACGATACCTTCAGGAACCACAAACGGGTGATTGTTAACGCTTCCAAGAGATAAACTGCATTTGTAAGGGGAAGTGTTGACTGTTTTAACAGAAGAAGTGATTGCGGATATTCAAAGACGAATAGAACAAAGCCCTAAGAAATCCGTTCCACAATTATCAGCTCAAACAGGTAAATTCAATTATTAAAAAATATTTAGGCAATATTAATTATGACAATTAGTTAGAATAATATGATTAATGACATCATTCTTTTGAAAGTTTATCCGTTGGCACTTGCCACAATGCTTTAAAGAAACGGCTGTACATGCACCCCTACAAAATGTCTGCTGTTCACCAGCTACATTCACTCGACCATGAACAACGAGTAGTTTATTGTCAGTGTTTCAATGGGAATTTGAACAATAATGATTAGTTAAACGTTACATTATGAGACGTAGAATAAATTTATGTTTAGAAAGAGAAGGTGAACATTTTCAACACCTTTTCTAATTTTATATTTTATGTTTACAGTTTCCAAACGTTATTCTGTAGTTTGTGTCATGTCCTGTGTTGCAACTTGATTAAAAAATCACCGACTTTTGCTCCCAATAGTACTCTCCTATATTTTGTACCACCTTTTTCGATATAATAAAATAAATAATTTATTTTTTGTTATTTTATGATGATAAAATGATTCGCAACCATTATTAAGTTTTAGAAAAAGAAGGTGGGGATGTTCGACCCCATTTTGAGTTTAATTTTTGTATTTTATGTTCTCAAGCGTTATTTAGTCTGTGTCGTGTCTACGGCTTCGCGTCCTCGTAGTCTTCAACAAGCCTCCTCATCTGCAAAGTATCACTTTCTTACTTTTTAATGTAATATACTATTTCTGCCTGTCTACTAATGATGTTATACGATTCTCGCATTTTTCATGTTAATCTAACAATAATCAGAGGAACACACAGTTTTGATGCATTGAGATTTATACATTAATTAATACATTATTTATGTCCAGAGCTTGCTGATATTATTTTCTTGGCCGTTGTTGCGCCATGCACTTGGTTTCTAAAACTTCGTCACCCGAATTCCCGATTCCTGTGTAATATGAAAAAAAAATTACATCAAGACCCAATTTCCAGTCAAAGCCTAAACGAAAAAAAAAATGTCAGAAATTGTATTGAGTACAGAGATAGCTTTCATTGTGCTGCATATTGGCGGTTACTACACATATAAGTAAAATATATTGACATTTTTAAATGCCAGGGACAACCTTTTTAAGAGCACTTCCAAAAAAAGTGACCCATAAAAGTGATAAAATTCAAACCACTACAGCTCAAAAGCAAGCACCTGTAGTACAAGGAATACACTCCACGCTATTTCTTAAAAAAATAGTTAGGTTTCTTAAAAATCGTGTGTCATGCTTTATTCGAATATAGCCAGCTGTTCAGTTTTCTACTTCTTACCGCAGAACAGGGCAGATTGCTTTTTAATAACTAATAGCTCTCCTCTGAATACTTAAAGATGCCACGCAGACTTATATATTAACCTCTCTTTGAATTCATGCTTCAGTAGTATTTTGTCGATATGGACGGATATATAATAAGCAAATATTTCTCTTGGCAAATCAAAATGCTGAGATATTTTGGTATATCTGTTCGAGAAAGAGAAGGAATTCTCTACAAACTGTACGCAGCCATTATTCCAGTTTTAGGACTGTCGTTGTCGATGTGCCCGACGCACTCAATTTTTGTCAATTTGCATCATCCACGCGTTTTCGTTGAGAATATGATGTTTAGCAGTGGGTTTTTTTGCAGGTAGGTTACTTATTACAAAATAATTATGTAAATATATGATGCCAATACAAGTGTTTCAGCATTTTCTAAAATATTCTTCTTGTTCCTTATAAAGAAAAGGATTAGAAATGCGTTGCCTTCCTTAAACAAATGAATTATTTGTGACACACATAAAGAATGGAGGGATACAGAAGAATTAGTATCTCGAGCTATCTTTGTTGCTAGCACACAGGTGTTAATTTTATATAACTGGAAATAATAAAACGATAAATCTAACGAAATAATTTTAAGTTAAATTTTATCACAAGATGTTAACAGTATTTGCAAACCAATGTAGGATAAATAATGTGTCTACACTTTCTAGAAATTAGTAGTGTGTATATTAATTCAGAAATTTCTAGGGGTTTGTCATCATTATTCTCGCATTCATATATCTTGGAAGTGCATTTGTCGGACCTATAGTAATTTGGTGTTGTACGGGGGTTCTACTGTTGCGATGCCTTTCGGCGATATATCATTCTTTAACGTCACTTACAGCCCTAATTACGAAATCGCTATCTTTGAGCAATGTGTAGCTGCTTCTTCTAGTGGGTTTCTAATTACATATCGAGTAACATATTTATGGGCGCAGTAATGGCCTTTTAAGTGCCCAGTGCGCAGTTTTGCAAAATGTTATTAGAGATTCTGTGCAACGAAGTCATTCGGAGATGCACAAAGTAAGTTTGTAGGTATGTCTTTATTGCAGGTAGACTGATACGCAGCTTTTAGGATTCACAAAAAAGCATCGGAGTGGACATATCTGAAGAAAGAGTTAAAGAGATCGTCCACTATCATCTAGCCATTACGGATACTGTTAATACTTTTGAAGACATTTATTCTATCCCAGCACTGATTGATTTCCTAGGAATGATTTGCTTGTTCTTGCACGTCAGCATTTTATGCTGTTGCAGTAAGTATAACTCGTATGATTTACTTTATTGTTATTACGGGTTTCTGTAAAATAATTTGAGTATCTATTGCTTATCGACTCCACTAAAATTAAGTTTTGTATAGTAAACGATGAAAGATTTTAGAAAAAAATAGCGAGTAATATGTTCTGGTGGACAGGGAACATTCCTTTTAGTTAGCATAGCTGTGTGATCTCTTTATTTGCAGTTATAAATATATCAGTTATTCATTTGTTTGTGGTTGTTATCCGCTACTTAGTAGTTTTAGAACAGTGCAGTAATCAACATACTACTAAAATTGGAAAACTATTTGTCATAAAGCACACAGAAGCTGTTATAGTAATAGTTATATCTGTCAGTGTGGTCAATTCTGCAGGTCTCACAAGTAATGTTGTATATGCCCCTTCCATCAACTCCAGTTCAATGAGATAGTTAATTGTTGATAAATCTTAGACAAGGAGGGAAGCATATCAATCCCATATTAAAGCCGCAAAAGAAATCCATCTTCTGAAGAGCAACATAGATTAAAAACAATATTCTTTCAAGAGCCTAAGGAGCTATGCTAAAATCAAAATACAGAAAATTATAGAGAATTAATTGGAAGAATGATACTTATAGAAGCCACTGAATGTTTTCTGTAGGAGGAAATAACGAAGTTCAGCATTAAATAAGGAAGACATGGTTTGGAACTGAGAAGAAATATTTTATATCTTTTCGGGCCATGCAGCAAAATTGCAGATGTATCCTAACCACTCCTTTACGAAACACTTGAAAAAAAGCAAGAATTTATCTTCTATATATTTATAGAATGTATATATTTCGTAAGAAGCTGCGTGGCGCAGATGGGTTAGCGCCAGGCTTGCATTAAGCAAGTCTCGGTTCGAATCCGCTGGGGTCGGAATTTTTCCGTATCCTTGGCGATTAGAATCGGGCTCAGTGAGACCATTCACAGTTGGGCACCAAATTAACTGTGCTCTACTCAGAACCACAGGCCTAAGAGATAGAGTAACAAGGTCAACACATCACCAAGACACACACCTCACACAATGGTTGCTGCGCAAGCACCAAAGGCGCGATCCAACTCTGTATCCCGAATCGGGGCAAGTTGATCATTGTACCGCCAGATGCCAGCGCATATAGCACCAGCCTCGACACCGCAAGGTAAATGAGGTTACAGATAATACAAAAAAAAATATATTTCGTGTATTCCCAAACTACAA
>OW679197.1:106615144-106767326 GCA_940337035.1 Agriotes lineatus | reverse complement strand
AAGCAACCATTTGTTTAGTGCCCACTCTGTACCTATATGTTGTGTCCAAATATGCCTTTTTTCTTCAAGTGTATAAACCTGAGACTTGTGCAAATTATTACTTTCATTTAAGTAATAGGTCTTGAGTTAAAGCAAAAATAGAAAGAGTTTATTTTTTCTTATTTGCTCACCCTGTATATATTTCTCCTAAATTTTTTCGGCTTTATGCCAGGTAGACATAGAATATGCATGCAAAGTATCGTCTTCCTCCAAAAAATAGTTTTAGAGTTATACCGGCAAAAGACAGACGGAATTGAAAAAAAAACTGTTCTTTGATATCTAGGGACCCTGGAAGTGAATATCTGAAGAAATTTCAGAAGGTAATTTTTTATCGATTACAATACGTTCTTCGTCTTTTAGACGAGGCAAGTAAAAACTAAAAATTAAGATGCTTTAATTCAAGGTATAACAAAAACCACCTTTAGATTAATAAATTTAAATCTCTCCGAATAGAACAAAGAACCAGATTTAAACAATACAAATCCCGTAATGTAGACACAAGAAATAATGAACACGAAAAAACGAAAAATTCTGAATAAATTGATTCTACGAGTATTATCAAATGAAATCAGGTTTTGAAAAAAAAAACAAACAAACACATCAAAATTATACAGTGGCCGCCAAAAAGTCGGCATCGTATGGGAGTTTTTTATTATTTATTTTTGAAAAGAACTTTTTACAACAATAATTTGTGCTTGTCCAAAAACCTCTTTAGCCCCTATCATACATACCGAGTGATTTTAACTTATTTAGAAAATGGCGTTTTCGAAATTGTCAAAATCTAAAAAGTGCTATTTTTCGGAAATTAACTAAGATTTCAATGAGATTTCTTTAGAGTGTTAGTTTTAGCTAAGTGAACAATCTCAAGTCCAGAAAACACACATTTTTCTTTAACTTTAGCTAAACGTTAATTTTTCAATTTTTTAAATATTTTTCAAAATTTCACATACCAACAGCGTGTGGCCGGCTGGTGCTTGCGTGGCGCCAGCAGTGAAGTGGGTTCAAGCCCCACACCCGAGCATTGATAACATCGTACGCTCTCGGGCCATCATACGAACACCTTTGATGGTCGTGACCCCTGCGAGGGCATTCTTCCTTAATTCAAGGGGTTAGGCTAGCCACCTACCCAGGCCGCGGATTAAGATGGCTTATAAAACCGCACTCAAGTGTGTGAAAGTAAGAGGCTCTCAGTCTATATTAAGAGGAAGACGAAGACATACCAAAACTTAATTTTAAAATTGACATTTTTTTATGTGAAGACTAACGATTTATAATTGTAAAAAATAATATAAAATGTTAATTACTCTTTTAGATTTTTTATTATTTACCGAAAAGTGATATGTTCGCATAATTTTGAAGTTTTTGATGCAAGGTGCTTTGTAAGAGAAGTATTTTTAAATGATAATTAATATCTAGTTAAATGGCTTCTACGATAAAAACTCTAATCTAACCCTTTTAATGAATCCTGTACATATTCTTTTACAGTTGTCTAAATGAGAAGATTTTTCTTTATACAGTTTACATGTTCTAAAAATTCTTCTCATTCAGACAACTGTAAAAGATCGTTTACAGGATTTCTGTAACAGTAATTCGCTAACAGGGTTAGAGTTTTTAGAAGCCATTTAAATAGATATTAATAATCATTCAAAAATATTTCTCCTAAAAAGCACATTGCATCGAAAACGTAAAAATTATGCGAACATATCACTTTTCGGTAAATAATACAAAATCTAAACGAGCAATTAACATTTTATATTATTTTTTACAATTATAAATCATGAAAGTCGTTACATAAAAAATTTGAATTACAATTAAGTCATGGTATGCGAAACTGAAAAATATTTTTAAAAAAGGAAAAAGCTAAAGCTAAAGTTAAATAAAAATATGTGTTTTCTGGACTTGAGATTGTTCAGTTAATCAAAACTAACACACTCTAAAACAATCTCATTGCAATCTTACTTAATTTCCAAAAAATAGCACTTTTTAGATTTTGACAATTTCGAAAAACGGAATTTTCTTAATAAGTAAACGTCACTCGGTATCTATGATAGGGGCTAAATAGGTTTTTAGACAAGCACAAATTATTGACGTGTAAAGTTTTTTGAAAAATCTAAAATATATTTTTTTTACTTATGTGATGCCGATTTTTGGCGGTCACAATACCGCTAAACTGTCAACTATTTCTCCTCTTCTTCGATGGGTATTAAAACTATACAAAGTGCTCGTAATTTGCAAATTCAGTGATTTTGCCTTAGTAAATGAAGCACGCTATGTATCTCTGTATTTCTTAAAAACTCTTTCAATAAACTTTCGCCTAATAGCTTATTTAACACCCCTAAATTCAACTGGTTTTGAGATTTAATTTATTCCAGCATTTCTCGGTCTTTGTGTCAGCAATGGCTGGATTTTTATTTTCTAAACCTAGTTTGTGATTCCTTTAAATAAAGCATTGTAGGGGCCTTACATTGTTTTTTTATACTCACACTCGCATAGTTGGAAAACAGTTGAATTCAGAGTTATCCAGTAAGATATCAAAATAAATCTTTTTAAAGGGGCATTTTAAAATGCTAAAATGTGTAGTGCGTTTCCTTTAAAAACCTCTGAAATCATAAAATTTGCAGACACCTTGTATAGTATGAATGCTGAGAATCACCATTTTACACTCGAAAGGTAATTCACAAAAAACGTATAATGTTTTATTTTTATTTCAGTATCTCCAGCAGTTGCCTGAAGTTTAGCATTTTGTGCATAAAATCGGTAACATCTCCAAAACAGTTGATGTTAGACCCATACAAATTTATATTAAAACTATTGGTATTTCAATGCAAAGCTTTTAACCTTCCTAAATATAGAGTAATAACTTTGGTTCGCCACACTTTTTGAGCCATCCTGTATAATCATAAATATTGTAGTAATATGCAACACTTTCGTACCTTCAACTTTTATATAAGCTATTTTAATGTAAATCTTCTAATTTTAGAGATATTTCCCACCCCGCATCGTTGACGGATCCTGTATTAAATGTTCAGTGACATGCGGTTGTATTGAATTTACTTAAATCCATTACTAGCGATAAGCCCCCGTGCGCGTTTGCCAAGTCTCTAAGGCGTAACAGTATGTTTCATAGATAGAGGCGAGTACTACTGGCGCACCTTGTTAGGTGTATATGTGTATTACATGGTCGCGCCATCTAGAATAACCTCTACCAACTGAAGTGTATAACTGAATATGTGTACTGTCAAACTCACCTCCACCAAAAAATCTGTTAAATCGATGCTTGTTGCACCATCTGTTGAATGGAACACTTATACATGGGGATACCTAGTCGCCTCCGATTTTTCGTACTGGCCTCCAAAAATGAGGCCAGTTCTTCGTTTCGACGTATGCTTTCGGAGGCGAGTTTGACGTTTTGGATATATATATATCTGTTTTTGTATCAAGTGGAGATCCGGGATAAATGTTGGACTACCCGAGATCCACCACAACAGAACGATTTTGCTGAGTATATTTTCCACAAACGATTGCCTAATCCGTTACTTAATCCCTAACCACGGAGAGGGGAAACAATTTCAGCACTTGACTCATTCGTGATATAATGTAAACAAATTGAGATCCGTGATAAATTATATACAAGTAGAGGTCCGGAGGTGTATATGGTGATGTACGTAGCATAAGATGAGATCCTGCAAGGTTGCCATACCTCTTGGATAAGAAAGCAATCATAAAAGAGGAATGCTTGCGAAAAGTTTTGCTTATGCACGTAACTATTTTAGCAGTGGAACGACAATTCATTATGTTGTAGTCTTTTGAAACTCATATTCGAAATAAAATTTCCCATAGAAAACAGAATGCCTGAAAATCATTGAATGTTTTTAAGTAGTAGACCTGGATATAAATTAAAGTATTCGTATACAGCCCTTATAAAAACAAGTAGCTGTCAGAACGTTTTCTTATATTAATATGTAGACTACAGTACAGCTGTATTTTCACAGTTGCGGTTCATTAAAGACATAATACTATGTTTGAAGGTCATCCGTGCAAAACCGGCTATATCCATTTGTTTTTCGAGTTTTCGTTTTTTTTCTCGATTTTGCATCTTTAGCTTCAGCTCTATCGACAACTAAAGTGATTCTGTCCAAAACCGGCTATATCAATGTTACAATTACATTTGAAAAGCAGGTTTTAGAGCAAAACTGGCCAAATCCACGTTTTTTCAGCAAACCTGGCTATATCCGATTGCCATTATGAAGAGCCTGCCGTATTAATATAAGTTAACTTTTTCATTCTGTTTAATTTTTTTAACTAAGAATGTGCGTTATTTTGTAGTTTATAGATATATTTTGTCATTATTTTAGAAATATAAAGTTTTCTTCCACATTTATTAACGGATTTTGAAGCAAATGTTTTTGAAAATGAAAATATCACATCAATCAAGCACATTAATGCCCACAAGACATAAAATTGCATTTTTTTTATCTGTAAAGGCCAGGAAATGGGAAGTTTTTGCCATTTTCCCAACATTTTACGAAAATGGATATAGCCGGGTTTGCACGGATGCTCCTCATTTAATTTAATTTTTCATCCACAACCTTGTTTACTGGCCCTCGACAGCCGGCGGAATATGGCTTTTATGGACCGAAAGTCTATAAAATTGGTAATCAGTAAAACAGATATCAACAATCCAACAATCTAATATAGCAATATCAACAACCTACAAAGAAATCACAGCACACCAAAAATGCACAGCACCAGCCTGTGCCCAAAATACCGAATTCTTAATTTTTGTCCATTTCGATAACCAAACTAAAATAAAACGTTGTGTGTACCGTGTGCTATAATATGGCCATTATGCTCTTAATATATAAATAACTATTATTTTTTATTTTGTCCAAATGGAAATGCTAGTTATGAGCAACCTCGAAAGCTTCACTTTGAAAAATGTTCATTTGGAAGGTTTCCGGTAAAGAAATATTCACTTTCAATAAGAAAGTTTCTTATTATTCTTATTATTTCTTCAAATAGGACCCATTCATTGTTATCTTCTTATATCCTACTTTGATTTGTTTTCCTTTTGCTCTTCTCTTTCTATTTTTCTGATTTACGCTTGCATGTTTCTTTCTACTAACGTCATTTCATGATCGATGTATTCTTCTTTCCCTTGGGATCATTTTTATCTTATATAACCTGTTGTTCTTTTTCTTAGGATTCCATCTCTATACTAACTATTTCCCCCTGTTTTTCTCTTGCCTATGATGTTCACATTTTTAACATTTGTCTGTATTCCTACTTCCCTGCTTAGGAACTGGTTTATTACTGCCTCTAACTTTTCTATCCTCTCTGCTAATTGCAATTTTAATTTTTCCGTCTCAGCTCCTTTTTCCTGATTTCATCTCTTAATTTTTTCTTTTTTACGTATTTTTTATATTTGTTCCATAATTTCCTTCATAATATTTTTACAATTTCTCAATCGCCCATGTTTACTTCATTTTCCTGGTTTGGTTGTCTATTTTGGTCTGGGTACCTGATTATTTTTTTCTCCTTCCGAAAATTTTCTTTACCGTGTTGCTATCTAGCTCCCTGTCCTTTTTCTTTTTTGTTCATCTCTTAAACATCTTTATGTGGTTACTTCAGATTCTTTAAATTCGATAAGGTCGCCTCTCAGCGTGGCTTACGCTGCAATACACTTACACGTACTCACGTCCATTTATTTCGTATTGTTATAACTGAGATTTCCGATTTTTTTTGTTGCTTACTTTCTCTTTTACTATGTTATACTACCACTTTGCAAAAATCAGGTGCGATCGTCCCGTTTATGAGATTTTACCGGTACGATTTCACTGCGCGTCCGTTCCGCCTTTATTGTTTGGGAATACCCCAATGATGCGTTAATGGCCGTTTGCTTGCAAACAATGGGCCTGTGGAATTGCCTCCAAGATCACCTAATCTCACACCTTCGGATTTTTTCTATTTTAATCTAGATTATTTAGAAAATAAAATCAGATGTGCCCAGTTATCACCCTATGAGAAAGGCAAAGAAACCAACCAAGAACTCCGAAAGAAATCAGAGGCGTGTGTTGTACAAAACATGTTGAGCAATTTATTGGATCGACGGTGCTTGCTGTCTGTATAACCGAATAAAATTACCAATCCTTAGACGCGATTTTGGGCAAAACTTTTTATAGAATCCCACTGAAATTCTATACATACAAGAGAAAAAGATGAAGAATTTAGAAATATAACCAAAAAATGCATAATGTACTTCCGGTTTAACCAAAAGCGAACAAAATATTTGAAATTGCTACCAAATAGCAATGATGATCTCCAACAGCCAACTATTAATTTTGTTTAAATCGTATAGTAATAAAAAGGTTATCGAGTGTTCTCTTTGATTAAAGGCACTCTGGAACAAAATACGCCTCAATGCACATTTTTAAGCTTTCGATTTCAATTGAAAAGTTTCCAAAAATGGTTGAATCTACTAAAAATAATCCGAAATTCAAATTTTCCGTTGTATAGGTACATATAACATAATATTAATAGTAATCGTGCTACTTTTTTTACGTATTTTGCCACACCACAAAATAACAATATTAGAACATGAACGTTTCGGAAGACAAATTTACTGCCATTTACAACAATTAACTGTTAAATTAACTATGAGAGCTTAGCTTATTTTATTGGAGATCTAGCAGAGTGCGACTAACCTCCTCAATAAAACAGTGTGACACTGACAGCCGTCTACTTGATTACATCTTGGATATGGATAGCCAACCATTACTTAAATCAACTGATTGTGTGTGGACAAGCATTCGTCTTTGTTCAGTAAAATATACGCAGCTTCTTTAATTTCACGTCTAGTTAATATCGATTCCTTAAATTACATCTTTGTGTTATACCAATGTATATTGTGGTTGTTATTCCAAGCATGATCTGCTATTTTAGATATGTCAATCTGGTATTTCTTAATCAAATTTTGGTGTTCTTTAATCCTAACTTCTAAAGGCCTTACTGTTTCACCGATATAGTGTTTCTTGCATTCACACGGAATACTGAAATTTTCGAGAACATCGCTTTAAAGTATTAAAACAAAACTCGAATAAAAATCAAGTAGCCATGAACCAATGACTCTGTCCTAAAATTATGACAGTTCTTCATAGTTTGTTTATATGTTTTTGTTGTGTGCTCTTAATTAAATAAATAATTTTGCGATATTTGAGTGAAAAAGAACGAATTGAAATTTTAGTATTGGTCACTGTACGATGTTCTCGAAAATTTCAAAATAGAGTACATATCATACTTTTTAGCGTATTTAGTCTTAGAATTTCATGCTCTGTATAAATCCATCATAAAAATTTAGGGTTTCCATTAAAAAAAGTATCGCTAACGTCATAACTCAAAAACAAAAGACAATCTAAAAGTAACAACTACAGCAAAATATGTCTTATTTAAAATAAAAATTGAGGTGTTCGAGGATTTCTTTCAAAAACATTTGATAAAAGTTCTATTATATGTACATGCATTTCTTTGAATGTTGTTCTTCGTTGAACGGTTTCGTTTTTGTAAGGTATTCATAGTTCTGAATACCGTCCTAACTAAATCTATTTCCAATTCGTTTAATTTTATCAGACATGCCTGGAATATAAGGTATAGTAAGAGTGTTGTATTTTGGAGTATAATTTTTCTGTACATGCGTGTTATTGTTTCGCATATCAAAAATGTTCCGAACAAGAGTCTCGGAATAACCGTTATCATTTAAAACATGTGTAATAAATTTTTTCTTTATTTTCAAGATTTCATTATTAGATCAAACAACCTTGGCTTTATTGTAAAGGCTTTTTACAACATCTGTCTTTGTGTTTTTGTGATGGTTGGAGTTAAAATGTAAGAACCTATTGGTGTTGGTTTTCTTGCGGTATGCTGATGTTTCAAAAGTATTTGTTGTTCGCGTCATCAGTGTTTCAGAACAAAGTGATTGATTGTTTCGTTATGCTTCTAATGTGAATTTGATATTTTTTTATTGTCAATATGTTCAAGAAATATATCATCAATACTATATGGCCAAATTGCAAAGACATCATCAACATACCTCCACAAAACTATTGGTTTGTTTGTATATATGTAGACATGTTGTTGCTCAAAGTCTCCCATAAAAATAAATTGAAACAACAAACATTAATAAAATGCAACTTAAATATTTTAAAATATTCCGTGTTTACCCATCACTAGGAAATACTCGCCTTGGCTCATTCGTGCAAGATATAAATAGCGACGCGACGTTGCCAACTATGCAGGATCTCAGGTTATGCATAAAATAACAAATACTGTATAACTTGTGGAGCGCCCCCTTTATCGCATTTGGTTGAACTATTTCTGTATAAAAATTGATAAAAATGGAAAAAATGAGATCCGAACAAAAATTTAGAGGCACACTACCCACACTTGGATTAAATGGAAAAACACGAGATACACATAGAAACAAGGCGAGATCCAATTTGGATCTCGACTTGTTCAAACGGATCTCCACTTGTATACTATTTATCACTAAAAGATCTCGACTTGTGCAGAAAACATATATATATATATATATATATATATATATATATATATATATATATATATGCATTTAGTACTCATACACCTCCAAACGGTATGTGCTTAGGTAATATTCGCCTCCGTTTTGACGAGTTCGCCTCCGATTTCGGAGGCGAAAGCGTTTTGCGTTGTTTTCACGTCCAAAATTGGAATTTTGGCTGCCTCTATCGTTTGGTAGATTTTTGTTCGGAGGTGTAAAAAACCTACATACACCTACACACATATACCATAGTTGGTGTTACTTCGCACAGGTGGCGCTGTTGTTTTATACGCATAACACATGTAGGTACTAATCGCCTCCTTACATCTGAAGTACGAGTTGGCCTCATCTTACTGGCAACACTGCATGAGGCCAAGGACCGTAAATTAGATAGAATAACACAGATCTCGCGCTGCATTCGCCAACTCATGCCCGACCCCCGCTAAACCCTTATCAAAAACTGCATCACTGTGACGTCAGAACAAGGCGATCGAGTTTTGCTTATATTCGTGTTTTAGACGATTTTTTCTATTTTCGGCTGTTTTTGAGTACTTTTGATAATTTAAAAATTGTGTTTTAATTTGGGAGATATAAAACGTATTTTTCGTATTAGTTTTAGTTAAAAGTTTAGTTTAAGATATGGATATTAGCAGAGACACAAAGTGCTTGTTGTAGGTACTGATAATAATAGTACCAAATAAAAAGTTCATTCTTTGGTAAAAGTATAAAATAAACATAATTTAACAATGTGCTACCAACGTTCAATTGCGCTTCTTAAAACATCAAAATTAAAATAGTAGTTTTTGATGGTGGCAAAACATACTTGGTAACTTAGCAATTTATTAAGTACCACAGTGAAAATATCGCCTAAAATTTTTAAGAAAGAGAAGGACTTACTTTTGAGTATCCTTTGAAAGGACTATATAACTCGCATGTATTTTCGTGATTTTAAAAGCAAACAAGCAAAGAAGAGAAAAAGTACTTACGGTGTCTGATTCCAACAAAAAATTTGAAGTTTATACTTCACATCTCTGTCTGTTGTCAAATCTTGCAGTCGATTTTTCAACCACAGTCTCGTCATCTAATTACTAATTAGCATAACGAATGGATGGATTCATAAGATTCCCATAAGCAGCTGGAGTAATAATAACTACCTTCCAATAGCCTAATGCATCGTCATATAATTGTAATGTTTGAAAAAATTAACGCCTCGCGATTTCACTTTCTAGTCACAAAAGGACAAACATATTATGATAAACAGACTTGGTCTTAAATTGAGTTTATTTATGGTAGTCGATTGCAAAATCTGTAAACTAAAACCTATTCACTAACATAAAATACACAAATGAAATTTTTCAAGCCAACGATTTGCCTTTGTCAAAACGATAAAAGTTAAAAAATTATTTATATTTTGTGATAAAAAGTTAAATCGTGGGGCGTTCATTTCTCTCTTATGTGAGCTTATTATTAGTGACAGCGCCCCACCATTTAACACTATTATCACAAAATGTTATAAGTGAACAAAATATTTTCTACTATTTCGTACGTTTTGACAAAGTAAAATCGTCGACTTTATATTTGTTTACTTTATAGAAATTCTACGTGTGGCGTACATTATGGCAGAGGTTTAGTATAAATAAAATATCGTAGAATTAATTGAGTCGTAGTATTTTTTATGCCAGAGGTTCTTCTCTCATATACATCTACTAGTAGTGCGAGTAAAACGATATAATTTCCTATAAATGTATAGAAAAAAAAAACAGACGCCCCCAAAAATACTGCTAAATATCTATTTCACTATCTGACATAAAAGTTTTTGCATCTATTTTAATAACTTGTTAGGGCACAATACTTCGAAAAAAAAACTTTTCTGACCTACGGAAAGTCCCTCATCTTTCTTAGATGAAGACCCTATAGGTATCGAGTAGAGACATTTATTTGCCACTATTTAAAGATATAATTTATTTGAGTAAAATATTCTCGTAATGAGAAACATTTTTCTGTGTGATAATTACATCAAATGCTACCTACTGAAAACTTACCATTTCTCTTTATTTATTTTTCAAGAGTTTCAATGAAAATAATAACACCACTACTTCATTCACATGTATAATGACAATTCTAGGTTTA
This sequence comes from Agriotes lineatus, assembly GCA_940337035.1. Lineage (NCBI taxonomy): Eukaryota > Metazoa > Arthropoda > Insecta > Coleoptera > Elateridae > Agriotes > Agriotes lineatus. The sequence continues at coordinate 106,756,585 of OW679197.1, read as the reverse complement.
ATAACCACAAAACTAGTTTATAACAAAATGTAAAACATAAACATAAGGAAATACAGGTAGGTAATTATATAAGCAACGAAAATAAAATAAGAAACTACATGGCATTTCTTCATATATAGTATGTAATAATACTACTACTTGATTCACAAGTATAATGAAAATTCAAGGTTTGATAAGTAATCACAAAATTAGTTTAAAAAAAATGTAATCTTAAACATAAAGAAACATAGGTACTAACGAAAGTACATTTCGAGTTGAAACTCGTAGGAGTACTTCTAAAAACAAATAAGCAAACACGTATTTCGTGATTTTCCAAAAATCAACCCCTTAGGGGGTGAAATGGGGTAAATAAGCCTAAAATACGATATGGGTGTCGTTATTGAGGTTTTTTGGGACGTTGATGGCATTTATTTTTAAGTCCAAGACGGTGGCATGACATAAGGGAAGGGACGGGACGGAACGGGACTGGACGGGACTGGACCGGACGGGACTGGACGGGAAGGGACGGGACGGGACTGGACTGGACGGTACGCGACGGGACGGAAAGGGAAAGGACGGGACGGGCGAAACGGGGCGGAACGTGACGGAAAGGGAAGGGATGGAAGGGGAGGGGACGGGACTGGACGGGACGGGACGGGACGGGACGGGACTGGACGGGAAAGGACGGGACGGGACGGGACTGTACGGTACGGCACGGGACGGGACGGGACGGAACGGGACTGGGCTGGACTGTACGGTACGGGACGGGAAGGGACGAGACTGGACGGGGCGGGACGGAACGGGATGGAAAGAGAAGGAAAGGGCTGGGATGGAAGGGAAAGGGACGAGACGGGACGAGAATCGACGGGACGGGTATCGACGGGACGTGAAAGGACGGGATGCGATGGTACGGAGACGGGGACGGAGAAAGGGACGGGGACGGGAACGGAAACGGGAATAGGATGGTATGGGATGGGATCGGATGACAGAAAATAATTACTCACTATTTAATACACAAATAACGAACCTTGCGCGAACGAAGTCGCGGGTAACAGCTAGTTAATCCATGAATGTCGATTTAACAAAGGTTTGCATTTATGACAGTTATAATTTATATCATAACAAAGAGATGGCCTTGACGCGCAGGTAAATGTTTCTGCAGTCAGTAGCTATCAAAGTCAGTTATCAAAGGTAATTATAAATGTACACATTTTACTTTATTCATTACATAATGCTTTAATTAATTAAAACACATTTTACCTCTAACGAAAGAAGTAACTAGAATAACTTTATAACCTCACCTCCAGTTCGAAATTCTAAATATCACACCAGCTGTTTACTTTTAGCACATGGGCTAAAAGGAAACGGCTGATTTCTTTAACCACGCTAAACTGTAAAACGTCACTTTTAGTGAAAAAAGCTAGCGCTAAAAGGCCTACTTTTAGTAGTGGTCGTAGAAAAAATAATTTATTCTTAGAAGTGATCTGGTTTTAGTTTCTGTATTTGTGTAAACGTTTTGTAAATCACATTTCGACAAATGGATCTGAAGTATGCAACTTGTTTGAAAGTTGTTTCAGGTTTCCAAAGGCGAATTCTTTCAGTTGCCGGACAGCAAAGTAAATTACAATTATTACTTCCTTTTACGATAAATATTCACCCCAAAAATTCGAAATTGAGATCTTCACGTTTTCGGGTCCCCTGAACCCAAAAACCATGTTTTTATTCATTGCTCTGTCTGTGTGTGTGTCTGTGAACAGAATATCTCAAAAACGGAAAGATGTATGGCGTTGAAACTTCATATATAAGTTTTGTGTACTATGTAGATAAGACAGCAAGCTTTTGAAGAAAATCGCATAACCTGAAGTAGATGTTTGCTCTTGTGATTTTTCTTTTTTTTTGGATTTTTCAAAAACGGCTATAAAGATTTTTTTGAAACTTTTACAGTTTTATTACATTTTTAATGTGTATTGATGTGAGATAGGTGATTTTCCAGTTAAATACTTTGAAAATGGGTTTCGTTTTTTTTTCTATTTTTTTTTATTAACGCTTAGTTTAAATAGAACACCCGGTATACTATTACATTTTTGAATTCCGCTTAAAATTTTAGAGAACATTTTTGAAAATTGTTGACAAATGATTAAAAATTAAAAATCAAATTTTTGGCTAATTATAAGAACACTCTAAAAGGAAGGTTTGTGAGTGTAACACACCAGATTTTTTTAATACTAATCGTGAACGACGATTCATCTTCATAATAATGTAACCGAATTTTATCTACAAAACACACAAATCGCACCTTCTGCGCGCTGATCACTCTTGTTTTGATTTGAACGAATCGTGGCCACGCTTAGTCATAGCACAAAGACGCTGATTGAATGACTTTTAAATATTGCATACATTGATACATTTGGCAACGTTGCCGGAGGCAAACTCCACCGCTGTATTTAACATTTTTAAATACACTGTGACGAATACGTATTGTTTATGTAAGGAGTTCGCAGCGCACTATACACACTTTTGAATTTTATATGAAAAAAAAATTAAATTCAATTACCCCTCTCTGTTTGCCTTTACTAAGCGAAATGTGGGGGTGCTAAAAATATCAAATATACTTGTCTAACATTATTCTTCTTGGTGGATGGGTGGGCGTCCTAAGAATATGAGGAGGCAAACAGGATACAAATGCACATATATATATATATATATATAATCAGCTTAACAGAAACATCCAGATAGCTTGTCGAAGAGACAAAAATCAATTCTACAGTATGTTATGCAAAGAACTATAAAACCAAGAGGATAGAAATAACTCGAAAGATCTATATAAAATAATCAAACGTATAACTAAGCAGTTTAAAGCACAATCTTGGGCAATAAAAAATGAGTAAGGTGAAAAAATAACAGAAATAGTAGAAATCTTAGAATCTTGGAAGAATACTGTGGAAAGTTGTTCTATAACCTAACCCAACATAATCCTGCAAGGCGAGACCTGCCTAATATGAAAGAACATGATATTCTAAAAGAAGAGGTCGAACAAGCTATAGAACATCTAAAAACATGAAAAATAGTTTTTAACGACGGAAACGGAAACAATTAAAATATTTCCGACCACCTGATCCACCTCACTCAAACCGATATAGCAATGCCACGGGGATGGTAAAAATCGATCAAAAACTGTTCGACAAATTTAAAATAAGAAAAGGTGCTCGTCAGGGTTGTGTTCTGTCTCCAGTCCTTTTTAACGATTATGGAGAACACATCATGAGACGAGTCACAGGAAACAGTATAGAAGGCATCAGAATCAACGGTGAACTGATTAATAATCTCCGTTACGCTGATGATAGTGCTATCATGGCAACATCAAAAGAACAACTACTTCAGTTTATACAACGACTTTCATTAGCAAGTGAAGAATATGGTCTACATCTTAATAAAAGTAAAACTAAATTACTTATCATAGGTAGATTTGGGCAGAATAGACCTAACACGAACCAAATTGGAGGATATGAAATAGTGGATCATTACATTTATCTCGGATTATATATCAGCAATAAAGGCGACCCAACAGCTGAAATAAGGAGACGTATACAAATGAGCAAAGATGCCATGGCTAAGCTGAACCGAATATGGAAAGATGGGCAAATAACTAGAGCAACCAAAAAATAGTAAAATCACTAGCGTTCTCATACCTATTATACGCATCAGAAACTTAGACGATAAAAGAACGCGACAGAAGAAGAATCGGCCCATTCAGGATGTGGTGTTGGCTTCGCATGATGAGAATATCCTGTACTGAAAGAAGAACAAACATCTCTCTCTTAGTTGAACTAAATATACAGCAACGTCTCTCCTCTACAATATACAGGAGGATACGACAATATTTTGGATATATTGCAAGAAGAGAAAGTAATAGTCTAGAGCGAATGGAAACAAATAGTCAACACTTCAATAACCTTACAACATGATACCATTTGATCACGACATTTCTATATAGAAGTTAACGACAGCAGAGAGATAGTTGAGTAATTCAGTTGCCTCGTTCTATGTGAGATTGGTATGCATACCCGGTTGTGAGGGGTGTTTGGTACTGATATTTGCTTAGGGAATAATTTAGCCCTCGTCGTTGACGGATTTTTGGGCCAAGGAGGTCGTTCGACCCGAAAGGTGCTGCCCGTCAAGTTAACGTGCAACTTCGGCATAATAAAACTCCGGCTTAGTAAAACTGCGGCCTAGAGCACTCGTATCTCTGTTGGCGCATCTTTCCGTCCACATGCTATTAGTATAACTTAGCACGTGGACGCCCACTGCAACGTTGGCTACCCCCTGTTCCGTTTTGTGTTGGTCGAGAGCAACGCTTTTGCCCCGGCGTCAAAAGCCTTGTTAGTGGATTCTATGGTACCTGTCTGGCTGGAGTTTTGGGCTAAGTAACAAACTCTCTCGAAATCCGGATCCCTCAGATCTGCTTTCATTTTACCTTGTTGAACTTTTCACTATCAGAACTGTTTTTGAGCGGATCGTTAGGCTTTTTGCGTTAGCGACTGCTATAGGCATCCGTCAGATGTCCTCGATTTATCTTGCGCTGAGATTTACCCTCTGCGGTGTTACTTTTAGCTTCAAAATAATGATATTCATTTAAAAGAATTTTTACATCTCTGAGCAAATTCTTCGTACAAAAAGACTCATTGGCGTCCTAATTAAGTAATTTCATTTTGTAATAGAATCCAGCCATCTTCACTACATCTTAGCCGGCCTTCGCGTCTGTTTACGTAGTCTTGAAGTTAATTGGTCTTATTTTTTTATGGTAGTTTCTAAATCTTCTCCTTTCGAATTACCTTTTATCGGTGCGTCTGCTTCGAAACGTTCGATACTTAGACAACTGAAAGCTTATAAAACATGTATTTGATTACTTAAAGAATGTAGGTCGCAATAAATCGTAGTAAATTGGGGATACTCTACAATGTACCTGCCATTTGTCAAAAACTGACCAATAAAAATCGGGAAAAAATATGAGCGAATATATTTTCCTAAAAGTTGTTCAAATAAATATTCTAAACAAATGTACTTTAATAGGAAAATATATATTATAGGATTTCTTAATGCAAATTGGTCGCTACTGCGAATTGACCACACTGTCATACAGTAATACAGTCGCTGTAATGTTAGACTTCGCGTTCGTGTAAGTCAAAAACTGAACCCACATACCAAATGCACTTGCATTTCTTTTGTCGCAACTTACACACAGAACCAACCTTAGAAAATGCCTGTATGGGAATAGCAACGTTAAAAGACTGAATAAGGAATTCACATAATCAGTTATAACCAAATACGGTATAAGTCAAGAATGTCTGCCATCCCCCACTACCTTCAAAGTGTATATTGAATACATAATACACTCGATTCTAAAAGAATAGAAATGGGAAGTAATCATAAAAAGACAGCATATAGATAATGTAAGCTACGCCACCGATAACTACTCTCCTCATACCCAAGCAAAAGACTGCACTCAAAATTATCAGTAGTAATATAACAAGGGCGAGACATACTTAACCGATAATTTAGCACACACCAACAGTCGAGTGCTGGTTGCAATGAAAACTGTCCCAAGGGTTTGCCTGAGGGCAGTTTGCTAAGGGCTACTGCTTATACTGATTGGAGACTTATTAATTTGTGTTAGTTTCAAGAACAGCGCTCTTCAAAATTTCTTCCGTGAAAAATATTTTCGAGTAATGTAGCGAGTGTCAAGTTCATCTACATTTATTTTAAAATGTTGAAAGAAGAAAAGGTATATCTGAAAGATTCGCATAAGTATTTTTCCAATTGCTGTTGTACTGTGCATAAAGGGCGGGATTGTCGCAATCGTCATTATTCCCTTTTCAGGCGATATTTCGTTATTAGTAGCAGCAGCAGTAGCATTTTCAAATTCTCATTGCATGAAGAAACCACTTACACCTCCATGTAGTTTATGAAAAAAAGGGTTCACTCTAATTATCGTCATGAAAATGAAGTGCTTGGTATTCGAATTCGATTGAACAAACACCTTTCTATTTTCTGAAATATATATTTTGCAAGTTAGCCTACCTAGAGCGAAAATTTATAGTGAAAAGAAAAGACCAAAGTTGTTAGTATATTTACCAAGCAACAGATTGGTTGTCGGACATTCGATTCACAAATCTGACAAAAATTTAGTGAGAAATGTGCAGCACAACACTACTAAATCGCTTAATAATCACGTACTATACTAACCACATGTTTACACCGCACATTATTGCCAATTGAAGATGCAGTGGTACTTACTATTAAGTCTCATAAACGGCCAAAAATGTTGTTGAGGTGATAGCTCCACTTTGGGCGCCAAATTATGCTACGGTGACTACCACGTTCTAACGCTTTTGTTATTTTATAATTGACTTGAACCTTTACTTTATTTTATTCTCAATCAATTCTTTTTAAAATTGAATTTTAATTAACTCATTTGCCCTATTTAATTCTGGATTATCAAAATTATTAATTGCTAGCTTCGGTAGAAACACATGGCTGAAACACATGACGGATTCTTTATAATCTAGTTTGCTTATATTCTGAAACTTTATTTTATTATTTTTATGACAACTTGTACATCTGTCAACTGACACTTCAAACCAGTTTTTCAAAAATCAATTACAAATACTTCATCGTTACATTTTGTCTTTCCACAATATCAAATGGTAAGTACTCCCTTAATTAGAATTAACTCACTTCACTCTTTCTAGTTTGTTTCAGTTTTTATTTTAAATACCTGTATTCGGTTACCTGTTATTGGACTCGACACTTGCCTCTACTAAGCCTATTGCATCCAGCAACCTCACCAAGATGTCCCAACTTCCAACCACAACGTCAGCACGAACTCCGCCAAAAACATACGTGGATCCTCAAAGACTTCCTTGACCTTTTAACACGACAAGGCACCTTCCAACCCTTCCCAGCAGCAACCACCATCCATGTCGTCCCACCAAAATCTTCAAGAAACCGACAACCCGGCACCATGAACCTCGAGCAAGCCACAAGATGTTACTTCAATGACAAGCTTGTCGAATCAGAACTCCTCCAGATAAAGAATCTCCAATCGACCCTATAAAAACGCTCACTCTGTTAATGATCCCTATGTAAACCACTCCCTTTGAAAACCATTCCTTGTTATCCAATTCAGTTGATGCAATGTAATTTCACAATAAACTCAAGTCAGCATCCCCTTCCTTTTATTTGCTTTTGTAGATTATAACTATACTTTGGTTATCTGCACATTTTCTATCCTTTTAACTATTTACTTTTTATTCTTTTACACCACACCAATTTTATTTCTAATTTTAACCCTTTTATATACCAAATATCTTTTTAAAACCTTTATAAAGGGGTTTATTTTTATAATTTCAAACGATACAAATTGTACTACATCATTTTTTACCAAATTTTTACATTCCAATCAATAAAAATCTCCTTAGTGATCTAGCTTATATTATTTTACAGTCCAACACACTATAGTAGCTTTATTATATTTGTCTAATACCCACTATGTTAAATAGTATATTTCGAAAAAGTGTTTGCCATTAACTTCCTTTTTCATTTCAGATAGATTAAATTATGTTAAAATCCTACTGTTTCTTATTTAGCTTCATTTAATTAAATTTTAAATTCTATATCCTTTCTTTACCAAATACATTTTAATAATTTTGATATCCACTTCATACCTAAATTCATCTTTGTAGTTTTTACTACTGTGTTCTTTTAATCTTATTAATCGTTTTACTTTCCGCGTCTATAAGACGAAGGAAGTATTGTAATCACGAAAGAATCTCCTTCCGCGATATCTTTAGATCTTTACGTTTCAGAATCTCTAGATGACGAAAAACAGGTTTTTTCAATTCTGTCTGTCTGTCTGTTGGCCGTATAACTCAAAAACTATTTGTTGGAGGATGACGATATTTCGCATGCAGATTATATGTTTACCTGACATGAAACCGATCAAATGTATACAGGGTGAGCACATTTAAAAAAATAAGCTTTGTTTATTTTTACGTTAACTTTGGAATAGATAGAAGTAATAATTTTCACATAGGTCAGGCTTTACGCTTACCGAAAGTAGGACTCAAAATATACAGGATAATGTCATAAAAGAGTCGAAACGTCTCAACAATAAGACCGTTCCGTTAAATAGAGCCACCGCCGCATTCATTTCAATAAGGCAGGATGGCGGAGTAGGACTCATCGATACAGTTACGATCGCTAAACCTCAACGGAATACATTTTTTTTAATTTGCAAATTGATCTAATTCGCGTGAGGAAAGTTCCCTGCAAACCCCTTTACAGATGTTTTCTATCTGTCGATGGTACTGTTAAGGGCGTCCACTATACTGGATGTGTCAGTTGTGATAAAGCTTTCAGCGTCCAATTTGCTGGTTGCCAACGTGTTCACGTCCAATTATAAACTTGTACGTGTCGCTAAAGACAAAAAACATGTTTCTGTCGCAGGTTTATACTGCTCCACATGTACAGTCATGTTCAAATAAATTTAGGACTCTTGTAGGTTAAATTCAAAAATATCTCTATGTACTCCACGCTGCTAGTAAAAGTGATAGATATCATTTACTTGCCAACGGTTAGAGGTAATTAGATATTTCAAAGAAATACCTGAAAATTTCAATTTTTAACGCAACATACATTTAAAAAAAATGTTCCACATTTATTTGAACACGACTGCACTTGTTACGCTTAATTCGTGGTTAATCTCATATAAGGACAAGAACATTTGAAGAAAAATCTATATCTATAAAAGACTTTCTAATAATAGAAATTTGAATCTCTGTTTCTTTTATGAATGCATTGAATTTGTTGATTACTTTAACGAACTAAACATTAATTGCAGATGTCGACATTGAACTTTCGGTATATCGAAATTGTATCGATCCCATTATTCGCGGTTTCTTTGCAATTTATAACTTCATTTTGGGGGACAGAACTAATGTTGCAATATGAAGCTATAGGAAACGCATGCGTTGAAGCTAATTACGTTGGTTCCGACGTCCGCTTCCAAAAAGGACTTTGCCTTATCATACAGAGAAGCCAGAAGGGTGTTAAATTCACGGTGGGAAACTTTGTACCTTTATCTTATCAGACGTTTGTATCGGTAAGTATCTCATGTGAGCTGCTTTAAGTGAAAGCTTGGAACAAAGTCTGCTTATGTATAATTCGCTGATATTTTACTTAACCTTTAGTTGACCATTATATATTTTTTTGTAAATTGAGTTCTTGCTCTATTTCTGATGTTTTCACTTATACTGCTAGTTTGACGTTTATTAGCACAATGTTGGAACGCTGGTCTTAACTTAATTCTGCAGTACGAACTTAAAATCTGACTACAGTTCTCAATAAATTATTATTTAAGTAACTGTTATATACATACAAATTGGGTAGAATAAGCTGTAATTAGTAAATAAAATATTTAGCTTTAAAACACAGTATACAATGTGAAAACTGTCAAACTACTACGGCTAACCACAGGTTAAACCAAATGTCAACGAATTGGAGCTGTCAGCCTGCTGATAGGATCTCATAAACTGTGCACAGCTTAACTTCATTCTATGGCTAATAACATAATAACCGAAAAGCTTGCTTCCAAATTAAGAATTTGATTAGAGCTAACAAAACTGTTATTCTAATTTTATCCAACACGTTTTTACAGTCTTGGTAATTTTTGTGTGACACAAAGCCAACAATATATATTGTTAAATATTTTTCTTTTTTAGGTGGTGAAAGGATCTTACTCCTTTTATATGCTGCTCCAGAACCTTGACCTCTAATGAAATCTCACACATCAGTAGATATGGGTATTCTAAGTACAACACGTAGAAAATATGATTTTAAGTACCTACCTAAGATAATACTGTTCTTGTTATACTATACACTATACTACTACCATATATACTGTGTTATTAGATATTATACTATACTATTGTTTAGTAATATGTTTAGATTTCTTTGCTGTTACAGTGGTAGACAATTGCAAGACGGAACTTAAGAATATATACTTCAAAGAAGTACTACTCTTAGAGTAGATTTTCGATACCTTAACGGTCAGTCTTATAAAGACCACTAATCTGACGTTAACTTTAATTCGTTGTTAAAATAAAAAAGCGCATCAAAACGTTAGTGCTTATGACATTTTATTCATTAGTAAACAAATCTTGATGCGCATTTGTTTAGTTTAACAGCGAATTAAAGTTAACGTCAGATTACTGGCCTTTATAACACTGGCTGTAAGTGTTGTTGTTATTAACCATAAGTGTATATATACGAAAAAAAAAGAATTGCACACATGACAACTGAAAGAAAAAGCTTTCTTCACCTCTCACTCGCGAGGTTAAATTTAATTAAGGCGTCTTGTACCCCTTAGCGTTTTGATAACTGATATGCCCTGTTTGTTTACCTTGCTAGCTCAGTATGCATACACCTTTTAAATACTCAGTCATTGTACTGAGCAATCACTATTTATCAAAGATGACGAAGATGATTTAATTCGCACTCAGCCAACAGCCGTTAGGCCAATTATAGGCGTCGCTGTGCAGTTCTGTGCGTTCTTGAGATACAATAAAAATACACACAACAAGTAATTTTTTAAGGCAAATATATTGACTTTCAAACACATTAAAATTAATAATGAAAAGAAAATAGGATTAAGACCTAGAACCACTGGTTATTTCTAAACGCAAAAATAAAGTAAGAACGGACATTCTACGGAAGCTATACCTTAGGGATACTCCCATTTACCTTTACAAAATGACACAATAATTATATCTGCCACACAATTGCATTTAAACAAAAGTAAGTTTTGTAGCGTCCGCTTATCGCTGAAGCGACAATCATTTTCTCTAGGTATTAAGTTACCTGGCATCGGAGCTGGAAAACAGCAACGTACCCTCGAATTACGATCGACTGAAATTACGTTGCCACTGGAATAACTTGTGTGCGAATTCCATACGCAAGAAACTGGGAAGTCTCTCGCTTCTTGCTTTGCCGCTGCTTCGTCGCCTCAGAACGTCTCAAGATACCTTTGGGGACGTCGCAATTTGTACCCTGTAAACAATTGAACTGGCGTTGCTAGCCAATCAAACGCTGCTTGCTGCACTTAAAATTCATTCAGCAAACGTTAAACACCGCTAAATAAGACTTTATTAATAGTCCATGGAAATCGTACTAAAAAAGAGGTGTTGCCTTGCATCAAATGAGGTAGTTCTGATTTTTTGATATGTTGTATCGGATGAAGTGGTAATGACAAATCCGAGTTTTCGACCTCGGAAGCCCTCCGGATCATTGTTAAATACTTGAAAAACCGCTAAATTTTAGGACTTTTTTCAGTTTTTGTTAATTTTGACCACCAAGGACTAATGTTACAGCAAAAGTCATTATATACAATTTTAAAGCAAATAAAATTTGCAACAAAGTGAAAACAATTCGGTCTTGGTAAATCAAACAGTTGCTAAGATACAGCTGTTCAAAGTTTCCAAAAATAGGAAATTTTAGAGGTTTTTTTTAGTTTTCGTCAATTTTAACCACTAAGGACCTATTTTACGAAAAAAGTTATTGTATACGTTATTAAAGTAGACTAAATTTTCACCAAAGCAAGACAAATTTGGTCTATGTAGACCTAATAGCACCTGAGATACAGCTGTTCAAAGTTGATGCGATAATTATTATATTTAATTAAAATTAAAACCACAGGAATAAAAAAGATGATATTCGCAACCCACAATACATGGAAACAGTTGACTGACGTATTCAACGATGTAAACTGTTAATACGAATGTATTGCGCAGGTCTGCTTCGAGTAGTGGGTCAACCTGTAGACACAAGTGTAACTAACTGCCTCTATTGTCTATTCGTCAGTCGTTCACGTCTATTCGGCCGAGTTAGATATGTTCTAAAAGTTACGTGACGCGTTCAGTTCGAAAGTGAATTTATAATAATATGATGGAGAGTGCACGGGCCTCCGTGGATTCCCGTTGCTTTATATGCAATGATAGTTTGAGTGAAGGTGAAGTGATTTTGGTGAAACATAGAGGAGTGGAAACCCTGCTTACATGCAGTGTTAAATTAAAAAACCGGGAACACGAACGTTTACTGAAGGAAGTGCGCGAGATTTCGGTACATCGTGCGTGTCAAAAAAGATACACCAATCCAAAATTGATAAAAGCAGCTGTGCAACGTGGGGAAAAGGAAGTGAGATCAGCGAGACCTACAAGAAGCTCTTCTGAGCAGTTCAACTTCAGAGAGAACTGCTTTTTATGTGGAGAGCAAATAACTGTTGAATTCATTGAAGCTCAGAAAAAAAACAAGCCTGAAAAAAGAAATAATGTGATTGCCGTGGAGAACTTGCAGCTGGTTTCAACCTTATTGAAAGCAGCTGAGAAAAGAGGCGATGAATGGGCACTGAAAATAATAGAACGCATCTCAGAAGATACCGATTTGCCTGCACTAGATGCAAGATATCATCGGTTTTGTCAGAGGAAGCTGTACAGACCTGTTAGAAAAGGACTACAGAGGGGAGAACATACTCGTGGCACTGTTGATGAAGCCATGGATAAAATTTTCGACTTCCTAGAAGAAAACTCGGAAGAGTGCCAGTTTTTCCTGACAGAGTTGACTGAGCTGTTAGGTGAGAACCCACCTGATGTGCGAACCATTAAAGGTCGCTTAATTAAAAAGTACGGAGATGACGTAGTACTAGTTACCACATCAAACAAAACAACAATTGTTTGCTTCAAAAATACTGGATACAAAATTTTATCAGATGCCTGGTATGCTGAACAGAAATCAGATCCCCAAGAAGAGCGACTCCGGGTGGTTAAAGCAGCAGCTGATATTATCCGGGAGGATATTCGCTCTCAAGTGTACAACACAAAAGAATACCCGCCCTCACATGATTTTTTGCGGGATGTGGATTCTGTAATACCACAGTCGCTGAAAATGTTTATGGAGACCGTGATTGTAAAAAATAAACGAGGTTGTCTGGATAAGTGGCGTAAAAAATGTGTTGCTCTGTCACACTCAATAGTGTCAGCTGTCAGACCTTCCTCATTCATATCTTCATTGCTTCATGGCATAGGTGTTTATTTGTATCACAAGTTTGCGTCCAGTCACCTTGTTGACTTGTTGTCAACCATGGGGTTTTGTGCGAGTTACAAAAACATCGTAAAACTAGAAACCTCTGCCATCCTAAGACCAGACCAAATGCAATTGGAGCAGAGGAGTTTTGTGCAATTCACCTTTGACAACGCAGATTTCAATGTCAACACATTGGATGGATTAGGCACCTTCCACGCTTTAGGAGGTATAATGATGGTGACTCCCAGTGAATCAATTATCCCAGAACAAAGTTTTGTCCGTGTGGAAAGATGCGGTGCTTCCCAGCTTATGCAACAGAGACCGTCTGTGCAGTTGCAAATCTACCAACCGAAAACAAACCAAGGTTTGGCTGCCGTCACTATTGAGGATGTGGACAGTATTCAACAAATACCTGAAGACATTGTGCCATCTTCTTCGGATATTGCCTGGCTGCTTGGCAAGAGTACGAAAAAGTGGAGTATACCTGGATGGAATGGTTATATGGAACAGGCTACAAATCACCTGCCTTTCGAAACGACAAAAGTTGTCTGTCTACCTTTCATAAATCATCCTCCGTCACAGTATGACACCTTATTAACCGCTCTTCGGGTGGCCAATGAGAAATGTGGTGTCTATGGCCAAAAAACATGCTTCGTGACCTTTGATCAACCACTATACAAAAAAGCTAAAGAAATAATAGCAAACTGCGATGACTCCGAGTTGAATAATGTTGTTGTGAGGTTAGGTGGTTTTCACGTACTTATGTCATTTATGGGAACAATAGGCAAGATAATGGAAGGTTCTGGATTAAAGGAAGTCTTTTCAACAATTTTTGCGCCAAACAGTATTGAGAAGATAATGTCTGGACACTCTTATGCGCGTGCTGTGAGGGCTCACACTCTAACCCAGTTGGCATTAGCAACAGAGGTTGTTAAAACTGTACATCTGACTGATGAAGATAAAGGTGTGCTCGATGACGTGTTCTCCAGCTTTGACCACTCCACCATCTTAACATTACTCGAAAATAAAGAATTCCAACTTATTCAAACCAAGTTTACTAATGCGCTTGATAATCTTGAACTTAACGGACCCACAGCAAAGCTCTGGGTTCAATATATCCGAATGGTAACTTTAGTGAAACAATTCATTGAAGCAGAGCGAATGGGAAACTGGGATCTGCATCTCAAGACTATCCACAAAATGCTGCCATTTTTTCATGCAGCTGGCCACTTATTTTATGCCAAGTGTGCCCACATGTATCTTCAAGATATGTTGACACTGGAAGAAAGAATGGATCTTTTCGAATTCCAACAGTATACAAAAAGTGGGTACTTTACAATTCGACGCACCAAAAAATTCTGGTGTGGTGTATGGTCAGACATGACGATTGAACAGGTTCTTATGAGATCTATGAAAACCTACGGAGGTCTAACCCGGGGTCGCGGAATGACAGACGGTGTGCTAACCCGATGGACATTAGGAATGGTCTACCTCCAAAACGTATGTACAGATGTGGAAAGCTACTGCGACATTATGAGTGGTACGTCTGAACAGCATATTGATATACGACCATCCAGAATGACCAGAGACGAACAAGATGCAGAAAAACTGCTTGACTTCTTTCACATTCACCCTCCATTTCCCAAGAGTGACTCCATAATTTCATTAAGTAGTGGGCTCGTCGGAAGTAAAGAGGTTAACTGCCACAATGCTGTAAACATTGGAAAGGAGATGATGTCAAAAGTTATTGGTAAAAATTTTGAAAATGTAAAGTTTACTAGAAGAAATACAGTGAACACGCTTGCCTCTGCTGTCTGCTCTGTTTCAATTGGAGAGAGAAGGGTGACCATTAACCCTCTCACTTTGTTCCACAGATTATGCATTTTGAAAAAGACTGACGAAGAATTGAAGGACTTTTTTACACATGAATTGTCACCATTTCCCATGGCACTTTTTACTGAAGATGGAATCAGAAAGGGTACGAAGTCATCATTTTACACAGCCTTCAATCCTGTGAGTCTGGATGAAAAGCAGCAGAGGAAGGATACGTACGTAGTTGTAGACGGTGGACATCTACTCCACAAAGTTGTGTGGCCTCGGAGTGTGTCTTTTGGGGAAATTGCCGCCAGGTATGTCAAATACTTGCAAAATCGCTACGGTTCAAATATAACAGTAGTTTTCGATGGGTACCCATCTGACGCATCAGAAAAAAACACCAAGAGCTTTGAACGTCTCCGTAGAGCTAGAGCAACGTCCTCTCCTGATGTTATCTTCGACGAAACAACCATTGCTCCAGTTTCTCAGGACAAGTTTCTATTAAATGACAGGAACAAGCTTAGACTTATCGACATGCTGAAGGTGCACCTAAAGAGGAACAAAATTCTAACACTACAGGCAGAGGAAGATGCTGACCGGTTAATAGTAACCACAGCCATTTGCATGTCCGCTGCCTACGACGTCGTCAAGATCGCCGGCGAGGACATAGATTTGTTGGTCATGCTTTGTGGTTTGCCACGAGATGTAGGAGACCACACCCTTTCAACATACAGACCAAAGAACAACATTATATTTGAAAAATGTGGGAGAGGAAAAAACCCAAATATCACCTATTCGACGAATTCCTTTACGCACCAAGCACAACCCGAAATGGCACTGTTCCTTCATGCATTCAGTGGTTGTGATACAACATCAGCCCTTTTTGGTCAAGGAAAAATGAAATTTTTATCGACGCTGAAAAAACAGCAACGCATTGAACAAAACGCTGCAGTTTTCCTTAGCCCCAATGCCACACCTGCGCAGGTCGCCGAAGCAGGAGAGAGATTTCTCGTTTCACTGTATGGAGGCAACATTGAATCCCAAAATCTCGACGACCTTCGCTTCCAGCGGTTCACAAGGGCAGCAGCTAAGTCCAACATGAACCTCGCCAGGTTGCCTCCAACCAGGGATGCTGCAAGATTTCACTCTCTGCGAACCTACCACCAGGTAAAAAGATTTGTTGTTGGTTTCTTTTCAGGTACAGAAGTGGCTGGGAGGTGAGAAGAATCCCCTCGATTGGGGCTGGATGCGGAGTACACAAGGCATCATTCCTCAACTGATGACGAAACCACCAGCTCCTCAAGCCCTGCTAAACATGATTTCCTGCAACTGCAAAAAAGGTTGTACCAACAATTGCGGTTGTAGGAAAGCAGGACTCAAATGCTCGGCTGTTTGCAACCACTGTAGCGGTCAATCTTGTGAGAACATACCAGACCTGATGTGTGACGACACTGATGATGAACCACTTATCGATGATCCAACATCAGATGACGATTTCGACTTGCCTGAGCCGGTCGATGAAGAAATGCTACCGAAGCAAGCTGCCCCCAACAGAAGTGCTGTGGATTTAGAAGACCAGCCTGGTCCATCAAAGATGTACAGAAGTACGACTAATAACAGTTTCCCACACAGTACTGATTATATACAATGATGTGTTTCATATTACAACAAAAAATTTCAATAATAATTTTATATGTGCTACAACGGTTTTTTAAATAAATTATAATGCTTATTTCGTTAACGACCGTACTTCATATTGTTTAATATTTGCTTACTAACCTCATCAACTTTGGACAGCTGTATCTCAGGAACTATTAGGTCTAAATAAACCAAATTAGTCTCGTTTTGTTGAACGTTTAGTCCTTCTTAATAATATATATATAATAACTTTTGCCGTTAAATGGGTCCTTAGTGGTCAATATTGACAAAAACTGAAAAAAAATAACTAAAATTTCCTTTTTTGGAAATTTTGCAAAACTTTGAATTGCTGTATCTCAGAAACTATTTGGCCTACCAAGACCAAATTCATCTCATGTTATTGCAAATTTAATCTACTTTAGAAGTGGAAATAATGACTTTTGCTGTAACACAGGTCCTTGGTAGTCAAAATTGACAAAAACTGAAAAAAGTCCTAAAATTTAGCGGTTTTTCAAGTATTTAGCAATGATCCGGAGGGCTTCCAAGGTCGAAAACTTGGATTTGTTATTACAACTTCATCACATACAACATATAAAAAAATCAGAACTACCTCATTTGATGCAAGGTAAAATGTATCAATTCCATGGACTATAAGCCTTCCTTATTTAACTTTCCGTAGGCGATATCATGCAATGCACTAGGAGTCGCTTATCAACGTGCGTTTTTGGGCCGGGTACGTAAGTTAAAAATCCCAGCAAACACCGCTGAAGCAGCAATATCGAACGCTATACACGCGAAAGTTATTGATGCACTCAACACAGACCTTTATTCGCGCACAGTCAGTTATGCTAAGCTAAAACGCTTAATCCTAATTAACAATAAACAAGCATCTAAATGCAAACTGGTTAGATATGTAATCCTGAAATTAAACCATCCTAGCAAGGATCCAGATTTCTGTTTCACAATGTTTTCTTGAATAATCATATTTGATGCTGACACACGCATCTGGTTGAACGTTGTCAAATGATGATTATATTCCATCTACAAACACTAAAGCGGCAAAAAGGTTAATGCAACCACTTTTTGAAAGCTGAGCCTGTAATCCCATTACAGGGTTATAGATCAGCATCGCGTAACGCATTAATATTATTATAAGTTTTCACATGTGTTGTGCCTTTAATATAAAAAACTACGTATAAGTTTCATCTGGTACAAGGGTTTCGTCTCGGGGATGCCGAAAGACAAATTAAATTTTCAGGTGACTTCTAATGCAAGTACGCCTTGATGCTAAATTGGTTCTAGAATAATGTGGTCTGCTTTACGAACAACGTACTATTCAATAACCGTGTGGGGTTGCCAGTTCTAAAACGGGTGCTTCCCCAGGTGGCGAATAGGGGCAGGCTCACCAGATATCTTGGTTACCGGATAAGTAAAATAGATGGCGTGGACCAAAACTAGCAATTGTCAACAGGCACCGGTGTTGTTAGTACCGCAATAAGACTACTGATAGTTGATTTCTTTAAAGGCTTATCACCGGACACCATCAGACGGAACTGAATCAGTTTGTGCAGCTGCAGTACTGCGGTGTATAAAGAAAGGGGAAGCCACAACACTACATTCCCAAGAAAGTTATGAATAGTAATGTATAGCTATGAATGATTGTGATTCTAATGAGATTTTGACTGGCGATCCGACTAGCACTCGGCGCTCCTCTACGTCCAAAGTGGGTAGTGTCAAATTGCATACTATCCATGTGGAGGTGGCCCGCTGGACACCACATGCAAAATATGCGACTAGTGGATGTAAATACAATGGACAAAGGTTACATAGTTTATTTTCTAGTCCAGTCAGTGCGAATCAAAACGACGTTGCACTTGTAATAGATAATAAAATACAAAAATATGTACTCGCATAAAACACAGTCAAGGATAGAATTTTATCTATGAATCTCCAGGCAACACTATGTATATTTCATATTATACAGATCTACACTTACACAATGGATGCCACTGAAGAAGAACTCAACGCATTTTATAATGCATTGGAAACAGTAATGGACTCTATACCTAATGGCAAAATACTAGTCGCTGTTGGAGAATTTGGGTCGTGGGTAGTGGGTAGATACTCTTCGAGATCCAGTGAAGGTAGGTCTATCTCAGGGAGTGGCGAACCTGCCTTAACCCAGCACTTGATCCCCCCCTCTACCTCTTTATCTAAGAGGAACCAAATTGTAGATACAATTAAACAGGTGCAAAACAAATTTTGTCCAAAAACAAAAAAAGAACAGAAAGTTAGATAAAAAATAAAAAAAATGGAAGAACGAAGAATACAAATGAGTGATCCAAACACAGAACCGCAAGAGATAAGAACATACAATTAAGAAATATCAAAGGCAATTACAAAAGACAAGAAAATACAAAAATGAACAAATAGTGTGAACTATTGAAGAAAATAAAAGTATGAAAATCATGAGGGAAAAAACAGAAATGGTAAAAGAGAAATATTTTAGTAGAAGGACAAAAACGGCAATGTGGTAACAGAGATACTCTATTTCACACTGTAAAAAAAATTATACAACGCTATATAAATCTCAGACAGATCAAACAAGAGAAGAATTACTACAAAAGATACAAAACCGGGGCATACCCGATATTTCCCGTGACGAATTATACCACGGAATCAATAAACTGATAAGGCTTCTGGAGAAGACGGTGTAGTAACGGAGGCTATAAATCTTGGGGGAATCTGTGCAACCATAGTCAGAATATCCCAACCCTGTGGAATGACTCACTTACGATATTGCTCCATAAAAACGGAGACAAAATAATACTAGAGGACTATAGGCCAATTAGCCCGCTTAACCACCTCTATAAGCTATACACTAAAATTCTAACGAACAGACTAGAATCAAAATCCCAGCTCTATCAACCAAGAGAACAGGCCGGATTCCGAGCTAGCTACGTGACAACCTAAAATGTGTAAAAATTCTAATTGAAAAGTCTGTCGAATATAATAGGCCTCTGGTTCTGATCTTTGTCGACTTTCATAAGGCATTCGATACTGTTGAGTTAACTGCCATTATGAAAGCATTGAACAAATGCCGTATCTAACATCGATACCCAAATGCTATAAAGAATATATACAACAAAGGTCAACCTTCACTCTCATACAGAAAAGATCAAAATAGAAAGAGGTGTCAGGCGGGGTGACACTCTGTCACGAAAATGATTTATTACTGTTCTAGAGTACCCTTTTAAAAGCTTAGAGTGGGAGACCAAAGGCATCAGCCTCGATGGGGAATAACTGAACCATCTCAAGTTTGCATATGATATTATACTCCTATCTTATAGCCAGGGAGAAGCTGTAATCATGATCCAAGAACTGAAATATATTACACAGAAGGTCGGATTAAAGATCAATTTCGAAAAGACAAAAATGATGACCGACCTAGTTCCCAGTCAGTTGTTACATGTAGATAACACCGACATAGAAATGGTGCAAAGCTATATTTATATCTGGGCCGCAAGGTGAGGATTGGTAGAGACAACCAAACAGCGGAACTATCTAGAATAACAACATTGGGGTGGGCAGCATATGGCAAACTTTGCGATGTCTTTAAAAATTATGTTCGAACCACATTAAAAAGGAAAGCTTTCAACGTATGTGTCCTACCTGTTCCCACTTATGGTGGAGAGACCTTAACCCTAACCAAAACATCGGCATGTAAACTACAAAAAGCACAAAGTAAAATGTAATGCTCGTTGCTTGCCATAAATCTCATAGATAGAGTGCGGAATGAGGACATTCATAGAAGAACAGGCGTGGATGATAGTCTGGAACGAATAACAAGGCCAAAGTGGAGATGGGTAGAACACATCGCGAGAATCAACAATGGCAGATAGCCTAGGAAAACTCTGGAATGGCGACCAAGAGCGGATAAATGAAGCTGAGGCCGACCGCCAACTAGATGAACCGACGACATCAAAAGAATTAGTACGAATTGGATAGCAATCGCTCAGGATAGGAAGAGATGGAAATTCCTTGGGGAGGCCTATGTCCAGCAGTGGACAAATTAGGGCTACATGACGATGATTGGGGCTTTAATGCTAACATAGGCAATACAACGGATGAAGAGCGTACGAGAACATGTGGACAAATATGAAATTGTTACACGCAATAGAAATGGTGAAATACTGCTTCAGTTCTGCATTAACCACTTTGCAATTATTGCCAATACTTTATTTCAACACCATATACGCAGACATGGGCATCGCCAGATGGCCGTTCTAGAAATCAAATAGGCTATGTGGAAATACGAAAGAGGCGACGGCGATCTTCCTTCCTATCGTCAAGACCCCTTCCCAGTGCAGATCATAATACAGAACCCAAATTGCTGACTTACTTTTTGCGTATAGCAATGAAAACGTCCAAAAATTCCAATGTTAACAGAAAAAACTACCTGCATTAGCAGAGAAGGCACCCTTTATGGATTACATTGAACGCAATATACATCCTATACAACACATCAGTAAAACAAGAAGTCTAAATCATCTATAGCTAGAGTTAAAGCACCTATTTGTAAATGCTATCACTATAACACAACAATATAAGAAGAAAAGACAACCATGGATATCGTTACGGTTCAAAAGCCACGTAATCATAGAGCTCGTCTATTGGCCCATTTTTGATTTTTGGTTACCCGCTAATCTATTTCGCGCAGTTGCTGTGGTGGAATTTAAGATAATGGAAAGTATCTTAAACGAGCGCTGGTTTCAACTCGTAATTTTCTGCTGTCTTCACCTGCCGACGTCAGCTGTCGTAAACGTACCTGTCTTGGTCGTGTAATTCAGTATGCCTCCTGCTATTGAAGTTTTGCTTGCACAGCCGTTTGTGAGGGACTTTAGGCACTGATTTATCTAGAAAATAATTTAGCCTGTGCCGTTGACGGATTTTATGGATTAATGAGGTCGTTTGACGCGACACGTGGCTAGCCGTTTTTGGTCACGAGGTAAATTAATCTCATTTCGCATCCTCTTTATGCTTGAACTATTTAGTGTAATTGCTGCTTGATCTTGCAGCAACTCCGATCGCGCATTATTTTTTTATATTTATTAATTTTTATTTTTTTAATTTTTTGTACTTAACCAACAGCCGTTAGGTCAATTATAGGCGTAGCTGTACATTTTATGGGGACTTCCCACCCCACTAACGACTGTCATGATGTTATTATGACATCCGGGACCAACTATTGCCGTGGCAGCCGTACCACGAGGCGTGAGGGAAGCAGCCGTGGAACTCCCATCCAAGTTCTGACCAGAAAGAGCGTTGCTTAACTCTACTGATCGAACGTGGACGCTTGTTTAAGCTACACCACCCGGGACCTATATTTCCGGCCACCTGGCGATAACATAAGCTTCACGTAGACGCTCCCTGCAAGGTTTGGCTGTTCCCTGTTCTTTTTTGTGTTGGTGGAGAGCTACCCATGTGCCCGGCGTCAATAGGCTTGTGAGTGGAATCTGTGGTACTTGGTGCTCCTCTAGCGAATGTTACCTAGAATTTCGAGCTAAGTAACGAACTCTAGCGGAATCCGGATCATTCAGATCTGCTAACGTTTTACCTTGTTGGCATTTTGATTGCTATTTTCGCTGAGTCGTCTCTTCAGGAGATTCAGTGGGCGTTACTTATGACTTCAAAATGATGATATTCACCTAAAAGTGTGCCTAGCTGTT
The DNA here is from genome assembly GCA_940337035.1 of Agriotes lineatus. Classification (NCBI taxonomy): domain Eukaryota; kingdom Metazoa; phylum Arthropoda; class Insecta; order Coleoptera; family Elateridae; genus Agriotes; species Agriotes lineatus. Next base: position 106,734,290 of record OW679197.1, on the reverse strand, counting down.
TCACGCCACCAAGTTTCTAACCGTTAAACTGAAGGCCCAATGTATTTACTATCTGTGATAGTGGAAAAAATATGTAATGTTGTAACTGTGATTTTGTAATGGTATTTGTATTTTGAATTACTGGTCAAGTACATTTTTGCTATATTATGTATTATTGTTTGCTGCACCCTCCTCGATCTGCCCTATGTAACTTTATTTCATGTGAGCTAGTGATTAGCTACCGTTGTATTAAGTTTATGAGTTCTCGTCTAAGTGAGCAACTTCGTCGTATAGAAAAACTCATAGGCTTTCTAATCAATTAATATCATTTTTAAAGTAAGAATTGAGATATGGATAATTATATCTAAAAAACCCTACAAATAATAATAGTAATAATAATAATAATCTTTATCAACGGTTATCCAACAATTTCATATACAAAGTAGGTGTAATATAATATGAAATAATAGGAAATATAATATAATATGCCATAATGTGACATACTGCTACAGATAATATGTGAAACAATAACCTATGAATTTAAAGTGGGTGAAAGATAACAATTACAAAGTTTCAACAAACATTCTAAATTCTAAACAAAATCTGATGCAATCAACGAAAAAATATAATATTAGGTGAGCAATAGAAGAAAGCAGAACTATATTTGCATCTGGGTTGCACAATCCTCGTACTTGGGCTATTCGTGATGAAAATAATATCTTAGTTACCAACTTTGATGATGTCATAGAAACATGGCGTCGATACTGTAATTAACTATATGATGACGACCATACCACCAACTTAGTTAATATAGTCTCGTACAATGATGAGCCTAATATATTAATTGAAGAAGTTGAGCATGCAATATCGACATTATCTGCAACGCTCCAGACATAGACAGGATTACTGGTGAAATACATAAATCCACAACTGAGAGTTTAAAGAAAAATATTTACCAGTTGTGCCAAAACATATGAATAACTGTAGAATGGCCTGCAAACTGGACCATTTCCATACCTGTACTATTCCATAAAATAGTTCATCGAACGTTTGTGGCAATTTCGTCTCTCCGTTTAAAATCGCACCTGCTAGTAAAATTATCCATCCTACACATCAGGTACGCGAGATTTCAACCCTTTTTAGCAAATTAGTTAGCACCAGAGTAAGCACGATTCGTACGGAGTAGAGGAGTCAAAGAACAAATTCTAAATCTGCCCCAAATAATAAAAAAAGCATAAGAATACTATCGCCCACCATATACAGTGTGTCCTCGGATTGAGTTCACATAAAGTGTAAATGACAAATCAATTTCGAGTTAGATGTTAATATTCTAGGAATAGCTTCTGCTTGTTCTAAAATCAAGATTTTGAGAAAATCAATCAAATTAATTATTATACAGGGTGTTTTGAATAACGATTTTTAAAAAATGCCCACGAGTAAATTACCTTTATTAGAAGAGATAACAAAAAAAAAGTATTAAGAAAAGTTTTTTATAATTAAAAGTAATCATATACTCTAAATTCTCAGAAATATCGGCCTACTTTGATTTTTAATTTTTATTTAATTATTTATACCAATATACCTTTTATCGTAGCTGTAGGAGGCACTCCATTATTTTTTCAACATCTTAGTTCATGAACCAGTTAGAGTGCCTTCTACAGCCACAATAAAAGGTGTGTTGGTATAAAACCAAATAATATTTAAAGAAATCAAAGTAGGCCGATTTGTCTGAAAATTGACAGTCTGCCATTAGCATTAATTCTAAGCAACTGTTCTCAACACTTTTTTGTGTTGTCTTTTCTAATAAGGGTAGTTTACTGTTGGCCATTTTTTAAAAATCGATTCTAAAAACCCTGTATATTAATTAATTTAATTGATTTTCTCAAAATCTGGTTTGAGAACAAGCAGGGGCGATTCCTAGAATATTAACATCTAACTCTAACATGTTTCGTCATTTATACATTATGTGAACTCAATCCGCGGACACCCTGTATATGCTTTGTTAGTTACCGCAAAGCTTTCGACAACGTAAAGTGGAATTTGATTTTAAAATCTTAATAGATATGGATTTATTATTTAATGGCACTTGCGAACATAAGATACGCCGCCGAATTTAGTAGGCTAGAAAAGCTTCGACGAAAATATGTAGAAATTCTGACATAACCTGTATCACAAAGGTTAATTTATTTCAACCACTGTTATTTTCAGTTTTTATATACCCATCTGAGACCTGAACGATTCGTACAGCAGATCGTCAATAATTTCGATGCTTTCGAACCTTGGTGTTGTAGAACCTTCAGGAATCTCTCGACAGCACGAAAAAGCAACGAATCTGTTCTCAACGAAGTGAAACTAAATCCACTGTCAACTACCGTTTACGCCAGCATTTTAAAATTCTTCGGTTACACTACGCGAAGCGGATATCTATAAATGTTAACATTGCAAGGGAAACCTAGTAGTGTACCTAGGCGGGTTATGCCTCAAATGTAGGGGGGTACTGTAACGGGCACACGGGGAGTGTTGTAACGGGTACATTGTCACCTTACCATTTCTTAGTCCGAATGGCATGCATCGCAATTCGTAATGTCCTGGCCGGGCCACGAAGAATTTTGGGGCTAAAAGTATAATTTTGAAATTTTCTACAATGAATTTTAGGGCTAAAAGTCTAATTTTGATTTTTTCCCAAAAATATGGAAAACAGTTATTGTTTGAGAATGCAGATGTCAGACTTGTCGAGACTTGTTTAAGCTGAAGTGGGCGTCTGGCCGGATGTCATTATCTGAAAATGCGCACCGGATGTGGTTAATGAGGAAGTCAATGTCCTCCATTATCAGTGTCTGGGGTTCAAACCTGTCCAGACTTGTTTAAACGAGAATTTGTACCAGATGTGGGGTGACGTCATTGTCTGAGCATTTGCACCGCATGTGGTTAATGGGGAGGGATCAATGACCTCCATTATCAGCGTCGGTGAATTTTGCGGTGAAGGGTACATATACCGTCTCGGCTGTCTGCAAGGGTTAGTATTACAACAGCACGTGTCTACCTCTCTAACAGTCTGCTGACCTGTTAGTGTAGCCTACAAGGCTATATGGGTGACCTTGAGATGGTAGCCGAAACAAGGTAGCCGAATAGCAGCCCAACCCCCCTTTGTCACCTATATGATATGCTATAGATAATATTCTTTTACAAACCATTCCATACAGTTGGTACCACGGTATATATTAAATCGAGATAAACTATCGTCTTATGAACATTTTAAATAATATGCAATACTAAAAGAAACATGTTTTTGATAAATCCCTGTATTTTCACAAAGAACATCCTTTTCTTTCTTTAAAATACACTCCACGTCTGCGTAGATTGAAAATGGTACTTTTTCCTGATATTTATAGTCTTTAAATTCTATTGTTGTACCTTCTTCAGGCATTCTAATTTTAGTTTCATTTACACTATTACAATTTCTAATATGATTTAAATATGATTGTTTAGTTACAAAGTGATTTAAACAAATATCGCATACTAAAGTTTGAGTTTTTTTCTTATGTATCTGATTTGTAACCAATCTTTATATGTTTTTATCCAGCAGAAATGAAACTGTCCCACACCGTTGGATATCATTAGTAAGTGTATAGCATCTTTATTAATTTGAGTATTTTTACTAATTTATATGGCTAGTACTGCATCTTTAGCAAATTTGTTTTTTTTTCTTTCTAGCGTCTAAACATTTATACATAAATCATTCATTGTTTCAAATTTTGATATATCTTTTAATTTCATTGAAAATTCTAATCCCCAGTAATTTAAAACTGAAATGCGGATAGGAACATATTCTATGAGAATTCTTATGCATTGAATAGAATGCTGACACTACTGACCACAGAAAACAATATTCATCATCATTTTTTACGTTAACTACAGCCTTTTTATTTTTAATATCTTGAGGTAACTCAATATAGCTACCTACTGCTAATGGCGTGTAATTATTTAAATTTACTTTTAAATGCAATATCTCGAGCAAACTCCAACTTGAATCACGTTCTTGAAAATCTTCTAATTTTGTCAACAGCTTATTTTCCACATAATTCTCATACCATTGTTTTATAGTTATTAATGATACGAGTGCAAAAATAAGAGCTTAAAGGTCGAGGGTGTTGTTATGCAACGAGACGCAGTCGAGTTGCATAGACACCCGAGGTACTTTAAGCGTTTTCGCAAGAGTGTCATTCAAATTTTTTTCTGTTGATCAACCACGTTGGTCACGAGTCGCTATGGATATGTTGTTTATTTTATAAACGAAAATGTCAAAGTCAAATCAAATTCCTGAAAATATTTTAAAGAAAGGGAATCTATTGCTAGAACATTTGTTGTCCGTGAAGTCTAAAGCTGCTTACGAGAAGGTTTATTAAAATTTCTGCCATTGGTGAGAAAATAGCAAAGTCTTCTCGGTAACAGAAGAGGTAATTCTTGCCTATATAGACGAGAAGGTAAGTCTGCGATTATTTTAATTTCCATTTATATTTAATTCATTTGATTTGCAGCAAGAAACGTCACATGCTTCACTTTGGCCGCATTATTCCATGCTGAAGTCATCCTTAAAAGTGAAAGAAAACCTGCGCATTGAGCAGTTTGGGAATGTAATTGCTCACCTTAAACAAATAAATGTAACACTTCAAGATACAAAAACGCATTTAATAAATCCTTATTGTTGCTACATTTGTTTCGTGTTTTAAAATTTTTAAAACACGTTGTTCCGGGAAACGTTTTTTAAGCTGTTGTTTTTATTCTAGGATTTAGATATTAGAAAGATGACTTAAAATATGACCAACAGAAAAAGTAAGTACCAGAATTAATTTTTTAATTTTTAGTAGCAATCGTTTTTAAATCTATCTCGCCACTTCTAGGTTTTATAAAATATGCGCTAAATATTACATTAGCTTTAAGCATTAATTTATTTTTTATAATTTGTTTTACTTTTATTGAAAAACTTCTATATGCTTTTGAAAGAAATTCTTGTGGCTCTTTGTAACCGAAATTTACAATCATACCTGTCCTTATTCGGCTATTAAAACATGATTCTACATGTTTCCATACTAACTTGTTCTTTTGCTGCTGCTGCTGGCCACTCCCTACACCCGATCCCCTCTTTACTAATTTAGCTTTTAAGGTAGTTCTGGCGAGGTATCGATTTTCTTACGACACAGTTGATTGTTTTTCTATGTATCGTTAAACGGTTTTTGGATAGACGGTTAAAATTCCGAAGAGATTGAGCACCTAGACCCGAGAAAATAATTAATCAAAAAAATTCCCTTATACACGGTGTTCCCTATGTAAGTCGGAAAATAAGTAACATTTTCGATCACAGTAAGCATATATTTTTTACCACTTTGATAATTTTTTTCTGGGGGCAAGATACATTTTTCATAGTTAACTCGGCGAAATTTGGAAGCAGTTGACCACCTACTTTTGTAGATAAAAAATAATTAATACCATCGCATTGAGCTTTTACGAAAGAATACTCCAATGATACGGCAACACTGCAGTCAGCTGGAAACCAGGCACTGTATGTCTATGTCAAATGCGAGGTTAAGAGGTTAGATTTTGGGTCAGTTTCTGTCAAAACTGACGGAAAACCTAACCTGATAACCTCGAATTTAACATAGACATACATATAGTGCGTATAGTGCCGCCAACATACCTACTATTCATAACGAAGCTCCGGCGAGTCGCTGGCGAACAACTATGCATACGGGTTACACTCCGCACATGATCCAGATAAAAAAGCTTAATCGATGATGCTCTGCGGAGGCATAACATGTGCTAGCAACAAATATAATAATCAAACTAGTACAGATTTTGTGTTAACGTCTGAAACTTCGCCTTACTTTTTGGTGCCACGAAGCAATTTTCCCGTAGGTACGCATGTCACGACTGAACAATTTTGACAATGGATTTGCAGAATTGAATTTAAGCCGAGACATTTCTCGTTAACAATGTCTGTCAACGAAAGGACGTGTGCCCATTTGCAGCAAGTCAGGTTTTTGCCGAGTTCCATCAGCTCAACAATACGTCGCCCGACACATTTTTCTTCGCAAATCTTAACTTACTTCGTACGCGTTTCATTTTGCCGTAACAACCGTTTCTCCCCTAACCTCACACCTTACTTTCGCAAAACTGCGTAAGCAGAGACTACTAGTGATGGAAAAGAATGAATGAAAACTATCGAATAGTTCGATAGTCACCGATTATTCGAAATATGCTATAGGTAAAACGAATGAATGGTTTTATTCAATCGTCATTTACGCTATCGAGAAATGATCGAAATGGCAAATGAGCGAACTAGTAAGGCGATAGGTGGCGCGGTAGCACAAAGCCGAACGGAACGAATGAATATTATTCATTCGGTTTTCGCCGGTTGCTACCTATCGAATTACGATGTACAGCACTTTTGCAGTAAACTATGTACAAGTTATTTGATTTCCAAAACGAAAACCCAAAATGTTAACTGAATCGGCCACCCATACATGCCCCATTGTCTATTCTAAAACACATGGAGCGTACCGCTAAAGCGAATTAGAAATCCTTTACACTAACCTATTATACAGGAACTCTAAAGCAAATTAGACATTGGATCTACAGTTTCACATATCTGACATATCCCAACAAGTATTATCAATTATTATCTTAGTATTTGTTGTTACACATCTTTAAAGGTATTTTGAATTCTAAAGCGAATATAATATTCGAATAAATGCATTCAATAGTTACGAGCATTTATTTAATATTCTTAAGAAAATGGTGCATATAGGGAAAACGAATAAAAATATTCGAATAAATTCATTCGATAGTTGGTACTAATCATTTAGTAAGTATTCGATTGTAGAAATTATTCGATAGTGCCCATCACTAGAGACTAAGCCAGTGTGACCAAGTCGATGAAAAATACAGCATTGCCACGATCGTTCAAGTAGTCGTTAATACGTCTGGGATACGTAAAATAGCACAGGGCGCGGATTCGGTACGTTGGCAACAGTTACAGTCCAAACCAAAAGTTTTCAAGACGCGGATACAGTTTTTCATAGATTTCAACACACACGGTCAGGGCACAGGGCGCGGATTCGGTACGTTGGCAACAGTTACAATCCAAACCAAACGTTTTCAAGACGCGGATAAAATTTTTCATTGATTTAAACACACACGGTCAGAATAAGTTTCGGTTCAAACTATCGCACGTGAACTGCCTTAAATTTTTTAATAATTGCCGCTGTCCTTTAATAAACTTAAATTTGCTTCTAAATTGAATGGATTTTCATTTTTATTGCTATGCTTACGAATAAATCGAAATTCAAATGGTTTTATTTACATGTTTAATCAATCTGTCAGCCTCATCACTATATTTTATAATCCCTAACGCGTCTCTGATTGTTTTTATTGAATTCGAACTTGATTCAGTAATGCCATCAGCCGCAGACATGTTCGCGCGCGTGCTGTTGTAATACTAACTCGTGCAGACAGCCGATACGGTATATGTATTCTTCACCGCAAAATTCCCAAACGCTGATAATGGAGGTCATCCCCATTAACCACATGCGGTACATATTCTCAGACAATGATGTCACCCCGCATCTGGTACAAATTCTCGTTTAAACAAGTCTGGACAGGTTTGAACCCCAGACACTGATAATGGAGGCCATTGACCTCCTCATTAACCACATTCGGTGCGCATTTTCGGATAATGACATCCGGCCAGGCGCCCGCTTCAGCTTAAACAAGTCTCGACAGGTCTGACATCTGCATTCTCAAACAATGACTGTTTTCCATATTTTTGGAAAAAAATCAAAATTAGACTTTTAGCCCCAAAATTCTTCGTGGCCCGGCAATGACATTACGAATTGCAATGCATCCCATTCGGACTAAGAAATGGTGCGGTGACAATGTACCCGTTACAACAACCCCCCCCCCCCGTGTGCACGTTACAAGACCCACCTAAATTTGAGCCAGAACCCGCCTAGGTACACTACTAAACTTAAAGGGAAAAGGACATGCAGTAGATCACCTGGCCGTTGGATTTATAGTGTCGAATTTTTATTGGAAAACGTCAGCAAACAAATTGAACCTACAATCGTGAAAGATAGCGTGCCTTAATAAAAAGAGCCACGTCAAAATAAGAGACCTAATCAATTATTCATAATCACCATCCGTCTATCAGGATGGCTGAAATTGAGGACGAGGAATAAACAATCCAGACATGGGCTCAGAAGAATCACAGACTAATCCCATGAACTACATTTCAGACGTAATATTTATACTTAGTGAGCGTAAGATATCAATTGTTGCACTGTAATTTGAGTGATATAATTTATAATTAAATTTTTTGAGTAGGAGAAAATTCTGAGTGGTTCAGCAAAACGTGGCTTCATCTCGTAATGCCAGATGTGTATAAAATTATTTGAACGTAACTTTTTCACAGACGTAGATCAGTATTAGGCGACCGATGGTTTAGTCTTCTAGATATTCAGACCTATCCCCACGAGTTCCTTATGATAATATTTTCTATTAAAAGCAGCGTATGTAAAATAGGAATATTATTATTAATAATAATAATAATAATACACAGATGACATCAAAACTACAAAACTTTCTCGATACAAACAAAAATACTTTAACGATATAGAAATAACCTTTGGAATGCATAAATGCAGAACGCATACTGTTACTAGAGAAATACAAAGAGCATTGGTGTTTGAACTTCATAACGGCGAAGACTTACAAACACTGCGTCAGACAGATAGAAATGTTTAGTATACCGCCAGGCTTTTAACATTGATCATAGAATTACTCGGAAACTAACATAATTCTAAACAACAAGGTTACACACAATACTGGAAATACAACTTAATAGTAAGATAAAAATAAAGAGAGGAGGAAGAAGTTAAAGTAGTGCCTCAAACAAAGTAGAAAAAGAAACTAAAGAAAAGACAAAAGCAAAGAAAGTGTCTGGATTCGATTTAATTACAGGAGAAACCTTGAAATACCTACCTCGAAAAGGTATAGTAAAACTAATAAATCTAATAAATGCAAATTTTAGGCTGATATGTACCGAGCATATGAACAGTGGCTGAGATCATAATTGTCCATAAATTAGGAAAACCGCCAAACGAAACGTCATTGTGTAGTTCCATCTTGCTGTTACCAATACTGCCAAAGCTATTCGAAATTGTGTTACCAAAAGAACCCCAGCCATTAATAAAAAGGAAAAATCTGATACCCACCTATTAATTCTGTTCCAGAATTCGATATTCAACCATTGCTAAAACCGCTAGGATAACGGATATTATTGAAGAAAGCCTCAAGAAAAAGAAGGTCTACTCTGCAGTGGTTTTGGATGTGCCTCTACCTCTTACTGACACACATCGAATCAAATAGTTCAAAGAAAGAACTCTCTAAATACTAATTCTTCTCGGTATAACAGATTCTAACCCCACCTTGGAACCACAGAAGTTCACATTATATGCATGAAAGCTGATAAACACCAACATATCAAAGGATATACAATATACATCACTTAATAGAAAGGGTCCTCAAAATCACGTAAGTGGATGTTGCAGTACCCTCATGAAAGGACATATTCATTCAGAATTTCTAATCGTACGAAACGATTTCAAAGCTGAATATTACTGCTTACCATTTTCAATATTTTTATACCACCTAACTGCCCAATCGATCTATTTGAGTTTCAACTTTGACCATCATCAATCTATGTGGCGATTTTAATTCACATAGTGTTATTTACAAAAAGACCAATAATAAATGTAAAATATGAAAATTTCTAGATGAAAGCAACGTTCTTCTTTTAACACCCGATGTCCGCCCCATTTCGATATAAAAACAGGCACTGACACATCGCTTTCAGCTTTCAAAATAGCACCAAAACTGTCATCGTCAGTACTGCCGGTCTTATAGAATAACGATGAATATCCAGTTTGTATCTCAATCAGTAAAAGATCGATATCGAATACACACAAATCCCAAAATGGAAACTAAATAAAACTGTGTCCTACAGAAGAATAAACCAAATAGAAACCAATACCTTTTCTCAAAGCTTGAAGATATTGACACAAGTGTAAACATATTCAACACAAAATTCCTACTAGCTGCATCGAAATCCATTTCATCTTCCAACAGTTCCCTACTATTGTATAAAATTCCTTTGTGGAACGATAAATACAAACAAGCAATGCATACACGGCAAAAATAATGCTTTCAATAAATCCAAAAACATAAATTAATAGAAAACCTCATAAACTTGAAAAATTACAGGTGCATCAAGGACAATTCACAAAAGCAGTAAAAGAACTCTCTGGGAAAATTATACTAGCTCCCACAACACAACCATAACAATCAAAGAACTATGGAATAAAGTCAAGGGAATTTATAGCAGCTTCGCATGTTTCAACACAAAAGTAGTGATAAACAAATTGTTCTACAACCGAACTACATAGCAAATGCTCTAGCAAAATAGTTACTTCAAAAGGAATACATGAAATTACCATTCCAATTCTTTAGCCTCAAAAATGAATTTTACAATGTAGATCTTCAACAAGATGACTGAACATTCACTGTTTCATGACTAGATACGCTACCAATCACATGAAAACAGAGCTAACCCATCATTTTTCCACCCTTAAATTACCACTGTCGGCAGAAACGGTGCATAGCAGCACAAACCCAAACTCAGAAATGTGTTTCTTGATTTATTTCAAGGATAACTGGTTAAGTTTAATAACACTGGATATCGCGACTTGACGTTGTTCTTTGTCACTCGATTCCTCACAGTTTAAATAACCTTTTGTAACTCCTCCATTGCAAATATTTTCGCTCGGACAACACCCACCACACTGCTGCAGAGCTCCACCTTCCTTTATACACATCCTTCAAGCTTGTTGTTGTTGGTGGTGGTGGTGATGGGAGGTGAACAGGTTCTTCCGTCCTTGATTCTGTGCATTTATTAAGCTTGCCGCGTGCTACAGCAGACATAATTATCCACCACCAGCCATCATCATCATCGTCATCATCCACCTGCAGCTATGCCTGTTATTTTCATGGTGCTGAACTCTTGTATCACCAATTCAGGTAATTTTTGGCTGCTTACCCTTTAGCGTTGTCCCAGCGAAACATCCAAGCGGTGGTCACTGTAGAGTAGGGTGGGGCGAAAAAATGAAAATAAAAATTTTGAATAGCATTACTTCTCAAAACTTGTCTTTGGATTTTTTCAGATTTTTAAACATAATCTTTTGCCTCCAACTTAACCTTGAATTGCATACTAAGTATGTAATAACATATTGTATTACGCTATTGAAATCGGATAATGATTATACTATGTAGAGCTGTGCAATCTAAGGGATATATTGCGGAACACAAAACATATCTATGAAACAGAAGAACAGGTAGCGCCATTATTAACAGATTTCTAACTTCTTAAGCTCGAAATATATAGACACCCAACCGCTGACAGTTCACTATGTGCCATGCGATTATGCGATTCGTTAGTTATTTGTTGAAAAAATACAGTAGAAATGTGTCTTTACAGTTAAAGTTCGTATGGCTTAGTGATTATAATACTACGTACGACCTTTTATAATAATATGTATTATTTATGTAGTAATGTAAAGAAGTTGAGTTTGCATTTACAGGTAAAAATGTCGACCCAAACTAGGAGTCAAGTTAATGATGTAATTATTAGTGTGCCTAAAGACTTCAGTGGTAATGTTTTGCCGACTTACGAAGACGTTCTTAAGTGTTACTTGTGGTTAAGACATAAACTTAAACAAGATTCAAAACAGGAACCGACAGTTTCAGAAATATCAAACGACTTAACATTAAAATGTAGACAAATTTGGAAAAAAACCTCAATACTGACACTTTCTGAACCTTGCATGAAATCTCTCATTCAGTAATATCATAGTAATCATATGCGCTTTATGAAGCAACCAAAAAGTAAGTTGAATAGTGATACATACAGAGAAAATTTAAGAAAATTCTACAATTCAGTTATTTGGTATTGCCGCCTGCAAATTTCACGATCACTACCACTACGTGCAAGTGTGAAAAGATACGAAAAGTAACCATAAATGAACGCGCTTTTCTCATAGACCAACGAACTTTAAGAAAAATGTTCGTTGAGCACGTTGATTCTGTGATGTCTAATAAATTATATCTTCGAGAGGACGAAAAGTTAGAAATACTACGGTACTTGGTGTTGACTCAAACTTGCATCGAATAGTGACAATGAATTGCATGCAATAAATGTATCTGAGCCTGCGCCAAAATGTCAACGGATTGACGAAGATCACGAACTTTTTAATCAGCCTGGAACTCCAACATCACCAACAATACCAACAGCCTCAAATGACAATTAAACTACCCACATGGGCCAAAACATGTGACAGATATGAAGTTTCGAATAGATGAACCGCTGCAGCCATCACCTCTGCCGTTTTATAAGATGTAGGATTGATTATCAAGGATGAACGTCAAGGGTAATTGATAACCGTAAAGTCCAAAGGGAGAAAGTCAAAGCTCGTGTTGCATCGAACGAAACAATGAGGGCAAAGTAGTCCGTGCTCTATTTTTCGGCGGTAGAGACAAGACACTGATAATGGAACATAATGAAAGTAAGCATCATCGTCGAACTATGGTACAAGAACATCTGGCAGTGATTGAAGAACCAGGACCACATTATTTAGCGCATGCTACACCGTCTTCAGATTCTGAGGAGAACTAGGATTGAGGAGTATTCTTAAAGCTCGACAAGCCAAAGACAATAATTGTACAAAACTAATCAAAGTACCGCCACTTAATTTTGCTGCCACTGACTACATTGACATGATTAACTGGCAGACACCTAAAATATACGAGCTTCCTATTTTAAAATATATCTCTGATGAAGATTTAAATTTTTTTATTGAGCAAGAGCAAACACCGGTGGTACATTTTTCAAGATTTTCCTGCATCACACAATCAGTGGAACGATGTGTAAAATTAATAACCGAGGCTAGCACATCTGTCGTAGGACCTGACTCAAGAGATGGTTTCATCTGAGACAGAATCAAATCAAGACAAGATCTGAGAGGCTTTGAAACTAAAACATATTTTCAAGTAATTTGAAGATTTAGAGTTGCTGTAGTATGGTCCAATTTTACATGTTTTTATATTTTTGAGTTTATTTCAATTTAATGTAATAAAATTTATTTGAAAAATGTATTTGTGCTTATTCACGTGTGTCTAAACTGGCTTGAACTATCAGCATTGCATGGTAAATCGAGCAACATATTTAGGGGCAAGTTGGGTGTAGAAGACATTTTGCAAATTGAAGGAGTTTTTGCAAATACATTACTCACACCAATAGAAATTTTTTTACGGATAATGCGTTATAATAGTAGATTATGTTATTAGGAGTAAAAGTGATACTTTATGTGGCGAAGCTGAAGTTTATTTAGCCGAACGTTAGTGAGGCAAGTAATTCAGCTAAGCCACATAAAGTCACTTTTACTCCGAATAACATATACTATTTTATCCGCAAACGTATTTAGGTAAATTTCATTAATATGAATTTAAATAACAAAGAATGCATCGGCCGGGAATCGAACACAGGCCACCCGCGTGACAGGCGAACACTGTACCTCTGCGCCAACCGATCTTATTCAAATAACGCGCGACTGTAATGATATATGAACATACTGAATCACCCGAGCTAATAGCACACGGCCACAGCAGCTGTCACACCATAAACCACGGCGACAGATGCTCCGATCCGCTGCTTTAAGGTTTATTTAAATTAAAACTTTTTCGTACTCTTTGAAAATAAAACCGGCATACGGATCTAAGTCTAGAAATTAGCAAAATTTTAAGCCATCATACAATTTAATCGGTCCAGTATCCTCGGAGGAGATAACGAACAAACATAGAAAGAAAGAGGGCAACGATTTTGTGTGCTTAGGCAGATAAAGTATGCAAAAGTCGCTATTTTATCTGCTTAGGCAGATAAAGTGACACTTTTACCTTGTCAATAAAGACAAATAAGTTGTCAATTTTCTGACGTTTGCGGATAAAAACAATTTTTAGTCATCTTTCGCCCCACCTTAGAATACCTCCTGGACCTCCACAGACCTCGGGGAGTCTACTGTTTTCAAGATGTACCCTGACGCCCTAGATTGCTCTATGGTGGTGGATCCACGGTTATCTTCCCGTGGACCGATTTCTGGGGGCGGCTGCAGGATGGCGAGGTGGCTGTTAGAACAATTTCTATTAAAGCAGTTACTTCTGGTACTTTAGCCTCAAATCCTAGCATTTTCACGAGTCACGCAAGCAAAAATCTGTAATCCAGTGGTAATGTTATCAAAATTCGGTGGCGTCGTTTACAATTTAAGCTTCGTTTCTGTTGCGTGCATTATCGCCGTCCTTCTTAGAATTCTTGTTGTGGGAGTCTTTCCGCGTAAATCGTTTATGAATACTGCCGTACAGCCATGTTCGTCGAATTAGTTATCAATTCACCCATTGTTCTCTTCTGTCCGCAAGGCAGTCTCAGGTTACCGACTTGCTACACCCGGGGTCCCCTGCAAGTTTCGCAAGTGTTGAACCATATTTCGTCATGCTAAAACTTTCGCGCCTGTCGACCTTCCGCATGAGCGTTACTTAGTGTGCAGCCCGCAAGACGTTCGGGGGTGGCGCTTCGTCCGCGAGCCGGCCTCGCTTGGCCGAGCTCGCGTTAAGTCGAAATTTGTGTATTGTGAAGAAGCTTTGTCGTCGTCATCTCGAGCTTTGTGCATAGTGGTTAAAGGTGAACGTTTAGCCGAGTTTTCCGTATCGATTGGAGCTGAGCACCTCCGTTAACACTTATCGTGGATTATATTTTGGAAACACTCACTCGTGTGCTAAACTTACCAAGTAGAACGAAGACCCGATTCTTTTACCGTCATCTGCTTGTTACCGGGGTCCGTTCTAGTCAACCCTCGTCTTGGGGATGTTTTGCCGCTCGCATTCGCTCGATTTTGGCCCAGTCCTGTGCTTTACAACAGTTCCCTGTCGTTTCCGTTCGTGGCACTGACTGAGATGCAACTCGCAGCTGAGGAAAACAACGTAATTCCGCACAACTATGATCCTATGAAGGTAAATTGTTAACTGCTAAATGTTTATAGTGAAGTGTTTTGTCAAAGTGTAGTTTGAGCCACTTGAGCCCTTTTGGATTGATTTAAATCATAAAATGTCGAACAGTTCCGTCAAGTTTTATTGTCTTTATGTTGTTTTTGTGTATTAAACTCACGTAACCGTTGCTGTACCATTTTTGAAGTGTTGGTTACTAAATTTCGATACTGTAAAGTAGTTTTTGTGGTAGAACGTACCATTCATAATGTTTGTAGATGTAACCATGTCATTTGTTGCCGTTTGATCATTCAAGTTTAGATTATAAATTGCGTCGTTAACCCCACTAACCTTTTTGCATATTTCCGGCCGTAAGATTTGATTATTGTAACATTCATTGTCATTTGTTTCACATGTTATTTCATCAATAGAGTTTATTGTTAATTGTTTATATGCCTTTTTTTATTGGTGTGTTTGCATGCCATGTTGTGTCTATGTTTTGTACAGGAACCTAGTTGGTGCAAGTAAGTGTAAGCTGATGCCGTTTAAGGTAGGTTTGATCCAGCTGTGACGTCGCTACCTCAGGTTGTGCCAAGGAAAAAGTAGTAAGGTGATTTTACCCACTTCCATTTTCAAGTAATCTCACCTGTGTCGTTATTGTTGTTTCTCGATTTAGTCAAGAAAATGGTGGCGTACCTTATTTTAACATCTTTAACCCCGTTGTGCTAGAGCACAGCCCTAACTGTTAAGATAGTAAAGAACCTCGACCTTTCTTCACTGAGCATCCCATAGCCGGCGCGCATCGTTGCAGTACATCTCGTAACGAAAGTTAGGGCTGAGTTTTTAAGCGATATTCCCGATTATGTCTTCTTAGTCATTTTGTAGATAACAGGTTTGGCTCTCAAGCGTATGAGTTATGCTTTGCGCGCTTGAGGGGCTGATTGTTAATGCCGTTAACGCGGTTTTCGTCGTGTAACAAACTGGCTAATTGTTAGTGTCGTAATAACTTCTCCGTATTGTAACAGATTGGCGCCCTTGAACGTGGAGCTTTTGTTTTTGTCGATAGCGCCCTTGTGGCATTGTTTTTGTCATTTAGGACCTTCTTGCCTTTGTTTTTTTGTTCAAAACCATGTAGAATTGTTTTTGCTAATGTTGTTTCTTGTTTTTTTAACTTTTCAAAGTAAAAGAAGCATGTTGGCATACTTTTTCGTATAGTAATGGACCGGTTTAGTTTCTTTTCTTGTCGTATTGGTCATTTATGACGTCTACTTTAAATTTAGTATTGTTTTTTTATGTATTTCATATAAACTTTCGAGTTTTGAAGAGATTTTCATATGAAGATAGGTCAGGATTGTGTTTTTTTCTTGTTTTTCCTTGTCGTCTCGCCTCCTTTTGTTTCTTTTCGTACCTTTTTGTATTTTGCGAAGTGTCTTTTCTTGTTTTCTACATGTCATTTTGTGTGTTCTTGTCGCTAATTGCCTTTTCTTGTTTTTCTTTTTGTGTTTCCGTATCTTTTCGTGTTTAAAGGACTCGGAGTAGGAAAAAAAACATAGTCGTTTGTTTTCATGAAGCCTTATTGAAGTCATTGAGTACGTTTCTTTTAAGTCAAGTTTTCGTTTATTGATAAAATAGTTTATTTTCGTAAGAACTTTTTCGATTTTGATCTTTTGGTTGTCTTTTATTGTCGTTTCTTATCTTAACGATTTCAGAGTAGGAAAAAGTATAGCTAGTTCATACTGTTGTGTTGTTTAGTTGCAGTTTAGGTGGAATTTTTCCGGTTTTAGTTGAATTCAGTAGCGATTTTCGTTCATTGAAGTTATCGAACTTTGTTTTTTTGAGTTAGTTGTTGGAATTTCGATTCCTTTGTCGTTGATTTTGTTTAGCCTTCAGCTAATTTGAAATTTTATTGTGCCGTCCCGAACTTACGTTGAAGATTAGTAGAGTTTATCGATTATTGACGTTCCCGATTACCGATGTTGACTTTTTGTTGTCGTTTGATGTTGTGCCGCGTTGCTATTTTGTGGACAAGTTGGAAATCATTTTCGCTTTCATTATTGTGTATTGGTCCGTTGTTAAGATGTGGTTTTGCGTTGGTGTGTTTGTGATATACGCTTATGCGGAATTTTCAAGGTCTCTCAAACCATCTACTTTGTCGGCTTTGCGTAGTTTCTTTCGACTGCTTTTTATTTCGTTCTCATTTTTATTACGTTTCGCCCAACTTTGTTTGCTAATTTCATCGTGCGCATCAACACCTGTCGAAGTGTCTTGAACACTTATTACCGCACCCTTTTCATTTGTTGACGTAGTCGTTTACCGTGTTGGAGTAGAAGCGACTTGTTTTCGCTTGTTGTCGTTTTGCTTTAGTGACGTATTGATTGACGATTTATCGTCCCCTACCGAATTCTTTTGATGACTTTAGGTTGTCATGTATCGTGTTCTTGCTGAACAATTTCGTTGAAAGCTTTTGAGCTTCGTGTGGCAGTAACGGCCGTGCTGTTCGCATGTTGTTTCTTTAGTGAAGATTATCTTGACATTTGTGGAGACTTTGTTTTTCCGGATTTTATGTTGGTGTTCGGTGTCGGAGTCGTTTTCGATCTCGCATTTAGCGGATTTTTAATCGATTTGGCTTTCGGCATCGTCATCGATTGAGGATTTCGGTGGACTTAGTTTTCTTTTTAGTTTACCCTCGATTATTGACAATTTATGACAGTTTCAGTCGCAACTTTTCGTCCTTTCTTTCCTTATTGGTATTTCTGCTGTGGAACATACACAATGCGCTGATGCCGTGACGCGCAGCGTGCCCTCTTCGGATCACCTTTGGGAGAGATCATGGACTTCTTTTTTTTTGTGTTTGTAACTTTTACAAATACTTCCCCGAGTTACATTGGCCGGTTGGAAGGAACTGCTCTCGGGCGTAAGACGTTTTCCCGATTTTGACAATCCCGCATTTGTGACATTTTTCCCGAATTTGACTTTCTCGGATTAGACTCTTCGTAATTCAAGTTACGTTTAACCCTATTGGGTTACAACCTTCTTCTCGTTGATGTATCTTTACCTTTAATTTCTTCTGTTAGTTCTATCATCCGTGTCCCGGCGACAACTGCCAAACCTTTTGCGTTTCTTTATTTTCCGCCTTCCGAAACCGTGCTGTTAGGCGATGGTCATGGACCCGGTGTTAAGGTCCAGTCGGTGTTTCATGCCTATCGTCGCAGTACGTGCCATGTCTGTTTCGGGCATGGTCGGTTTTCGTAGTTTGGAGTGACAGTCGAGCCTGTTGGTAAGGCTGTCGATTTCTTCGTTGTTCGTTTTGGTGAGTGTTTTGTTTGGTTCCCCGAGGGGACCGAACCTTGGTCGTTTAGTGGACCCCTGGTGGAGTAACATTCCTTTTGGGACATCTTGTTTAATGTCGCCCGTCTTCCGTGGTCCAGGGAATGGATGCTAGCCTTCTGCGAACCATCAGGTCCGTACTTAAATTTATGTATTTTCTACCGACGTATTCGGTCTTTCGTCTTCCTCTTCTCGCTTCACACCTTTCGCACCCTATCTAGTAGCAAGAGCGCGTAATTCTTTCGGGGGTGCAACGTTGTTCCTATCGTATGTGTTAGTTGATGTTGGAGGTTGAACTTATTGTTCTGTATTCGTTTTTTTTATTGTTTCACGTTTGTCGTTTGGTTTTCTTTTCGGTCGGAACTTTTCTGTTGTGGGAATAATGCAATGCATGGATCACGTGAAGTGCAGCGCACCCTCTTCAGGGAATTCTTGCCGATATTGGAATCCTAAACAGTTGCTTTTCGCTTAGTTTTTTTTTGTTTTGATTTTTTTTCTTGGTCGGTCTGTTAGATCATTATCGAGTCAAAATTGTTCCTTTTGTCTTGTTTAAGAGACTTCCAGGGAACTCTCTTTGTAGTAAGAGGAGTGTTAGAACAATTTCTATTAAAGCAGTTACTTCTGGTACTTTAGCCTCAAATCCTAGCATTTTCACGAGTCACGCAAGCAAAAATCTGTAATCCAGTGGTAATGTTATCAAAATTCGGTGGCGTCGTTTACAATTTCAGCTTCGTTTCTGTTGAGTGCATTATCGCCGTCCTTCTTAGAATTCTTGTTGTGGGAGTCTTTCCGCGTAAATCGTTTATGAATACTGCCGTACATATACCATATTTCGTCATGCTAAAACTTTCCGTAGCTTTCAATAGAAGTTTGAGTCAGCTTTGGTGATCCCGACATCTTCTGATCCGTTCTATCGTACGAGTGGGACAAGGATGTAGATAAGCCGCGTTTGCGCTTAGCCAGTTTCGCGCCTGTCGACCTTCCGCATGAGCGTTACTTAGTGTGCAGCCCTCAAGACGTTCGGGGGTGGCGCTTCGTCCGCGAGCCGGCCTCGCTTGGCCGAGCTCGTGTTAAGTCGAAATTTGTGTATTGTGAAGAAGCTTTGTCGTCGTCATCTCGAGCTTTGTGCATAGTGGTTAAAGGTGAACGTTTAGCCGAGTTTTCCGTATCGTTTGGAGCTGAGCACCTCCGTTAACACTTATCGTGGATTATATTTTGGGAACACTCACTCGTGTGCTAAACTTACCAAGTAGAACGAAGACCCGATCCTTTTACCGTCATCTGCTTGTTAACGGGGTCCGTTCTAGTCAACCCTCGTCTTGGGGATGTTTTGCCGCTTGCATTCGCTCGATTTTGGCCCAGTCCTGTGCTTTACAACAGTTCCCTGTCGTTTCCGTTCGTGGCACTGACTGAGATGCAACTCGCAGCTGAGGAAAACAACGTAATTCCGCACAACTATGATCCTATGAAGGTAAATTGTTAACTGCTAAATGTTTATAGTGAAGTGTTTTGTCAAAGTGTAGTTTGGGCCACTTGAGCCCTTTTGGATTGATTTAAATCATAAAATGTCGAACAGTTCCGTCAAGTTTTATTGTCTTTATGTTGTTTTTGTGTATTAAACTCACGTAACCGTTGCTGTACCATTTTTGAAGTGTTGGTTGCTAAATTTCGATACTGTAAAGTAGTTTTTGTGGTAGAACGTACCGTTCATAATGTTTGTAGATGTAACCATGTCATTTGTTGCTGTTTGATCATTCAAGTTTAGATTATAAATTGCGTCGTTAACCCCACTAACCTTTTTGCATATTTCCGGCCGTAAGATTTGATTATTGTAACATTCATTTGTTAAGTCATTTTGCTATTTCAGATGCTTAATTGCATTTCACGCCGTTAGTTAGGTCATTTTGGTATTTTGAATAGCCGCCTAAGCTTAGAGCAGCGTGCCCGTATGCTAAGCCCTTTTAGCTCTTTATTTGGCTCCATCGCCTAATTCCAGAATCACGATTTCGCACATAGTTAGCCTAAAAAGCAGTATTTGTCGTCGGTTGGAGCTCTCCTCTGATGGCGTTTTTCTGAATTCTGAATAGCACGCTGTGGCGGCGTGATACCAGCGTGGCCCGCATTGGTTGGTTTCATTTCATCGCCTTGCGATTCGCTGTGGTTTAGTCACGTGGGGGACGCGGCCAAGGTGACCTTTTGCCAACGCTTCCCTCGGGGATTCAGCCGAGAGCCGTCGATCAAGCAAGTGGTCGCAGAGGTTGTGCTTTCGTGCGGCGCTCCCGCCATTATGGCGGGGGCGTCAGTCGTTTTCCCGTCGGGTGCTGCTTCAGCAGTTATGTTGCGGGCGTTTTCGCCTTGAAGAGAGTCTTCCAGAGCCCGTTGCAGAGAGCGCTTGTGTGTGGTGGTGGTGATTCGGAATTTGTCGAGTGATCTTCGGCGTAACGTGGGTGTTTTGGAGCCCAGTTCCTGCTACTATTAGTGAGGGGTCGTGCCCCCTTCATCTCGACCTACGAGGATTTGGTTCAGCAGAACGAGTGAGGCCCCCATTATTTTCGTCGTCCCGTTGTACGCGTCTTGACGCGTCTCCCGTCGCCATTGAGGCGGTTATGCATACACCCCCTTTCGCCGTTGTAACACCGAAGGTACCTACCACCTACGATTGCAGCTCGTCGCAACTCATGCTGTACCAGGCTCCCTCGCCGCCCACGCATTAAGGTATGTGCCTTTAACCTGATTACCGCTGTGAACGCGAGTGTTACTCATTACTACTCATTACTACGCTAGTGTATTCATTCAGACTGCAGACAGTTCAGGCCGTGAAGGCTAATGTAAATCGTCGCTGCCCTTGCATAAGGCAATGTGTATCTTTGTACCTATTATTGCTGTTCACTAATGTTCAACATCTGTCGTTAAGCTTAGAGCGCGCGTGCCAGCTGGTGCCCTTAATTATAGAGTAAAGTTAGATACAGGGCGACGCATTCTGCTACCCCATTGTAACTCGAAGTGAAATATATGATTGGTTAGTTAAGGGAACTATTGTTTGTTTCGGTTTGTGCATGTTCTGTTACAGATAGACGCCCCTTTATTGTACGAATTATTGTACGACGGAACGAGGAAGCTGTGAGCGTGCAGGTGAGTGAGACAGCTGCGTAGTCGTGGTCGGATGGACACCTAATCACAATCCTTGCTTAAGGCAATCCCGAAGTTGTTGTTTGACCTTGCAACTCTTGAATAATCTTATTGGCGGAGTATTTTTGCATGCTTCGCTCCCGTCTAACCGTCCAGGCCCGGTTAGCCGGGTTACGACAGGCTTGGTGGCGCCCTCATAATTTCGACATACCCTGTATATATTATGCCACAACGCGCTTGCCCAGAACGTATCGTGTGACTCACGCCCGACTCCCTGAGCGTTCCAGCCGTGGCCTATTAGCCTATTTCGAACCGATTTCAGGGCAAGTGTGTCATGTTTTCAGGACTGATTCCGTGGTGCGATGCTCACCTTGGGTGGGTGTCGTAAAGTCCTTTTTATACCGTAACACATTGTCATTTGTTTCACATGTTATTTCATCAATAGAGTTTATTGTTAATTGTTTATATGTCTTTTTTTATTGGTGTGTTTGCATGCCATGTTGTGTCTATGTTTTGTACAGGAACCTAGTTGGTGCAAGTAAGTGTAAGCTGATGCCGTTTAAGGTAGGTTTGATCCAGCTGTGACGTCGCTACCTCAGGTTGTGCCAAGGAAAAAGTAGTAAGGTGATTTTACCCACTTCCATTTTCAAGTAATCTCACCTGTGTCGTTATTGTTGTTTCTCGATTTAGTCAAGAAAATGGTGGCGTACCTTATTTTAACATCTTTAACCCCGTTGTGCTAGAGCACAGCCCTAACTGTTAAGATAGTAAAGAACCTCGACCTTTCTTCACTGAGCATCCCATAGCCGGCGCGCATCGTTGCAGTACATCTCGTAACGAAAGTTAGGGCTGAGTTTTTAAGCGATATTCCCCATTATGTCTTCTTAGTCATTTTGTAGATAACAGGTTTGGCTCTCAAGCGTATGAGTTATGCTTTGCACGCTTGAGGGGCTGATTGTTAATGCCGTTAACGCGGTTTTCGTCGTGTAACAAACTGGCTAATTGTTAGTGTCGTAATAACTTTTCCGTATTGTAACATGGCATATATTGTTACCCGGTGAAGCCGCCGATCTCTGAATTCTGGGAGGAGCCTCCAAGAATCACGGCTTTCCCAAGCCATCAATGGGAGATTGCGGCCGACCGGCTCAAATGTATAAGAATGAGTCGCTTTCTCAACATAAAGTTGCACGTCTACCTAGCATTCGGGAGGTCGTGGGTTCGATTCCCGCGACTCTCTGGCTTCATTCAGTTTTTAGGTGGTCAACAGAGTACCTTCTCTGAAGTGAATGCCGGGGCAGTATTCTTCCACCTTTCCTGACCTTTCTTCCAGTCTCCACCCCTCCTTTCTCTCACCCATCCCGAGTTTTCCGTTCTTGGCTGAAGAGGGACGGAAGGTCCCTATAGCAGCCCGCCACCAGTTGGGGGAATTGAAATGACGCTGAACCTTTTTTTTGCCAACATCAAGCACTTCTTGGCAGTCGTCCTACTCCGAAGTCAGCTATTACTTGCGATTAGACAGATTGACGCCTGGGTAGCAGAAAACCTCCGATCGTCCGCAGTAGCTACCGTGACCGGTCGTTTAACCGCCGGGAGACGACGAGCTGTCCAGCGGCCGTCCCGTGCCGCCATAAACGTCCGGGCCACGCCGAGTTTTTAACGCCGTTCCTCGACGCCTAAGAGCGCCATCCCTGTCGCCGAAGAGCGCCATTCTTCGCCGCGCGAGTGCGACGTCACCACTAGAGAAGTGTGTCTTTGATCCCGTTTAGTGTAGGACATTTTAGTTTAGGTTAGCAAGTCAGTCTAGCGTAAGTCTCTTTTAGTGTTGGTTGTATATTTATTTAATTGCTTATATTTTGTGTATGTGGCACGGTTACTGTTGATTACACGGCTAACATTGTGACGTTTCACCCCCTTACTAAGGACATCAAAGATTTACCTTCCTGGTTAAGCTCAAATCGTAGAAATACGTTTGGAATGGTTTTTCGGGTTTCCCTGGCTAAACTGCAACCCAATGCACTGGCAAGCACTGCAGGTGCCTTTGGTTAGTCGGCAGGTACGATTGGCGGTAGTTTCGGAGGTTGGGCGAAGTAGATATTTTATCCCGTAAGTCGGATGTTCCTCCGCGTTTGACCTTCACCTCAGCCATTGTTTTGGTTTATTTTTCTGAAATTATCCGTTGACTTTAACAACTTTAAGGGTTACCTGAAGGTGTTGATGATGTCTAGATACATGTGCGAGGGTTGCTGGTGCCTTACGGTGGTTCTGAGTTGATCTTGGAGCGACCGCGGTGCCAAATCTTGCAGATGGAATTTATTCGCCTTGAACGGGCAAATGCGGAGTCGAACTTCGAAGTCCAGGAATTCGTCTTTTAGCGGCCAAAATGGGCCCTCCAGGTGAGTTTATGAGGGTCTGCTACAGGGCTCTAGCCTCTCGCAAGCGGTGTAGTTGCTGCGATTCCTACAGGTTCAATTATTAGTAAATTGAGATTATGCGATGTATTCAACATTTCGGAGCGCCGGGATTTGCTCTTATTAACTACGCGGTGGGAAATGACTTTTATGCGGTTACCCCTGCAAGACAGTACAGCAAGTCAAGCTAGGGTGGTAGCCTCAGGAATTTGTTTATCCAAGAAAGTACAACAATCAAGGTAAAATCGAATTCTAACGACGTCGCTTTGCTGTTGAGGTACGGAAAGTTTAAGCTTATAGGGCTGAAAGTACAACACGTCATTTTCCATGAAGTCTCGACTGGTAAGGGTTGGAGGTCTACTCCGTTAGACAGTACAGCATGCAAGACCGGCGGACCCAAGTAGCAAAAGAGAGGGATAGTTGAGGGGATAAATCTCAAGTTGGGGACTGGACAGGACAGGTAATCTCAAGTCACTTGAACTGAGAGTGTAATATTCTTTTATATCTTTTTTGCCGCGTTATCGTGGTACTTGTCCTACCTTCCACTGGAGCGGATAGGTGATTTATTATCGCCAGCTCGCGCGCCGAGTAGATGCAACGCTGGGTTAGGCGATGTATCAAATTTAATACAATTTATGTATAATTAAAATTTGATGCAGCAGCTAGCGTTACACCATCACTTTTCCAGTGGAAAAAGTCCGAAAGACATATCATAATAGACCACTGCCAAAACATGACATTCAGAGAACAATCATCACTTGTATCACATACGTTGTGTTTGTATATTTGTCTCGTGTGCGGCTTAGCCCGTTAGTCACGCTGCTCGGCGGTTAACGCCACGTGTGCTATACACGGATATTATTTTTAGCTGTATGTATTCAAATCTATGTTTATTATTCTAGGTGTTCAATGATTAATTCTTACTGCATTCGTTGTAGCAGTAATAAACACTCTCACCTTTTACATTGTTCTATGTACCTTATGCCTGCGCCTGACCAGTGGTAGACTAAGTATGACACACCGTTCAGTGCCCTAGGAACCGGTGGTGACAATATCACCTATACGCTGTGATTTCGAATAGCGTGACTTTTTCTTGTACAATTAAAGGTTTTCGCAAACAGGTGCGCTGTTAGTCCGTTGTCCTCATTGCTAGCATCATATCCTTATACGCTCGATATCCGAATATCCAAAACTATTGGAAACGCCTACGAACGTTCAGCAATTGGAGTCAGTTTCTATCACATGAACGACACTTTTGATTGTGTACAGTATTTTTACTGTGGGTTTCAGATACCTGATTGGGAGCGTCATTACAAACCCCTACCTGAACACCTTCGATTGTAACCTACCTGTAATGTCGCTACTTTGATGCAGCATGACGGCTTGTTTAATGAAATCTATACACTTTACGACGAGATGCATACTCCTTCAAGAGAAGATGTTGCTTTCAACAATCCAACAGGTGCAGTCGATCACAATAGGAAGGGTGCCGCCGACAAAACCAAAGCTTGCAGTTGTCGTCAGTGATGTTAAGTGCAGTTCCCGTACCAAGTGTCACTACGTAAATTTCACCGAACAATTTAGTACTTCCCATCGAGGCGTTCAACATAATATCTATAAAATTGTGGTCGCTGTGGCTGCAGTTCCTGATTGGGTTCTACGTATATATGCTTCAACCACCTCACTGCAGTTCAGCTTCTTTTGATTGTAATGACGCAGTGCACAACGTGACGTGGCGTAATATCGAAACCAGTTCCTTGTTCACTACCTCCGTTTAGAACATACAAGCCAACAACTTTACTATTTTCCTGCGTATGGGGTAGCAACGCATTGTCAAACTATGTTGCTAAAAAATTAATCCACCGTTTTGAAGAAGCTGCTCGCACCCGCAGATAATTCCTGCTGTGTATCTACCATTGTTTTAAGCACTCTTTTATTCGTTGTATATGTGTGTACGTCTGTGACGTATTTATTTATTTATTTATTTATTTTAGTACTCAGCCAACAGCCGTTAGGCCAATTACATGTATTATAATCATTTACTTTAACCAGTTGTTCAGTTATAACCCTTCATATGCGTATTTGTTTCTTAAACGGCAAAATTAAAGCTTTCTACAATATGTGTTTCTTTCACTCTACTAAGGTACTTATGTTGACTAACCAAACATTTTATGAGGCTCGATGGTCTAACGGTAAAGACAACCTGGGGTGCGAATATGGCACACTGTACTACTAAAGAGTAAGGAGACCCAGGTTCAAATTCTAGTCAAGTTATAATTTATACATAATGTATCCTAGGCTACAGTCCTGCATCGGGTCGGGTAACCGCGGATACCCGCGGGTTACCCCCATTGCGGGTCTGGTTGCGGGTAGGATTTATATTGCCGGTAGCGGGTCGGGTGCGGATTTGAAACTGCGGGTCGCGGGTAGGGTGGCGGGTACAACTTTATTTCTTCATCATAAATTTTGTTTATGTATAAAAAAATTATATCTAATAATAATTTGACCCCAAAGTGTGAAAATAACTTTCTTTATTGTGTATGGGCTTTCTATCTGAAGCAAGTTGCTGGTACGTGCTGGTCTAATATTCGAATTTGGGGTCAAGTGCGGCTTAAAAGTGCAAAATTTGCGGGCCGCGGGTCGGGTGCGGGTTTAAAATGTTAGAAATTGCGATTCGGGGTCGGGTGCGGGTTCTATATATTGGACCAGCGCAGGTCTCTATTCTAGGTTATGAGTGCTTATCTCATGTCTAGATTCCTTTTTAATTAGTTAAGCCTTCAAGGTCTGCTCTAAGCGCTGGTTGAATCTTTCTTTGGACTTGAGCTTGACCTTTAACGTGGTCTAGAGAAATTACCTTTTTCAGGGTTTGATGTACAGGGTGAGCGAAACTCGATGTCTCAGCTCTATTATAAGAAAAGGAAAAACGACCGACATAATATGAAAAGAGGTTCTTAAATGGGATTGAGTAAGGTCCATTTTAAGCCACATTTTCATATTTTTCCATATTTGGAAACTGAAGTAATGACGTCATCGAATTTGTTTTTCCCGGAAACATACCTATATTTTCGCATATTTAAAAAGAGCTAATTTTTCTGAACACATTTTCTGAAGAATTATAAACAAATTTGTAAAAAAAGTATTATAAAAAATTCTCAATTGTCACGATTTGAACAGTAGCCTTTGGAAACAAATAGCAAAGTCGCATCCGTCAATAATTAAACTAATGGTTGACGAATATTGTTTTGTTGCCATTTGACTTTGAAAAATGTTCACGCACAACAAAAAAGTCGACATGTTATTAGTTTATGGGGAATCTCAAAAGAACTCTAGAAAAGCAGTTCAGTTATACGCCCAGAGATACCCCGAACGTGTTATTCCAATTGACAGATGCGACTTGGCTATTTGTTTGCAAAGGCTACTTGTTTAAATCGTGACAATTGAGAATTTTTGATAATACTTTTTTTATAAATTTGCTTATAATTTTCGAACGGAAGAAGATAGCAACTTTTTTCCTTCACAAAATGTGTTCAGAAAAATGAGCTCTTTTAAAATATGCCAAAATATAGGTATGTTTCCGAAAAAAACAAATTCGATGACGTCATTACTTCAGTTTCCAAATATGGAAAAATATGAAAATTTCGCTTAAAATGGACCTTACTCAATCCCATTTAAGAACCTCTTTTCAAATTATGTCTATGGTTTTTCCTTTTCTTATAATAGAGCTGAGACATCGAGTTTCGCTCACCCTGTACATCAAACCCTGAAAAAGATCATTTCTCTATTAAATATCAGAATCCGACGTGCAAATTCAGCCACCGTTTCTTCCAGTTCCCATACACCCTCCCTCTTGATTTACGCATTACCCACCATCAGCCTGAAAGTTACACAATTCCAAAAAGTAAACCCACGCTGCACTTAAGTTTGTACTAAATACGGCCAACATACAATTTACAATATTAACAGACTCCCCTAAAATGCATTCGAGTTTGACATATTGATGCGAAAAGGCATCGAGATTTTTTATATTATTACTGAAATTAGTCTAAGTAATATAAGCGTCATGAAATTTTAATGGAAATAAAGCACTCAGAAGCAGTAGGTATTAATGTATAGTAAATTAGGTAAACTTTAATATGCATTAAGGTGGTAGTTTAGATAAGTGCAAGTTGAAATAATGCAAGATTGGTTTACTGTTTAATTTAAATATATTAACCCGTTTCCACATCAATTCTAAGCCCGATTGACATCCCCCAACTACAAAAGCTAGTTATTACCGCAATAATAGATTCGGAAAGTCAATTTTGCTTGGCTTTGGCTAGTATACATGTTATGAATGTTTACAACTGGGAGTTGGTCGACCTTCAGTAAGTAATATTTAACAAATCGTTTACCAGAACTAAGGTTAAAGTAGTTGTAACCCTTCTATGCATTGCTACAAGTTGAGGTTTGTCTATAAGAATTCCTTACTCAGTGACAACATTTGTTGAGTGTTGTTTTAGCAAAAATATATCATGCAAGAGCATTATGCGTAGGTTATACCACAAGTAAGCGACCTAAAATAATACTATTCACATTCATACTTTGACATTATTAGCATACATGAAATCATCGTTTCCATTTTTACTCAGTGCAGTGTACTGATTTTAATAAGAAAGGAATCGAATTTTATTTAATAAAATTGTTTAATTTGAAAATTGCTTTACGCATATCAAATCATACCGTCATCTGTGAAAAAGTAAATATTTTCATTTATAAATACTAATGTTATGTATTATTTCAATTACCCTTTTTCGTGCATTCAATTATGGATTAATAAAATACCCTAAATACCTTCAAATATCGCAACGCTACTAGTGTATATTCGATGGCCTGCCACCTAGACTCGGTGAAGACGGTGTGCAGTTCTTTAAATGATGTAATTACCAAAAATAGTAAGCGCCAAGAAGGGTTTAAATTACAACAAATATACTCAGATAGGTCAAGAACTTATACTCAAATAATCAGAGCAGAAAATAATATAATATCTGAAATACCGAAGGTAGCAGTAAGGAAATTAAACAATAAATGGCATTAAACATTGCATAGGATTTATTGACCAATTCTGTATAAAATGGTCAATACAGTAGTTTCTAAAGGTATTACTTGCGCGAAAGGTGCACCTCAAATAGAAATATCACACTAGTAATTAATACAATTAAACAGGTAATCTAAGGTCAAACAAGTAAGATGTAAATTACATACTACGAACAGCTTTAATTTCTCCACATTAATACACCTAGATCTTGTAGTACGAATATCATTAACCAGGTGTTCATTAGGTCGTAAGTTACTTATCTGAAAGTTCGGGTTTATTCAGTGGTTGAATAGAATAGGCTCCAAACAGGCTCTTATAGCTATGCTACCCCAGGTCGAGGGTTTTGGTCGAGGTCACCAGCGGATCATCAGGCAATGAGACACAAAATCAAAGTATGCTCCCAGAAGTAGGAGGGAATGCACGCCTTCCGAAAGTAGGCGGAAGCGATGGAGCCCCAAGACACCCGGGTAAGAATGCCAGACCCAATTAGCCAAAATTTACAATGCTATTACCAAAAATTAAGTAACCAACTCACTCTGAATCCAAACTTTTCTTGAAAACGACCATTAAATGCGCCTTTCCAATTCAAGGCTACGTGCGAAAAAGGGCAGCTATTTAGTTCATAACAAGACGATTCACATCTCAAAAGGCGAACCAAAAGATTCCTGCACGGCTATATAAGCGATTGGAAATACAACAAAACAAAACTAATGGCTTAAAACACATGGTAAAGCTTGCCGGTGATGTAGATAACCAAATATCAAGGCAATAATATGCGGGGGACCCATTAGGCTACGTACAGACGAAGACCGCTTTCAAGTAAAGGTGCGTCTACACGACCAATGATTATGCACAAAATAAATCCCAACGCTAATTAAACTTTTACACCTAACAATGTTTTTACTGATCGATTTGCTGTCGGTGAAGTCGATTTCGTGAGTGACAGCTGTGAAATGTTATAGCGGAGTTAACCTCACTTATTGTGCAAACAAAGAGCATTTGCTGAACAAAATATTTCAACTTCTCAAGTAAAAATGTTTTGCTTATTTTTAGATATGACCCGTTAGCTTATTAATATTGCTGTCCAGAAGGATTTGGATCTGGTTTTAACTTATATAAGTGTTTTGACCTTTGAGCTATATTGCTTGCTGAAGACCTCGAATCAGTTACGGCATCTTCAGAAAATCCGACACCGATGCAAAGATTTCCTGATGCTAGTCGTCCAAATTCAGGTTAGTGAAGAGTAATACAAAAATATTGTGAAACAATAAAGAAACCGACCTGCGATTGACTAATTAAAATAATTGATGGCAGTAAAAAAATCGCAGATCAACCCCCCTACCGTTTATACACCACGGCAGCTCTAAAAAACTCTTTACTCACCGCAATGGCCCTAGCTAACTCAAATATCGGCGGCCTTAGATCATAGGTTCAAATCATCAGCTATGTACCCTGGAATGTCTTCAAAAAAGGAAAGGAAATGGAAATGGGCGCCAGAAATCAAAAGATTTCAAATAATAAGAAAATAAACTACAAGTGACTAGCGTTTAACTAATAAGCAATAAAAAAAACTTGTAGTGTCAGTAATAAATTATCACATATAATCTCATAAGAACATTAATTCTTTCCGGAAATTTTTTGAGTGCGTTCCAACAACGTCGTATTAATTTGCCCGAGCGGGACGCGAGAGCAAATTAGGACGTTGATGGAATGCACGAAAATAATTTCCGGATATGAATTAATGCTCGAATGCAGATTCGGTAAGAAAATCGTAACGACACAAACCCTAAAAAGAAGTAATGTCTACCTACAAAAAATTTCCAAGAAATTTTGTTGTTGTCTTGGTTATGGCTCGTGAACTAATTTTTCTATTGGTCATTAATGAGTGTCGTACGATTTTCAGAATAATTAAAATGCAAACAATTTTATAACAACATTGTGTACGTGAACTGAAGGTTGCGACACGCATAAAATTAAGAACCCCTTTCGGGTTATTTTAATAACTTTAACAAAAAACATTCGTGGGATATGCATACCTCATTCATTTAATAAAACCCTTTTAGGTTATTGAAATCAAAAAGCGTGAATGCTCCCCTAACAACGGGTCAATACACATCAAAAATTGCAACGACATTAATCAAAATTAAATATTTGCGTAAAAGTTTAAATATGAACATACAAGAGCATGTATAAAATTGAACTTTACAGATTTATAATGATAGTAAGCGTAAATGCAGATTTTAAGAATGATAATTTTAGAATAAAAGTTCAGCTGTAGAAAATAATTTAACACAACGTAATCGTGGAATAGCCGGTCTATAGTAGCTTTTGGCACTAACCTCTACTCAGGGAAAAGATGTTGGTCAGGGGTTGCTACACCACGTGGCTATAAACACCTTGGATGCATCCGTAATCGTAGCAGCACAACATTCCCAACGGCAGAGGTGAATAAGGCATTAGCCGGTGTGGAAAATTATAACTGGGCGGCGGCATTGCCTTCCCGATCAAATTCTTGGGTTAAAACTATTATTTAAGAGCTAAGAAAAAATGTAATTACTATAGGGATAATAAGACAGAAAAGCGCAATCGTACCTGATCTTAATCAGCCCTTAGGAACACAAAGCTCATAGAAATTAGTTGAGCGCACGTAATTTGACTTGAACATTGTTTAACCATGCCGGAGACGGCGGGCCCCAAAATAGCAAGTGCCAGGTACGAACAATTCGTGCCCAAAGGAAGTTTCGGACTCTGATAAGAGATAGCGCAGGTCAGAAAGGGCATCGCGCAAACGAAAGGAACTCGATACAGGTACAAAATAAGCTGCTTTGGAAAATTTAAGAATTCGAAATGCAAAGGATATATAATTCAAATAAAAATATACAGGTTAAGCCTGAAATAAATTGGTAAATGGCGAAACAATTAAGCGAAGCCAAAAAATTTTTTCAATTGCAGTATAATTTCAACTAATTTGCATTATTTTTGCATAAAAGAACACTACATCTCTCCGTTAACTTTTCTAACAATTTAATTGGAGGAGCGTTTATAAGACGTGTGCATCCCTTATACATCTTGAAGATACATTGCTTTTAATGTTAATAAGCAAAGTTGCTAGGCGATGACTATAGTTACAATCATTTCATATAGTAACCTCCATTGTTAAACCAAACTTGACAGTTTTTAACAAATTTACAAATTTAGAATGTCTTCCTGCACAGCCTAAACTCCATTTTTCTGTAAATACAACGTTGCATTTATTAATAATCTGTTCAGATCTATTTTGATATGTTTTGGTCTGTCAACACTTTCTGTAAATGAACAGAACTTTACTATCATTACGGCTCCAAATCTCAGATCTACATCTTCTTTCTTGTACTTAGATGGGTTCTCTCTTTCTGTTTAACAAAAAAATAAATATCACAGTACAATACGAAACGCATGCGTATTAGATGAATATCAGCTTCTCAATTGCGGTGAGAGTGCTTAAACAACTTTGGATGCACTATGCAAATATTGTATGTACATGAATAGAAAGCTACATATTATTTACTAAATTACTATGCTAAGCCTAACTATGGAAAATAATATAAGAATAATTAATATATTCGGTCATCACTTAAAAAATATATAGATATGACTTACTTAAACAATTCCATGTTTATAATAGAATATACTACAGCTTGAAGCCAGATCCAGTATTGTACAATGCGACTTGATTACAACTTAAAAAAGGAGAAGGTAGTGCGCTAAAGTGAAAAATCATTTAAAATTGGAGAAATTCGAGCCTAGGCCTAAGTTGCTAAGACCATATAAAACGAACACGTTCCTTTTACTACCTAAAAAAATAGCTTTGTTTTAAACATAGCTACTCCATCCACCAGTGTACATACTACATGATAACTGCCAATGAGGACGAAAGGTAGGAGGAAAATAATGGATACTTAATTAATCTGTAAGTATATATGCAAAAACGCTACACTTATATTTGTAGCTTACTATTTATTACAAAATAATATAATGACATTTAGTAATTATCCAGACTAGTGATGGATAATGTGAACATAGGTACTCAAATGAGCTAGAATACAGTTTATGCGCATTATATGCATTACACAGAAATAGATTTATATAGGGTTTCAAGTACAGTATCCTGGAAATAGCTTTTTCTTAAAACAAAATACCTTGGTTATGCTATCTTGCTAGAATACTAGATATTATTCTCATATAGGTCTATCTCTCTCTAATTCAAACAAAGCCCATACTGTATTCTAGCTCATTTGATTGCCTATGTTCACGTTATCTACCACCATTTGGAATAAAATCTTATAGTAATGGAATATGCATCGCATTGGATGCGACTCATGAAAAGTTATGTAAAAAAATCATTTTTCAGTTCTTAGCATTAATATTCGGTACGAATTCGCTAATAAATCGGCCCAATAGGTTGTGTTGCTCTTATGTTATCAGTTTATATCCATTTTGAGTGAAATACTCAACTTTTCAAGTTTTCGATTTTTCTTTAACGCAAAAGCAGTTGATGTCTTCACAAAAGTAATGACCTGCAACCGAAACGTAACAATTCCCATAAATTTTTTTTTATGCTGGTAGTGGCTAAACTGGCTTTGACATTGATACTTTCTCTGTCGTCTATCAATATGCTAATAGGTTTTGTTAATTACTGTCGTTTCGTTATCTGAATCATCTAGGCAGGCAAAACTTTGGCAACGATGATGAGCGAAAGAGGAAGTTTACAGCCTATGTTTTCAACTGCGTCACGACTGTATCTCCTTCCTACTCAATGCCTGGCAGTTCTGATAGCTCTTTTTATTCTTGTTTGCTTCCCTAGTGGGTTTGAATGTTTTCTGATTCTTGCTCTCCTTCATCTTCTTCCAGTTAAAATGGCTAGTTGTATAGTTACTTCGTTTTATTACGAAATCGAAATTTAGCCAATATCGTATGTGATATTTTTAACAAGCAAACTTACCGTCATCTTCTTTAAGCTATACTACGATAACTAGCTTCTTTCTTAAAGATGTAGTTGCTATATTATTTTCTGACCAGGCATTTCTTTCGTCCACGAGGGCTTCCGGACAGTCTCTTGGGAAGGTACAGCGGAGTTAAGGACCCAATTGTGCCATTGAGTACAGCAAGACAGGGGAGGCGGCTTTAGGCTGGCGCAGCTTCGGATTGCTCTGTATGCTTTGTATCCCGAATCCGGGGCAAGTTGAGCATTGTACCGCCAGATGTAAGCATATAAACCACCAGCCTCTACACCGCAAGGTAAAATAAGGTTATCGATTATACATACATATATACAGAAATTTTTTTACAAGTTGTTTATTCTTAATAATTAGAAACAAAATTTCTTAACTACTACCAATTTTCCTTTTTATACCTTTTAGTCTTATCTATTTGAATGAAACCTACTTTATTTTATTTCAATTTTAAGTATATGTCATTCATTTTCAAACTGTATTTTATCGACATTTTATTATTTTCAAATTCACCTGTTTTTTCAAATAGCTATGTTTCATACACATATCTGCCTTATGCTCGAATAAATTCAAACCATATCCAACCCAATATAATTTCCAAATTTAATTAATTTGATTCAAACCATATTAGGGTTGTATCATAACAATACATTATACAAGTAATTTTAATTTAAGAGAACTTGACTGGCAATATACGGAACAATAGGTATATCCTGTTTAATATGTCCCTAGCCTATATACTTAAATATGATTGAACCATGGCTTTCTGAATTTCCATTAAAGCAAAAATTAAATAAGTGCGTAAAGTAATTAAGTAAAAATTATCTAGCCTAGAGTGTTCATTACAAGGTGAACAATACATAGACACTTCTGTCGAACTCGGAATCTGAAGAGTTCTGGCTAACGGAACGCTTCCTGCACATACAGCATCTGCAACCCCAATTTGAATATTGGTGGATACATCAGATGTCCAAGTGGCGATAGCGCTATAACAATTCGTGGATGGAGTTGCAGCTTTTAACATTTTTTAGAAAAAGCTGTACTCTGCCCAGAGAAAAACGGAATTTACCAGCGGAACTGCTAACAACCTACTCAGCCGTCAAACGCTTTTGATACTTAGTGGAAGGCGAAAGTTAAACCCTGATCTACGATTTTCTGCAAAACCACGACGGTTTCGCTACCAGGATTTGATCGAACAGCTCACAACGGATATACGGCAAGTTGACGGAAATAATAACACCATGCCGAGGTTTTATCTAAATTGCTGTTTTATATTTTATAATTTCATTTCCAGCTATCGACTACAATGCCCTGGAAAAGTTTCACAGGTTGAATGCCGAGCTGCAGTCACTTTTTTCGTCCTTACGTTGTATTTCTGTACCTTTCTCTCCACTAAATTTCGACCTACCTCACCTTGAAGTGCCACTATGTAACTGATTTTCTTCAAATTCGTATGGCCAACCATGTGCAATGCTTTCCGTTTGAGGTTCTATGGTCAACTGGCGCGTATTACTATCAGTAGGAAGGTTTGGCATACAATCCCGCATATTCGAGTAGGTTCATTTCGACCGAGTTGACACACTTTTCTCATGAATGCCAGATGCCCGATGCCTTTCTTATCGCAGTAATCACTGCCGAATGTTATTGTCGTTAATTAAACGCATATGCAGAAAATCCCATAAGCCGGGATATTTTTCTCACTTCGATAGCGGATAAAGCTTGCTTTAACTTTTAAATTGGATAAAATGTTGTTTACCTTGTGTCGTCATGGCAATAACACTGCAATTACGAATTCGACAATTCTCATATCAAAATATGCTCGAGGTTCTCATTTCATCCACAATTCTGACAACTATATAGGAGAAATTGAGATACGTTATTACTATGGCAATTCCAGTGGCGTACATCATGGACATCTAATATTGTGGCTTGTGTCATCTGTCAAGAAAGAGGTTAAGTGAGCAACTATAGTAATTATGTACAGTCGTGTTCAAATAAATCTGGGACAATGTGTTTTTCATATGTAAGTTCAGTTAAGAATTGAAGAATATCTCCATGAATTTCCTGCTATCAGAAAGAGTTACATTGAACTTTAACAGGTAATCATATCTGTAACTGTTTCAGATAAGAGGAAATCCATGGAGATATTTTTCAATTCTTAACTCTACATGCATGTGAAAGAAACGCTGTCCCAGATTTATTTGAACACGACTGTACACGCTTTTCACAATATACGTATTAGCAGTAGGTGTTGGTTGAAAATAAATCATGATAAACACCTTCAGTAATGACTAGGTTAATATTGTATTAAGTCAAAAAAGCAATCGATCAAAAATGACCTTAAAATGTGTGCCATTTTGATTTTTGTGGTCTGACAAGAAGTCTTGTACGTAGTACCTGGTAAATACTTCTTACGTCTTTCGTTCCATTTTTTCATCCTGAGTTAGTCCAGAAAACTAGTTTTTACACATTAAATAAGAAAATATTACCATCTGTTAAGATTCTACGATTTACTTCACTTTGGAACCATAATCTTGCTTATTGGCCCTAGATGGAGGGCCTAAAATAGCTTTTATGGCCCTACGGCCTATAAAGTTGCTAAGCAGTATTAGAAGCACCAACAATGTATTACAGCAACAGAAACAATCAGCATATAAACCACAGCACACTAAAATTCACAGCGCAAGCACAACGGTGACGCAGCAGCCAATATGCCGCATCTTTGAATTTTGTGCATTTTGCGAACCAAAATAAAATAAAACGTTGTATGTACTACGTACCTAATCACGATTATAGCTCTCTGAAAATTTAAAGCTGTCCACTTCGCGTCATGTTTTAAAATTTCATCGTGCTCTAATCTATTGATTATGCCTGTAGTACATAAATAACAATTAATGTGCCAATTAATTAGTAAGCAATTCCGTGTTTACAATAGAACTATTCTAGGCTATGGCTTAAAGGTAAATCTAGTGTTATTCAGTGCGATGTGATTAGTTCCTTCTGAAGCAGAAGATAGTGCAATAGTATTAGAGATCGGAAAAATGCGTTACTCCATTAGCTTCGAACCTAGGTCTAGGTTATTGAGCACCATATAAAACGAGCAAGTTCCTCTCACCACCTGAAAAATAGTTTTATATTAAAATTAGGAAGGAAGCAAGAAAGCAATATTTAGTTAGTTAATCTTAGTATGTAGCCTTGCAACAATGTTACACTGTCATTTATTAGAATTGGTTTTTGTCATCCAGAAGTTTATAGCTTACTATTACATATGCAGGATGTTTCATAAAGTAGGGAGAAGACTGAAAGGGTAGCTAGAGGGGACCAAAATAAAGTTATTTTCTTAATAAGCTTCTCTCCAAAGCCCAACACCAAGAAAGTTACAGCAAGTCAAAGTTGAATAAATTGACGAGCATTTTTACAACCTGAGGTAGTAATTTACATTTTAAGTTCAAGCAGGGGATATTTAAGAGTTAACAAATTAATGTTGAGTTAAAGAAATTAACTTAAAAAAATTTAAAATCGTCTGTTTAAATTTTTGTTTTAAACGCTTTAAAATTGGTGTTCACTGATGAATGACCGTCGACCATTTAATAATAACTAACAAACAAGTAGCGTAGACATTTGTTTGGGTGTTAATTCATTTAAACGTCAAAATGATGATACATCAGCTATGAAGTGTTTAATTCGACTTAACTGGCAAACTACAGTAACAAAGAATATGTAGATATGACTATTATGTATGGAGCTGCTTAAGAAAAAGCTGCACTTGCAAGACGTCTGTATTCGGAAAGTTTTCAGGATCTTTAAACGCCTTCCGCAAATACTCTTTTAGTAGTAGTCCAGCGCGGAACAGAGACCAAATCAACATGGGGGAAAGTGGAGGAAGAACTTCTAGAAATGCTTGATGCTGATCCCACAACAACACGCCAAATTTTCGATCAAGTTGGAGTTTCTCCATTCTTTGTTTGGCGCATATTCAACAGCAATGGTTTGTACCCTTATAATCTGAAAAAGGTGCAAAGACTCACTCCGAATGGCTGCTAAATCGCACTAACAAGGAAGCAGTTTGGTTCCAATACAGCTACTAGTGACGGATCAAAGCTTTTCTCAACTTCCACAATTCTCAGATATGGGCTGATCAAAATCCGCACGCGATTGGCCAGAGTAGCTTTCAGCAGCGTTTTAGTTTGAATCTGAGGGCTGGTATTTTGAAAAACACCTTAATAGGGTATTAAAAATTATCAGTACGCCTTAATGCCATTATTATTTCCAGTTTTTACAAGAAGTTCTGCCATGTTCCTTTAGATGTGCGTCGTACCCTGTGGCTTATTCGTGACGGCTGTCCTTCACATTTTAGTTATGCTGTACGAGATTACCTCGACACCATTCTTCCACAATGGATCGGTCGGGATAGATTCATTTCATGGCCCCTACGCAGTCCAGATCTCAACCCAGTGGACGTTTTCTTATAGAGTTTTATGAAAGAATTAGTATATGCCAGTGAAGTTGATACAATCGACGAATTGCGCGGTTGCATCAACGCTGAAACAGAGCAGCTGCGCCAATAATTACCACGATCGGAAAACTGGATTGGTCGAACGCAAATTGCTCTCAAATGCAGGGTCAGCATTTCGAACAACTAATGTGAATGTTTTTATTATGGTGAATTGTGTGTAGCTTATTTAATAATAAACTTGCAGTTTATAAACTAACGTTTTCTTTATTTAAAAAGGTATTTCGTGTGCGTTTTCGGTATAATTTAAAATTAAACAACCTTAACAGCATAATATTATCAGCTGTTGCAAGAAATAAGTTTCGACGGAAACGAAAAGGCAACGATATTCTTCGTAGTTTTTCCTTATTAATACCAGCGGTATTTAATAAGTGGGCATTAATTTACAAGAACTTTAAAGTGCTGTTATTTTAATGTTATTGTGTTTTGGTCAGAAGTTTATTAAGAAAATAACTTTATTTCGGTCCCCTCTATATACCCTTTCACTCTGCTTCGTACGTTAGAAAATACCCTGTACAACAAATAATTATTTGAAGCTTTAAATCAAGGAATATCTCGATACATTCATTCGGTTTGGAAACTGCGTTCAAAATGGTTGTGTGCAATAACAATCTACATAATCTACCAAAAGGAATAGCTCGATTGATACGACTTATGAGAAGTTGTAGCAATACATTTTTTTAAATGATCTTTCAAGAGCAAGTACCCAATCTAAACGATCGATTATGACTAAAGGCTTTTTAATTATTTTCATTAATATTCCAGACACACTGGCGAATAAATCAGCCTGATATGTTGCGTTGTTCTCCATTTAACAATTATACATCCAACCATAGCAGCATACTAGCCTTTTCTTAATGTTTCGACTTTTCTGCAGCGCCAAAGCGGTTACTGTTTTCACAACAGTTACAACGCCTGTCCGTAAAGTAAAGATACACGGCATATAGGCCGGTAGGGGACTTTTTTATGCTGGTTGTGGCTTTGACCTTGATCACTGCCTCCTACACTTACAAGCCATGCTATTTTGCTTTAAAGAGCACAGTTTTACTCTTTATCATATTTTACTCTGTAATTAACTAAAGATAGTTTCTGTAATTGTGACATTTATTTACATACTCAAGTAATACAAACATGTAACAGTATATTTATAAAAATAAAGCAACTTAACCTGTGTAACCCATAGATAAAAAAACATTTCTGTAATTATTTTAAAGTTTGTAACTTTTTATACACCACTGCTGATTGAAAGTACAACATATATGCAAAAACTATGGTGTTACTGCTGTTAATAACCTTATTTGAACAAAATAAACTTATCTGCTCGGTAAGATCTAAATTTGTGTAACGTAAATTGTTCTATAAACTTCTAAAAACTGCTGATGTCATAATTTAAAAACACTTTCACTTTTTGTGCATGTCTTTCCAATACTTGTCTCCTTCTAATTTCAGATTTGTCGCTTTCTGAGGGGCTTTTGACGACAAATATGTTGGTAAATTTGGAAATACGCTTGGGACAGCATTGTTAGCTAATCAAGGGTAATGGGTAATGCAGCAACAGTTCTGCAGATTCGCACTCTCGTTTATAACGTTTACAAATGTCTTTTCCATTAAAATGTATTTCACACACGACAGCACTTTTTCTTGGGGTCCAACGTTCTTGTGCGGTTGCACGAAGCCATGTTTTCTTTCGGATCTCGTCCATTGGAAAACAAATGTTGTTATAGTTTGCATACGATTTTCTTGTAAGGTACTGTTGTGGTTGGTATACAGCGTCTTCGTGGCATTTTAAACATAAAATTAAAAGTGCCCTAAAAATTAGGTTAGATTGTTACTTACTTCAGTGAAATACCTAACACAAACCCATAAATTCTAGAAGCAATTTTACTTTAACTTATCACGAACAGTACAGTAATATTAATAAATATATATCTTCAAACTTAGAGTAGTCCAACATATTAATATTTACTCACACGCCACATTTGAACTGACGTTTTTATAAATAAACAATACAAAAATTTCTACGATCAGCGTTGCCAAATCTCCAACAGCATGGCTTGTAAGTGTAGGAGGCAGTGCCTTGATACGATAATAGGTTGTTCCGCCAATCGTACTAGAACTGATACATTATTGACCAAATTTTGTTGAGCAAAGTCAAACATTTCATTACATCAGCCGTTGCTAGGTAATTTACAATAAAACTGTATAGGAATAATATTCCCGTCCTAGGCAGGGAATATTCGAGTACTATTTTCTATTTCTTAAATTACTCGTATCGATCGGCGCAAAAATACTATGTGTATCTTGGACAAAAAGCAACATTCCCAGACTCCTGTGTTGTTGGGCTCGGCATTCTCCTCGCCCAACAACATTCACAGTCGTCTGGGAATGTTACGCTTTTCGTCCTAGATATACAATGCACTATTGTTAAAATTACATATCAGTAAGTAATACTGCTTAAATTCCACCAAATGCGAAACTCATTCCTTGATACGTTTTCTACGAACAAAAGGTGAGCACCCAGCAAATATTCAGACAACTTCCTGCTGTTTCTGAAACTGAAACATCTGGGCGAGAATATGTTCGCCAACGATGATGTGCGAAAGAAGAAGTTTGCTGCTTGATGTCTATTATTATCAATAATAATAATAATAATAATAAATTGTCTTTATTATCATAACCATACAATTTCGTATACTTAAAAATAATACATATTTCTGTAAAGGTAAGATAAATCCCAAGGTGCAGGACCTTGATTTAAATTAAAAATCATAAATACGATTTAATAATGTTTAGCATATGCAAATGTATGAATATTATGAGCAACACCAAGATTATATTCAGAATGATCAATGTCTCCCATTCAAAGTCAGCCCGGAAATAAATCTTTAATTTGAAGTGATAGTGTAAGTAGCAGCTATAGTTCAATGTCTTAGGATTGTCGATCGATTACAAAGTTTGTAAAACGGTGGTTTTAAGCAAGATAACGGTAATTTCTTAAGCTCAACTGATAGGGAATTCCAGTACTTTAATATTTGATCTATTTAACCTCAAACTACGTTCTAACAGGTCAGTTCTGTGGGACGGTGGAGTAATTGTACCTTTGAATCGAACGTTTATATTATGCACAATTGCACATCCTCCGTAAAAGATATACAATTATACATGCAGATAAGGTTGCCCTTCCTCGGTAATATTTTTATGACAGAAACACATATTCAAAGATTAACATATCTTTGCCATCGTGAGCTAGCCAAGATCGGTTAACTTATGAGATATATCATCAAATTTTCTGATGCCGAAAATCAACATTAGACAGGAATTTTGCACTCTATGAATTCTCTGCGTAGATTCATATGTGACAGATAGTTCATATACCTGACAGCAATAAACAAAATGTGAGAGAATAATAGACTCGCAAAGAAGTGATTTAACATTTATTGAAAAACAATTCCTATACGGGTATATAAGCTCTATGTTCGAATACGCTTTTTACCGCCTTTTACAAAAAAGGAAGTATGCAATCCTTACATACACTATAGTTAATATTACCTTAGTAGATATGGTTTTCATAAATTTCTTTGATTGATCGTACATAAAACTCTTTGTTCTACTTAAGTGCAGAATACAACACTGCTGGAGCCTGTGGTTTGGATCAGACGCGATTCGTTGAAAACCGGTAACCACACAAATATTTATCAACCGCTAAATACGTATTTCGACAATTAAGCTGTCATCTACAGTAGCCTTAGAGAGAGACCAACCTGACAAAGTTGCCCGAAGATA
Source organism: Agriotes lineatus (assembly GCA_940337035.1). Taxonomy (NCBI): domain Eukaryota; kingdom Metazoa; phylum Arthropoda; class Insecta; order Coleoptera; family Elateridae; genus Agriotes; species Agriotes lineatus. The sequence goes on along the minus strand of OW679197.1, from coordinate 106,691,948 downwards.
TGCTCTTCACCAAATCACCAATGATGCGTCAACTTCAATAGAGCGTAAATATTAGGGTGAGGGATGCGACCTCAATCAATGTTCATACTTAAAAATGGCCAAAACTTCCAAAAGAATGTAGCTGCTTTGTTGAAGTTCACGCTTCCCCAATTGTTAGGTCAGTTTCCGTAATCGTATTGCCCGTTTCGTAAATATGTTGGGCAATACTAGATTTTTCGAATCTGTTTAATCTAAAATGGCTGTATGCTCTTTAAACCTAGTACCAAAATTACGACGTGTTTTCCCAATATATTTAGAATCACAATGGGAACATCGAATTTCTTAATTCGAGATTTTTCCAACGGTTTAAGTTTGTCATTTGGATTCCCCATTTTGAATGTTGTTATTTGTACAATTTTATAATCTGAATAAATTTTTTCTAGTCCCTTTGCAGCCGGGTGAAACGCACTCTTCGTTCTTTTTCTTCATGTGTCCTGCCCTCAGAGGGCCTTGACGATCAATTGCATGACTTGAATTTTGTCTGTAGCTTTCATGAAAGGGGATTTTGTACTTTGTCCATACCATTGCCGAAGGTTCTTGAGCGACGATGTCCTGCGACGACCCGGATTATGCTTTCCCTCTATTTTTCCCTGAATTATAATCTGCAGTAATCTGTATTTGTCGTTACGGATGATGTGACCAAAATACTCTAATTTTCTTCTTTTTTTGGTGCTTAAAACTTCTCTTGGTTTGTTTATGCGCTGTAAAACTTCTACATTTATAGTTCTGTCAACCCAAAACATTTTCATTAGCCCACGATCTCTAAAGCCTCAAATTTCTTGCACATGACCTCTGTTAGCGTCCCCGCCTCAACTCCATAGAATAGAATATTGAAAACGTAGCACCGCAACAGTCTAATTTTAACAGAAATTTTCAAATGTCTGCTAGTAAGAACTTTTTTCATATTAGCATGTGGATGCGACTTCTAATTTCCGATGTCATGTCACATTTATCGTTTAGATGACAACCAAGATATTTATAAGAGTTGACACGTTCGACAATTTCGTTTTCAACTGTCAGGTCTGCGCATGTACATGATATTTACTTACTGCAAACCATTTTTCTTAACATTGAGATTAAGCCCCATGGACATACTGTGTTCTGCAACCGTTGTCACTAGCTCTTGCAGATCTTCTATATTGGTAGCTAGTAGTACCGTGTCGACAGAATATCTAAGGTTGTTCACCACTACACCGCCAACGACTACTCCAATGTGTTTGTCATCTAGGGTTTCTCTGAATATCTTTTCTGCGTAAAGGTTGATGAGCAGAGGCGACAGAACACAGCCCTGTCGAACCCCTCTCTCTATCATTATCTCGTCTGATAACTTGTTATTCACTCTTACCGTGGTTGCTTGATTGCAGTATAAATTCGCTATGATACGGATATCTTGTCCATCTACTCTTCGTTGGGTCCTTGAATTCTAAGACTGACCAGAGTTGGGGATTTCGAAAAGACAATTTTGTGTATTATTTCCTAATCGAATTTAGAAGGGAAACCATTGTACATAGCGATGTTTTGGATGGTATGAAGTTCGATGTGATACCGATCTTTGTTTAAAGGAAACGTAGTTTTGCAGATTTTTCCGTTTTATAAATTAAGAAAAATCACTAGATAGTAATGGGACGAAGAGCTCTCTATTTTTTGATAAAACTGTATCAAATTCTCTTTTCCTTCCGTTACAGAAAGCAATCTAGGAAAATGTGCCTCAATAAGGAATTGTGACCAGTATTTATCTTTATTTTGAATGTCTGCTACCGTCATTTTAGTTAATTCATCCCGAAGATAGGCTACGGCTACTCCCAGTGGTAGGGCAACTTGTAATAAATTTCATTATTTGTATTTTAATAGAAACGTACAGATATCAAACTAATTTTTTCATCGGGTGCTTCCTTCAAATACAGTTATTAGCTCTCTCTTCCTGTAGCCCACAGACTTGCGTTTTAAAAACGATTGCAACTTCGCAAACTTCGAACTGTCCATATAATTTTGCAAAACTAACGTATAACATTTTGAACAAACTAATTATAAAATATGCAGGCATGTATGTAAAAAAATAGAATTGGTCAAACCAATTAGAGCAAATACTCCCGCATAAATTCTAAGGTGAAAAGAGAGAAAGAAGACAAATCTTTTTCGAAAATTAGAACACTTACCGCAAAGAATGTCTGTAAAGACAATGGAGCAAAGTTGCCTACTGTGAATTGAACAGGCTGCTGACTTCTCAGCATAACAATGCACAGTCCTTTCTGAAATCGAACATCAGTGCCAACGTATTCAACTTCGTTACAAGCTCGTGCTATCTTTATATGTTCCATCATCAGCTCTGTTCCCCAATATGACGTTATAAATTGTAAAGCTAGTCCAAGAGCGGCCAAGGCAAATATTTCCAGGACACGAAAATTGAGTGTTGCCATCTGAAATCATGACGATTAGTACATGTATTATCTAAACTAGTACCTTATCTTATGGCTTATTTAAAATCTATATGAATGTTTAGATTTCTCTATGGACTAACAACCAACAACACATTAAACGTGTAGCGGAGACTAAATTAGGCTCCGAGGAAGAAAATCATTAGTGTTATTAGTCTATCCTTTCAAACGGGCCCTGAAGGCTACCATAGAGATCGTTAAGTAAACTGCGATAGTCAGCAAAAGTTCAATAGCGTATGTAATTCCCACGGAATTCTGAAGGAATGCAGGAAAGACCTGCTCGTCAACCAGTGAGGCAAAGTAGTTATGAAGCTAATATAGAGGCACAGGCTCACTCTAGACAACATTCAAGTATTGTTGAATAGGGGAAAGCAATACACGTTACATTAACACTTTCGTTGACCTCCTAGGCCACACTAAGATAGCACACGTACACCCCGTTAGGAGGACGAAGGCCAAGCCAAGGCATATAAGTTTCTGCGATCCTATGATGCTGTATCAATGCCAGCAACTGCGGGCTCACGCTTCAATTGGATTAAGAGGGCCATGTGCACGTGCAGAGGATTAATTGGGGGCTCCTACTAGCAGCTGGAATGTCTGAGATAGACCACAAAACGTGTGAAAACGTCGTACTATGAAAGCTTCAATGGACACCCTAAACCTGGGCCACGTGCCAAATTAATTCCAACAGCTCGCTAACCTGAATCCTTCAAGATTGAAGTTAAAAAATTTATCTCCAAAGGTCATCAGAGTAGCATTAATCTGCTATATACAACGAGGGATAACGTGCCATACCTAATCAAAAATCCTGTTGAACTTTGGTCCAGCCAAAACGGAAGATTATCTGCTCGAAATCGTAACATAAAACGAAGAGCTCGAAAGAAAGGCCAACCGTCCAGTCCCGTCTCGCTCAGTCCCGTCCCGTCCAGTCCGTCCCGTTCCGTCCAGTCTAGTCCCGTCCCGTTTCTTTCCTTATGTCATGTTCACCGTCTTGGACTTAAAAATAAATGTAATTTTCGCAATCAACGTCCCAAAAAACCTCAATAACGACACCCATATCGATTTTTAGGCTTACTTACCCCATTTCACCCCCTAAGGGGTTGATTTTCGGAAAATCACGAAATACGTGTTTGCTTATTTGTTTTTAGGAGTACTCCTACGAAGTTTCAAGTCGAAATGTCTATTTAATATTATTTTTCCATACAAAATTGGAACCCCCATTTTACCCCTTTAGGGGTTGAATTTCGAAATATCCTTTCTTATTCCTTGTATGCATCATAAAGGGAACCTCTGTGCAAAATTTCAGCTTTCTAGGTCCAAGGGTTTGGGCTGGGCGTTGATGAGTCGGTGAGTCAGTCAGGACTTTTAGAAATATATATAAGAAGATAGAGAGAGTTCGAAGTTCCGTGTTATTCTCAAATCCGATCCTGTTGCATTAGAAGATACAGAAGAATCAACTGCTGATCGGTATACAAAACTGTACCAAAAACGTTTGCAAAGATGCGCGAATATCGGTCTCGGACCAAATTAATTACGCAGCATGGCAACACATTCTCCAATAACACTGCGTAAACTAACAACTATTTAAAGGCGTCAACGGTGGAATTACTGGAGCATCCACCATATGGCCTAGATCTTGCACCTTCTGATTTCTCCCCTTTCTTAAATTAAAGGACGAAATGTGTGATTTACGATATTGGAATGTCAAAGGAACTTTCAAAGCTTTCGAAAACTTGGTCTTTCAAGTCTCTCAAAAGAAATTGGGTTCTTGCTTTAACGATGAGTTTCATGGAATGAATAATTGTGTTAAGTTGAACAGGAGATATTTTGAATAACAATAAAAAATTACTTGTTGTAAACCTAGTTTTATTTTTGTAGCTTGTAGAATATATCGGTGCTACTCTTGTATATTGCACCTCGCTGGTGTTTACATGGAAACACTTTTTTTTACTTTTAGCAGCAGAAGGGGGTTAGTGAGTAATAATAGGTTATTTTCGATTATAAGGGATATAAAACGCCTTTAATTTTAAAATCATGTTCCAAGCAATTGTTTTATTATTGCCACACAATTATTTATTTCTGCAATCACCTTTAATTAAATTGTTGTCTCCAGCATCGAACTAAAAGACCATATATCTTTTAGTTCGATGCTGGATTCTTCCAGGATCTATTAAAATATTCTTTACTCAACACTGTCTCATGCGCACTATATGTCCAGACCATTTGTACCTTTCTTTGTTGTTATATGATTTGTATAAAATTTTGTAATTCATCTTACTCAACATTTTAGCACTTCTCGATAACAACGTCTTTTAATTTTATTTTCTGCAATAATGTTAATTAGGTCTGATTGGTGAAAATTTGTTCATCCAACTATTTCATTTCCTCGGAGACGTACTCATGCTGCCATACTAAATTAATCCTTTTGTCAGCATATAGGGATATTTTTAATGATTTTATTTATAACAACGCAACGGGGATAACTGCCAGATAGTTTGTTTTATCTAGGATTATCTTTATTTATTATACCTTGAAATACTGACATAATGTTATTTAATTACACAGAACTTTGATTCCTATTGCAACACAACTTTTGGGTTACCAGTTAGAAATCAGATTCATTACTTCCTATTGAAAATTGCAATACAGTCATTTCAGCAATTATCAAAACCTTACCTTCAATTTAAATAATCGCTTTTGAGGAAAGCTATACATTCGGTACGAATATGACTTTTTCCTAGGTATAGTAGTTACAGTGGTAGCCTACACGTACACGAAATATGGACGTCTCCTATATAGGTAATAGCTTCTTCTTCTTCTTAAATAAAGCATGATCAAAACTTATTTTTATCTAGTAGGGCCTAGAAAGAACAAATTGATGCCTTTAAAATTGGCATACGTAGATGTTCTTCAAAATTGTTGATGATTGTCATATTTTCTATTTGTTTTATAATTATCCTTCATTTAAGTTTTCTCGCCATCTTTCACACTTTATATTAACAGTTTGTGTATTATAATTAAATGAGAACGATGGATGATTTATACCAGTAGGAACAACATAATTATTTTTATTCTCTACCACCAAATCAGAATGAGAGAAAACTAAATAAAGCGTCTGATCCTTAGAATTGAAAACACTATTATAAAAATTAAGATTTAAAGAATTAAAACAAGTGAAGCCATAGAAATAAAAAAAAACATCCAAATAATATCAACAGGGAAGATGGATTTAAGCTTAGTAAAACGTTGACCCCTGTGATACACGATCTAAAGCATTACAACCACTGTGCGTCATACGGCCACGCCCAACGGATTACCTTGCACTCGGATGACCAACCAGCGTTACGCCACTCCGCGCGCCTGGCACAGAGGACTATAAATAGCGCCACACCGACCTTCGGTTCTTAGTGCGACTTTCACTCTGATGATGCAAGCTGCAAGGTCTTGCGAAACGTTAGTGAATATGGATGCACAAACAGCAAAATCTGCCTAAGTATCCTCGTTCTCAAGATACTCAAACAACACTAGCCACCAAAGAGCATGGCCATCGTGCGGGTTTTTGCTCGACTTCACAAGGTGCAAGGCACATTAAGCCAGAAAATGCTGGGTGTTCATATACAAATACTACGCGGTCTAAGCCGAAATTCTATGCTAATGAGAATAATTCCAGTAACCGCGAAAGCCTCAAAGAGTACATACAGAATTAAAACATTCCCAAATTCTGGGGCATATATTACTGTCATTCTGAAAGTTATAATCTTTGCCATTTATTTCAGGTAAATTGAAATCTCCCGTAACAACATCACCGCTCATCAGTAAATCATAATTTCTATCAAATACATTTAAATATGACGTGTAACATTCAGTCTTTGGTTGATGCTCAAAATAAACTGTATTAATAAAAATATTTTTATTACCTGCAAGCTACACCTGCAATAACAAAGATCCATTGGCAGAAGAAAATGATAATAATGAGGAATTAAAATTGTTTTGCCTCTACCACGTTCTTTCTTTACCAGTAACGTTAACATCTCTATCATTCTTGTAAACGTTATATCTGCTATAAAACAGTTCATTATTAAGTGCCGGATTTGTAGGTTTTATCATTTTTCATATTAATTTAGGCACTGATGCGAGACTTAAGATGAGCTATACTTGTTTTTGCCTAAATGCCCAAATACGCAAAATTTCTTCTTAGCGATCTAAATATCCTAAAGAGAACCTAAATTGCATTTTTATACAACCTAAAGTAGGCTACTTTGAAAATTTAAAAATATTAAGGTGTTAATTTACAAATTTTAAACTAAAATTAACAACAGTTTCACGTTTTCTGAACGAATCTCTAGGTATTAACATGAAATTTTGTTGTGTCAGTATTTGGATCGCTGCTGATTAGGCAATATTAGATTACTCGAAATTATCTGGCCTCAACACGCACTTCTTATTTTTATCGTTGGCCCAGATGGAAGAATCATGCGTCCACACGTTACCTTTTCCAAATTTCAGTTGCGCTTTTTGAACAAATTATATTTCGCTTTGGTAAAAGCTTCAGTTAGAAAAACGTTGGTGTCTTTAAAGGTCTGGACACACATTCCCGGACCGTGCCAGGGCCGGAGGACGGCCGGGTGACGGCCGTCACCCGGTGAATGAATTCCACAGTGAAATTAAATGCATCTGTTCACACATCACCGTGCCATGTCCGGGCGCCGTCACCGGACCGGGCCCGGGCCGGGTGATAATAGTTTTGCTTACTTTTTGACGGTGACGGTCCGGTCTCGGTGGTAGATTAGCTGATCTGCGTGAGTTTTAGTGTTTTGAAAATACTTAGTGGGTGTATTTTGATGGCAGCATTTGAAAACTTTATAATTCATTGTTTATATGCGGCGTGAATATAGACATAGAACGACTGATAGAGGAGGTTTGAAAGTTTACGGTACTGTATAAGCTCTATAACCAAGCAAATGAAAAGTACAGAAATGCAGAGTACAAGGACAGAGTTTGGAAGAAAATTGAGACAATATTCCCGTATATTTTTAACCGATCACGTCAAAGATTTCGAAGCAGACTGACAAAACTTCCGAGTCCCACTGTCCGGAACACGGCCGGCACACGGACATGTGTGGTTTTTAGATGAACGACGGCCCGATACATAACCGGGTGACGGCCGTGCTCCGGTCCTGACACGGTCCGGGAATGTGTGTCCCGACCTTAAGGAGGCTTTTATTTTTCATGATCAGTTGTCGAACTTGCTAACTTACGAATTTCACTATTATTTGTCTATGTTTCTCAGTTGCGCGTTTCCCTAAACGCTGGCGTCTGTCTATACTTCTTACATCCATAACAATTCCTAAATGATCTTTGAACACATTTATGACATCGGTGGTATTCTCGCCGGTAGTTTCATTACCATCAAAAACACGCAAATAGTTACACCTTGGTATTGTTGCAAGTTATCAATTGCTACCATTAGTCCGTTGTCTTTTTCAATTAATTTCCCATTTTCTGCCTTTACTCCGTCTATTTGTTGTTGCAATAGTGGTAGAGAGGCGTTAATGTTTTCAATTGAAAACTGTAACTTATTAGTTACTATTTCCGACACAGATGTAGCTATTTCAGATATAAAGTAATCTACGTATTGCAGCGGTAACAACTTCACACACATCTTATTGTTTTTGCAGATTACACCTTGTAATTATAAACTAGAACAACGTCGTACAATTTCATGTTTGAACACATCGATCAATCCTGGATAAAACAAAATATCTGGCAGTTACCACAGCTGTTATCTGCTCCACAAATGAACTGGACCATTTGCATATACGAGTGGTGCATCTTTTAAAAATATTTTCCAAAAAGTCATTGCGGTTTTGGTAACCTTTCAAGATTGTGTCATTATAAAAACCATTTCTTTTCATAATTTGGTTTAAATAAAACTATGTCCCTTAATAAAATATTATCATTAAGTATGCCAAATCGTTGCCAAAAAATTTTAAACGTTTCGAGGAGACCCAAAGGGTATAGCATAGGTATATCTACGAGGAAACGAAATACGTGGAATTTAAAATTATTGCAGAAAATAATATTTGAACGGTGTAGTTATCGAGAAGTGCTAAAATTTTTAGTAATATAGATTAAAAACCTTTATACATAAGATATAAAAACAACGAAAGGTGTAAATGGTCTGGACATGTAGTGCCCATGAGACAGTGTTGGGTACAGAATATTTCAATCGATCCTAGATGAATCCAGAATAAACCGAACTAACACATGAAAGACCATATGCAAGACAAAAATATCAATGAAGGTGATTGCTAAAATAAATAGTATTACGGCAATAATGAAACAATTGCTTGGAAAATATTTTTAAAATAAATTAAAACTGTTTTATGTCCATAATAATGCAAAATAGACGATAATTAGTAACCACCTTCGGCTGCTAAAAGTTAAAAATAATGATTTTCCATGTAGACACCAGCGAGGTAGAATATACAAGAGTAGCAGTGATAGATTCTATAAACAACAAAAATAAAACTATGTTTACAAGAATTCATTTTTTGTTTTTCAAAATATTTCATGTTCAACTTAACACAATTATTCATTCCATGAAACCAATCGTTAAAAAAAGAATCCAATTCCTTTTCAGAGACTTCAAAGATCCAGTTGTCAAAAGCTTCGAAAGTTCCTTTGACATTCGAATATCGTAAATCACATATTTTATTTGTTAATTTATAAGAAAGGGGAGATATCAGAAGATGCAAGATCTGGAACATATGGCGGGTGCTCAAGTAATTCCACCTTTGATGTCTTTAAATAGTCCTTAGTTTGGGCAGCGGTATGATACATAATTAATTTATTTCGAGGCTGATATTGGGGCACCTTTTCAAACGCCTTTGGCACATTTTTATATACCGATCAGCAGTTGCTTTTTCTCTATCTTCTCATAAAATATTGACAACAGGACCGGATTTGAGAATAAGAAGGCAATAATTTTTTGTTGACACTTCGAACTCTCTTTATATTAGTATAATCGGGGTTTGTTGGAAAGATGTATTCAGCTGATTTTAATTTCGTTTCAAGTTGAATTGCGTAAATATACTGCTCTAGATTTGCATTTGTTGTACTATTACAGCCAGAGTTCGTCTATATAGGTTTACAGGTCATTGAGTGCAGTATGGTTAATTTTGGATGTTTGGCAGATATTTTCGGGCTTTTACCGGTGCGCAATACGATATAATTTGAGCAGTTAAGTTTCCATTTTGGGTCGCCCAGAGTTCAGCGGGTTTTTTGATGAAGTATGCTCGATTAGCCCTCGCTATATGTAGCGGATTAATGCTAATCTGGTGAGAAATGTCTCGAACGTTAATATTGCCGGATTTTGGTTGGCGAGCTGTTGGAATTCCATTGAAACTTCCATTGTACAGCTTTTTCAGATGTTTTGTGTTCTATCTGGGCATTCCTTATAGCTGCTAGTAGAAGCCCCAAGTAGAAGCGCCCTTGATTCAATCGGAACGCGAGCCGGCATTTATTGGCCTTGAGCTCTCTTATTTGCCTTAGCTTGGCTTTCGTCCTCGTACTGGTTTGAACATGTGCCGTCCTAGTGGAGCCTAGGAGCTCCACAAAAGGAGTAACGTGTATTGCTTTCCCTTTTTAACAATATTTTAATATTGTGTACAGTGACTCTATAGTATCCTATAGTACCTTTGTAACTGCCTTGCTGCATTGGTTGGCGAACAGGTCCTGCCTGCATTCCTTCAAAATTCCATGAGTTTTACATATGCTATTGAACTCTTGCTGTGTAGCGCAGTTGGATTAACGAACTTCATGGGTACCCTTCAGGGCCCATTTCAAAGAATAAAGTAATACCATTAATGATTTTTATCCCCGGAGTTTAGTTTAGCCTACGCTGCACGCTTAATGTATTGTATGGTTGTACTTAACGTAGTATTTTAAAATAATATAAATGTTAACTTCCCGGCAATACCATTAAAGTATGTGTTTGAGGTGCACCTGATTTTTGCATATATTTATAGAATAATCAGTTGTACCCTGTACTGGCTTGTATGTAATTTATCATCTGTGATTATACAATGATATTAGTACATCGTCTTGTTTATGTTACTGCTACGTGGATTTGTGTGCTTTCTTTAAGAGTATAGTGCTACTTTTGAGTTTACAAATTTTCTGCTATACCTGGATACATTAGTCTGGCTTAAAAAACTCGAGCGTAATTTGGAAAGATAATTCAACGGGGTCGGTTTTTTGTTCGATTGGTTTCATGTTAATACCATTGCTATGACATTACACGAATTAGTTGAAGTAGTTTATGAAATGAAATGGTTAATTATCAGATGCAGTTTTCCCTAAGATTAGTAGCTGTCATAATGACAAACACTCCTCAACAAACGTGATATTAACGGCAGGAGTGAAATTATCACAACTAAAAATCAAGAGATCATACAACCATCTAACTAAACATAACTTTCTAAATTCACTAGTACCCATTCATTTCTGTTTTGTGACTACCTATCTATAGCTTACTATGCAAAACTCAAAAACCATATCAAAAGGGTATACCTAGCACCACGTAGGTCATCTCTAACTTTTAGTTCCGTCACTCTGTAGTGGAAATAAAGCATAAACTCTAGTATTTGGACATGGACTATAGCAGTACTTAAGATACTGAACCTAACTGGTCGAGGATACTCAGCTTAGTTTGCAAAAACCGGTTATAGAATTACAACTACTATATAGTTGCTGTTTAGCCGATTTTACAGAGTAATTAAGGTAAATCATGCAGGCTATACTTACTGCAACAGCATAAAACGCGGATGAGCAAGAAACACAGATCATTCCAAGGAAATCAATCAATGCTGGTATACAATAAATGTTTTCAAAGTTATGAACCGGGTCTGTTATCGCTCGGTGATAGTGGATTATTTCTTTCAGCTCTTTCTGCAAAACTTTCCATTCCGTAACTTTTTCTGCGCCCTAAAAATTGGTTATCAGTATAACTACAATACACATACCTATAACTTACGTCATGCATCTCTGAACGACTCCGCTGTACAGAATCTTTAATAAAATTTTGTAATACAGCGCACTGAGCACTTAAAAATGCCATGACTGCGCCAATAAATATGTTAGTGGATATGTAAGTCGAAACTATCAGAATAGCAGATACGCATTGATGAAAGACGGCAATTTCGTAGTGAGGGCTGTAAGTGACGTTGAAAAGTGATATATCACCGAAAGGCAGCGCGATATAAGATGAGTCCTTGTAAAATCCCCAACGTACTATAGGCCCGACGAGTGCACTGCCAATGTACATATATGCGATAGTGATGACGACAGCTCCCTGAAACTTTCAGAGTAGATATTTAAATTACTAATTACTAAGTGCAGGTACATGCAAGTGCATTAGTTCCCCATATGACATAATTGCGACAGTGATGGGATGTTATCATTCCGTTGGGCTATCTTTCTCTTTTATGATTTCCAATAAGATGAAATTAGTACCTGGACGCTAGCAAGAAACATAGTTCGAGTTACGATTTCTTCCTGTTTTTCTACATTCTTAATGTGTCTCACAAATATCTCATTGTTCAAAGAAGGCACTATCTTTATAATCCGTTTCTTTATAAGAAATATGTAAGATATTTTAGAAAATGCTGAAACACATGTATAGGCAACTCTAATTTCTATGTATTGTAATAATTAACCTACCTGCAAAGAACCCGGTGCTAAACATCATGTTCTCAACGAAAACGCGCGGATGATGCAAATTGGCAAAAATTGAGTGCGTCGGAAATAGCGACAAGGACAGTCCCAGCAGTGGCATTACGGCAGAGTAGATTTTGAAGAAAATCCCCTCTCTTTCTCGCACAGATATTCCAAAACATCTTAGCATTTTTATTTGCCAAGAGAAATACTTGCTTGTTATATATCCGTCCATATCGACATAATCCTGCAGAAGTATGAATCCAAGTACAGGTTAGTATAGGTATAAGTTTGAGGTAACTTTACGTATTTACCGCGAGAGTTATTAGTTATTAAGAAGCAAACTGTTAAAGGTCAAGTAACATAAACACGGTTGAAGAATTACTATGACATATGGTGTTCTACAGCTTGCTTCTGACACGTAGTATTTGGATTTAATAATTGAAGTTGGGTTATCTGGAAGTGTTTTTAGAAACTTGTTGGTGTTTCAAGTGCACGCTAGTGGCTCGACTCATATTGCGTGAGAATGATGTAGGATTGATTAATAGGCAGAACTTCCAAAGCTATTTCTGTACGCAATGAAACTTTTTATATTTTGTACTTATACGAGTAATATAGGCTTGACGTAATTCAGATTGTTGGACATCACCATTACCATACGAAAAGTAGAAATGCAAGCATCGAATTTCAAAATCCATTTCAAACTGAATTTAATTACTCTTAATCTTCGATTTTATTTTTTTAAAGTACTTTGCACTTTAGATTAAAATGTGGTTGAAATTTCAATGTCAATTCGCCTTGGTTTTAGAATTGAGTTCGAATACTGATCGGAATTTAAATTTCAAGTATTAAAATGCACTTGGAGGCTACGTATCTACAGACAAAATTTACTTACACACATACAGAGTGTTACAGAAATAGCTGCTTTAATTTCAACGCCTTATCGAGTCAGTTAAATGGAACAACCTTTCTATTAATTTTTGTTTGTTTGGCACCTATTATATCAAGGTCGGCAAAGTAAACCAATAAAAACTACTCGTTCGCTCGCAGATATTTTAATGGAAAATCTTCGTCTGATTTTTTGCACCGAGGAGATGTGGCTTACAAACAGTTTATTCTATTTGGTACATTTTATAACCCGTTAAAATTAAATCAGTTATTTCTACAACACCTTGCATAATGTCTGCTTTACCTGTCCATTATACCAAGACAAAAACCAGCGATAGGTTTTTGCACTGTCAGGTGAAAAGGAAACTCAAAATGTAAAAAGAATATTATAACAAATTTCACAGTAGCATTCTCATTTGTTCTCCAATTTGGTTCGCCACAACTTTTTGAGCCAATAATAATTTTACTAGCGTGCACCATCCTAGTACCTACAATTTTCACATTAGCACATTTTACGTAACACTTATACTTTTAGAAATGTCTTTCAGCCCCGAATCCTTGCCGGACTTGTATCTACTAACACTGTTTGTAGGGAATCGATTCTGGCATTATTTAACATTTTATGCACACTAGACCACAGTTCAATAGCGTCGAAAGAGTTTCTAAAAGTCGATTAACCTGAAGATTTGTGTTAGTTCTTGACAGGTTTGAAAATAGTAGACCTTGCTGGAGCTTTTATTTATTTCATATAAGGAAGCTACGTCACATTAGTATTTGATTAGACAACACACACATTAGATAGATCCGTTGATTTTAATTCATAGTAGTATCGACGAAGCAGAAGGTAAAAACCTTGTACATCGGTACTGCTAAAATTGAGTAAACTCATAGTATAAACAATACTAGAAGAATGCTATAGTCCTGAAGAAACTGTCTGGAATATAAATAAATGAGAATTACAAAAGAAAATACTGCGAAGAACATAAACAAGTAATAATAATAACAATAGTCTCTATTCAGCCAAAGGGCTGCTGGTCCACTTAATCTTACAGTTGAATTAAGTTGATTTTACTTGCAAATAACAAAAAGTATATTGCGATGAACACAATAATTTATTCCAATACAATTATAATAGGGATTAAGAATAATTGAAGCATTTCAAATATTATTTTAAAAATCTTCCATAAATATACTAATTTGAACTTGCAATAATTGCAATAATATAGCATTTGCCTTGAAATTATTTGATTTTGTGAAACGGTATTTAAAATAGCGTTAGCCTTGACTTCAATATGAAAATGTAATCATGGCAGGATTTGACTTTATAATAACAAAGTAAGATCGATGTAAACAAGACTAATTGTGAGAGTGAAGCCAAGCTTCTTTTTGTTTCTTCACGAAAATCAAATTAAAAGATAGTACTTATAAAAAGTGTCGTAGTTACACTGCAGTTTGGCCTTAATCCGTTGCAGAGGGTAACAGGTGTTGAGAAGTGAATCGAGTTAAGCTTTTGTCTTTGGTGACTGATTTTTTGCAGGCTTGGAATCCTGGGGTAGGAGCTTAATCGTCTGTTACAGTGGATACCCACCTGCAGGAAAAGTACCTGCGTTGGAACCGAGAGGAGCAATCGGACTACCAGCGTTGCTTGAAGGGGGGCTTGCACGGCAGACCAACCGAGAATAAAAAGGCCTATTCATCGAGGGACTTATTGGGGATCGATATAGGCATAATATCCATCGCAGAAACGTAATTAAAATCAGAAAACTGTCTATCCACCTAAATAATATCACCTAGGCAACGCATCATACGTAATAGCAAACGTAATTGTAAATAATTAAGCCAACTTAATCTGTTATTCTGTGGTTCTATCTCCATAATTTTGACGTTTGAGTTTTCTTTTTCCATAATTTGAAAAATCCCTCATTAAAGTGATCCCAATAGTTAAATAAGCAGTATAGAAACGATCGCTTTTAATAAAAACTAAAAAAATTTATATCAAAGTCAGTATATTAGTACATTATTGTAAAAATCCAAGTCAAAATCAAGTGTAGAAAAATTCATTTTTTTAATAAACTTCTGACCTAAACCCCAACAAGAAAGTTACAATAAGTTAAAGCTGAATAGATTAAAGCGCATTCTTTACAAATTGAGGTAGTAATTTACATTTTAAGTTCAAGCACGAGATATTTGAGAGTTAACTAAACAATGTTAAGTTAAAAAAATGATAAGATATAAATAACATAAAAATTAAGGCTATTTAAATGTTTCTTTTAAATGCTTAAACAAGTAGCAGTAGAAATTTCTTTGAGTTTTCATTCATTTAAACGTCGAAATTAAGATACATCAGTTTCTAAGTGTTTAATTCGTTTTAAATGGCTAACTACAGTAACGAAGAATATGTAGTGAGATGGTTTTAAGCTCACAATTTAGCTCTGTATTCAGTGAGAAATATTGAACAAAGTCAATTAAAGCACAGAGTTGTAATATTTTATTTAATTGCAGTCTGAACAGTAGTTCAAGTTATTAAATGCATTGGAAATGAGATACAAGAGGCATAATTAAAGAGATAAAGGCAAGCATAAGCAAAGCAGATTTCAGAGGGATTGAATTTGAAGTTTGAGAAAAAGAAAGATTTAAGATGGCTAATATAATATAAGTAATATGATAGGTTTGAGCATATTTGAACCCAGATAAAATAATAATAATAATAATAATATGCCTTTATTCAACCAGAAAAAAAAATTCGAAAAGGAATACAACCATTGAATATATTCACAGGCGAAGTTCAGCCAGACAACATAAGGTTGTTTGCTGCTCTTCCACTTAACCTGTTAAATGATACAAAGGGTTGGCTATATACATAATATGAGCGTAGAGTTATTAATAAACGTACAAGCCAGTCTGAAGGGTGGATGGAAATCGCAGCAAGATAAGATAACATTTGCAAAGAGCAATAGAGAACGAGGACAACTGAATTGAAGGAAAGACGTGTTTAAAATTGAATTCAAGTTGCAGTGCATTGTAAAACTAAGTGATTATAGCAGAGCAGTGATTATAAAAACGTTTATGTGACGAGAAAGAACAATTTTTAGGTATAAGAAATAAAGACAATTTTTAGATTTAAGAAACATGTTATCAAATTTGATTCCTTGATGTAAAATTTTAACTAAAATTAATTTCTTATAAATAATTACAGATCGCGGTTACTAAGCAACACGATGCTGTTTTGTCAAAAAAAAAAAGAACAATTACTGCAAATTCACTAGTTTGGGGCAAAATTGTGCTCCAGCAGATTTAATGTTTTTATATAATAAAAAGTGTTTGCCAAGTTTAAAGAGTTTACCATTTTTTTATACCAGTTATCAGGCATCTGTGGTAGTGTTCGCAGAAGTTTCTGCGACGTAAAATTATACCAAATCGACTTCGGCTGTGAAACGGCACCGACACCTGAGAATTCCGTACGTTGACAACGGACCATTTGAGCTGCAGAAGTAAGGTTTTGCAATTCCAACGGCCTAGGAAGCTGTGGACGAGCATCCTGAACAAGATTTGCTGCCAGGGAAGCGACTTCAAGAGCATAAAGCCGTCGGCGTCACCTAGCACTATCTTCGAGCCCAGATCGGCAATTTTAAAAGATAGGAGTGGCATCTTTCGAGTGTTTGAGAGCCGGGAAAGCTAGTAATCTCCAAGAATACACTTTTCGGAGGAGAGTCAACGTATTTTCAAGCGTCCAGATTCGTCTCAGTTTGAGTAATTTGAATGGCGTCAGTAGAAATTGCGGTTTTGCCAGAAACGTCGTTTGACGTCATATCTAAACAAAACCGAGTCAGTTGTTGCTAGGCGGGAGTTTTAATTCGATTTACCTGATGGTTTCTTGCAGAATTTCACTTTTAAATATTAAAATAAACGCTATATGCAGTAACGACTGTTTGTAGTAAATGTCAAGTTTGTGAGGTTATGAGTAACCGAATCTATTAGACCAGTTGTACTAAAATAAATTGCGTATATGAGCTACGCTGAGTCAAATATTCTACACATTTCAAATAAAACTCAGACCTGAACCCAATCTGAGAAAAGTAGTTTTGTGTTATGGCGGAGCTAGCCCAGATTATTATTGCAGTTCAATAAAATGTAGAAAGGGGCAATTAACCATTTTATTAGAGTATAATCAATACATTTCATTTTGATTAGCCTAAAATACTGACAGGAAAAATTTTCCCTAATAAAAATAATCATTTTATCTCATAAAACATAAAGACAGCCAGTCACTGCAGTATACAGGGTGTTCCGAAAAATCGTTTAGAAATTTTCAGGGATTGGAGAGGAAGACAAGTGAAGCAGTTTTCGCTATGCAACATATGGTCGTAAACTTCTCCTTTTATTACAGATTGTCTTTTATTGTAAGTTACAAAAGTAAAAGCAACAAAATGGTACTTAACAACCATCGTTCATAATAATTGCTCGAACTGTCGACTTACAACACCGTTGCAAGCGTAGCAGCGACGCACCATGTTAGCTCGAACTCTGGCCAAAATTCCTGGAGTTTCCCGGATCCTTCCACAGGCATCAATAATTCGGGCTACTAAGTCCTCTTGTGTGTTCACTGGTGTCGCGTACACTAAGCTTTCTAATGTCCCCATAGGAAGAAATCCAGCGGCGTTAAATCAGGGGAACGTGCTGGCCAATTGACGATCCCGCCTCTGCCTATCCAATGATAGCGATATGTCAGATCCAGATGTTGGCGTACAGCATGACTGAAATGAGCGGGGGCCCCATCATGTTGAAACCACATACCCTGCCTGACTGCTAGGGGCACGTCTTCTAATAACTCCACCAAAACTTCTTGGAGGAAGGTTACATAAATTTCGCCATTCAGTCGAGGTGGTAACATGTAAGGGCCCACCAAACAATCTTCGACAATGCCGGCCCAAATGTTGATGCTGAATCGTTGTTGATGGTCTCTCGACAGATTTGCATGCGGATTGTCCTCACTCCAGACGTGGTTGTTTTTAAAGTTGAAAATCCCATCCCTCGTGAAGGTGGCCTCATCGGTAAACAGGATGCACGATGGGAATTGTGGGTCCGTATTGCAACGCTCTAAGAACCATTCGCAGTACTCCATTCTGGGTTCGTAGTCGTTTGGCAGGAGTGGCTGGACTTTCTGGTTGTGGAACGGGTACAACCCTTGCTCGTGAAGCATGTCCCATGCTGAACACCCATTGCATGGGCAACTGCGCGTGTGCTGGTGGAGGGATTGTCCTCAAATCGCTGGAGCACCTCATTTTCAAAAGATTGTGTTCGCACACGTCTCCTTGCTCCTGACGCCTCTTTTCTGACTTTAACTGATCCGGTTTCACGCAACCGGCGATCAACGGCAGCAAATGTAGGGTGCGGAGGATGACGCCTTGCTGGAAACCTCTCACGGTACAACCTCTCCGCTGCCCTCGCATTGCCACCGGTTTCTCCATACACCAGATGCATGTCAGCGAATTCTGCAAACGTGAACTGGTCTCTCATTTTCACTACGGTATAGCAACTTAACACGAATTGTAGTAACTTTGGCAACGATCAACAAGCAGCAAAACACCCAACAGCAGATTAAACTATGCAAGTTTATGCCTGTTTTATCGATGTTATCAATTATCGTTGTAATGTACAATAACAAGAGATATGCAATAAATCACTTTTTTTAATACCAAAAAGACGTTTCCGACCATATGTTGCGTAGCAAAAATTACTTCACTTGCCTTCCTCTCGGGACATTTCGCGTATTATGTAGCCCTCGCAAACCTTTCTGAACTTCGCCCTTTTGGGTATTCGTATTTTGTTTTACATTTACTTGTTTTATTTCTTGTATTATTATATCCAAATAAAGACGGTATTATTATTATTATTATTATACTTTTCTTCTAGTAATACAAGTCTGAAAAGAGACTGCAAATTTACAACCTAAGGAAGTGACGGCAGACCAAATCAGCATGGGGTGAATGTGGAGGAAAAACTTTTGGAAATGGTTGATGCTCCAACTACAAGTACACCCCAAATTTATTACCATGTTGGAGTTTCTACATCCTTTATTTGTCGCACATTGTGCAGGGATGGTTTGTACCTATATCATCAGCAAAAGCTGCCATGACTGACTCGTACAAATTATCCGCTGCGGCGGCAGTTTTCCGAATGGCTTCTGAATCGCACTAATAAGAAAGCAGAGTTTCCAATACACGTACTGGTGACGGCTGAATGCGGTTTTATTAGGAATGGTGTTCTGAACTTCCACAATTCTTATATATGGGCTGATCAAAATCCTCACGCGATTCGCCAGAGTACCTTTCAGCAGCGTTTTAGTTTGAATCTGTCGGTTGGCATTTTGAACCACACTTTAATAGGGCCTTGAACTACCAGCATGCCGCAATGGTCATTATTATTTCCAATTTTTACGAGAAGTTCTGCCAAAGCTTCTCGAATATGTACCTATGGATGTGCACTGTACCATTTGGTTTATGCATGACGGCTGTTCTCCACATTTTAGTCGTGCAGTGTGGTCTCTTGTATTGTTAACACGTGCAGTGCAGAACGCCGAAAGTTTATTGGAATATTACTGTGCATAAAATTGTCTAAAATGTATAGAATAATAATGGAAGAGAAATTAAATAAAATTATTGAAAGCATCAATGCATTACACGCTAAAACAGATAAAACGAATGAAAGTATAAGTTGCTTAACAGAATCAATGGGTAACATTCTGAAAGAAAACGCAACCTTGAAAACTAAGACTAAGCAGCTGGAGGATAAACTAGACCACATGGGAAATCAGTCAAGGAAAAGTAATTTAAGTATTTATGGAATTAAAGATGATAATAGTGAAAACTGAGATTGGATGGAAAAAAAAGCTGTGGAATTTATTAAAAACTATCTTGAGGTCGATATAAAACCCCAGGAAATTGAAAGATCTCACAGACTGGATAAAAACTTTTAATAGAACAGTAATAATAAAATTCAATAACTTTAAAACTAAAAATCAATTACTAAAGGCAGCTTCTAAATTGAAGAAAACTTTCTGAAGATTACTCCCAAAAGATTAAAGACATCTGCAATAAGTTAAAACCATTCTTTGTTAAAGCTAGAGAAGATGGTCATTACGCTTTCCTTAAATACGATAAACTATCTATCGATGGAAAATTTTGGAAATTAGAGGAATTACAAAATAAAGCAATTGTTATCGACAATAAAATCCAAGCAGCTAATAATCATGAGATCATGACAATACTATCAACTCAACTGATACTGGAAATATGAATAAACAGCCCCAATCAGATGATCAACAGGAAGCAGTGGGTGTTCAAACCAGAAGTAGCAAGAAGTAGGATAAGGGAACTGGCGGAAAATGTTTTTGTCTAATGCATCTTAATATACAATCCATTAGAAATAAAACTTTAGATCTTGTAGTTGCATTAAACAATGTTGAATCTGACTTTAATTCGGTGCTGGATATTGTTTGTGTTTCCGAACATCATCTAATGGGAGATGAAATTAATTTAATTAATATAAGTAATTACTACATACCGTCGTATTATTGTAGAAAGGTGTTAGCTAAAGGTGGAGTTTTAAGTTTAATTCGAAATAATTTGTGTTATCAAAGTTTACAGTGTAGTATGCCAACAATAGAAGAACATTTTAAGTATACGGCAATAAAGAATTCTAAAACCATTATTATAGTAATCTACAGAACTCCGGACAGTAACTTTTATATTTTTATGGATAGTTTGGTTCAACTCTTTGAAGAAGTGTCGATATTTGGTTTGGATGTGATAGTGTGCGGCGATTTCAATTGTAATCCTTATGTAGAGAATGTTAAAAAAACGGAATTTTTGAGAAGTATGGCAATATTTAATCTAAAACCACAAATCTCTGTAAGTACTAGAATAACTAAATATTCATCAACATTAATCGATAATATATTTTAGAACTTAAGTGACGAAGATGTTGTATCAACAGTTATTGATTTAAATTTATCTGATGACTGTCAAAAAATAATAAAAATTGATAATTATTTCTGCAACTCTATTCCTATAATATCTGAACAATGCCGATGTTTTAACGAAAAATCATTTTCAAAATTTAACACACTCATGTCTTGTGTAGATTGGGATCCTGTTTTTAAGGCAGTAAGTGTGGATAATAAGATGCATAAACTTTATATTTTATTCCTGAGTTGTTTCGAAAATGCATTTCCCATACATACAGTTAAACGTAATATATACCAAAAAAAAAAGCTATGGATAACAAAGAGTATCAAAAAGCCACGTAGAACAAAAGAGATCCATTAAAGTACAAAAAATATAGTAATGGCCTAAATTTTCACAATTATGTAAATTCATACATATATTTTAGAAAACGGTTTTGCTATCGAAGCAGTTATATTTGAAAAATAAAATTGTAAACTCTAATAACACTGCCAAAACTATGTGGAATATTGTAAAGGAAGAAACCGGTAAACGCTCATACAAGCAAAATGATAACACTGAAATTAGGGTGGAAGACAAAAACATTACAAATCCTGTTAGTATTGCAAATATATTCAATAGTTATTTTCTAAACATTGCTTCTAATTTAACAAACTCCTTACAACAACAGCATGATTCAAGTTACTATTTAAATGCAATAGAAAATAAGAATGGGTCATCATTTTTTATAAACCCTGTAATAGAAAATGAAGTTGCATCTATAATTTCAAATAAATAATCTTCTGGTCCAGATAATATTCCTTCAGCTGTTATAAAAAGAGTTTTAGGTGTAATAGTTGCCCCTCTAACTAACATCATAAACTGTTCTTTTAGTTCGGGAATATTTCCTTCCGAATTAAAGAAATCAATAATTAAACCGCTCTTTAATAAAGGAAATAAAACTGAAATGATCAATTATACGCCGATTTCGTTGCTATCTACTATTTCTAAAATTTTCAAAAAATTAATTCATAACAGATTACAACAGTATTTAGATTCAAAACAAATTTTAGAGAGCTTCGAATTTGGTTTTAGAAAAAATCGAAATACAATGCAAGCAATTTTTTCTGTTATTGAACAAGTAACTAATGCATTGGAAGACAACAGTTATATAATCGAAATTTGTTGTGATCTATCCAAAGCGTTTGACTGTATAAATCACGATTTGTTGTTAGAAAAACTTGACTTTTATGGTGTAAGAGGCGTTGCTTACGAATGGTTCAAATCATATTTAAATAATAGAAAACAAATGGTCGAGATACGATACAGGAACGGCTCAGGACTAATTCAATCATTTTATTCGGACTTGAAACTTGTTAAATGTGGAGTGCCTCAATGCAGTATATTAGGACCATTGTTATTTATCATCTACAGTAATGAGTTGCCTTTCAATTTTTTGGACTGCTCGTTTACTTTATTTGCGGATGATACAACATTGTTAATTAAAAAAGATAATAAAAATGCTAGGCTTGAATATATATCTAATATTGTAGATAAAATTTTTTAATGGTTCACAGATAATAAATTAATATTAAAGTGTCAAAAGACTGCCAATATAACTGTCACTTCTCCAAGAAGTAATGATTTTTTTTTAAATACAAATAACGGCATAATTGAAGCAGCTGAATCTGTAAATTTTTTGGGTTTGATTATAGACAATAAACGATCATTGTCCCCACACGTAGCACATCTAAGCGGAAGGTTGGCTTCAGCCGTGTATGCACTTTCAGTTACCAGGAAAAGATTAGATTTAAAATTTACCAAAATTGTGTATTATTCATATTTTGAAAGCTTGTTAGCTTACGGTATAAAATTTTGGGGTAATTCAAAAGATAGTCAAATTATATTTCAAATACAAAAACGTGCAATAACAACTATGTGTAAATTAAAAAAATACGATTCTTGCAGAACATTTTAGTTACAAGAACTGCAAGCTGCTGTTATATTTATGTTATTGCGTGTTGGTCAAGCTTATTAAGAAAGTAAGGTTATATTGGTCCCATCTAGCTACCTTTTCAATCTCCTCCGTACGTTATGAAACACCTATAGAATTATATAATTTTCCCATAAACCAAAAGGCAAACTGAATTTAATGCGCTCAATACGGAACACATTTAAAATTATAATTTGAAAGTAAATAGAATTTCTAATATTATAGATGTTTCCAATAAACAATCTCTCTACAAAAATAAATTAAATTCAGTTTATAATAAGTTACTCCAGTAATAAGTATTCATTTCTTGATATTATTTAGGTCTGATTTCGTAAAAATTCAAATTAATCTCGTATCAACTTTTATGACTATGGAACCATGGTGTGACCACATATTCTCTAAACCACATTCTCTTAGGCTTAAATTAAGTAGTTCCAGACGAATTTGTGTTAAGTCCTCCCGAACTACAAAACCTGAACTTTTTAGAACTTTTTTGGACGAAAGCACTTGAAGCCGCACGTTACAATTTTGAAATTTGATTATGTTTGATCGTATTTTTCTTTTTGGTGTTTTGCCAATGCGATGACATCGTTCTATATCTATCTCCATGTTTTCAGCTAGAAGGTTAAAGCTACCTGGGTTATGTCTTCACCGAGAACTTCGTTGGTGCCAAAAAATGGAAAGTTGTGTCGTCTTGTATATTGTTTGAGTTTATTTTACGTTGCACTCATGGTTACAATAGCTTCATTCTTTGTGAATAATATTTCTTAAACTATCTATTTTGTCTTTCATAACTTCGTATTGTTTTTCAACTTCAACAATAATGACTTTAGGTAAATTCTTTTCAAAAGTATGTAAGGATTCCTGTGATGCACATATATCTTGAATTACCGCTATAATGTTCAGCGCAGGTTCGTCGTTTTTCTTACTTCTGGAACTCAGATTGGCTGCCGGCACACGCCTTCCTCTGCTTGCTACGGTATCGTAAAAAGAGAGGGACAAGAAACTGAGGGAACCGATAGCAAACTAAGGAACATTAATTTCAAGAGAATAATATACTTGATAAAGAAGAAAGTGGACAAGATAACCAAACAAATAAAAGAAAAACACAAACAGTTGGATACAGTAATTGGCTACAAGAACTTAGAAGCAATTTAACTAAGCAGCCTCCTATACGCAGACGACGTTATATTACTATCAAACACCAAAAACAAAATGCAAAGGCTAGTCAATATATGGACAGAAGAAATAGAGAACATGAAAATGAACGTGAATATTAGTAAAACAAAAACTATGATTGTGAACGAAAAACATAAAGAAGGGCAAAAGAATAATGACATAACATGTAAAAATAAGAAACTGGAAAGAGTATCGACCTATGAATTTCTAGGAAGTATGCTAACGGAAGACGGAAGAATGGATGCAGAACTAGCAAATAGAGCAAATAAATCGACAAGAATTTACTATACCATAAATAAAACAATACTAGGCCATCAAGACATTGACATAGAGGTGAAAAAGAAAATACATAATATGATAACAATACCAACTATAACATACGCCTGTGAAAGCTGGACAATAAGGAAAAAAGACGAATCTAAAATTAATGCTATGGAAATGAAACACCTCAGGAAAATGGCAGAAAAACTAAATGGGACAGAATAAAAAATGAATCCATATTAGAAATAAACAAACAGGAACCAATAATTAAAAAAATTAAAAAGATACAACTAAACTGGTACGCGCACATTACAAGAATGGAACCTAACAGAATTGCAAAAAGAATAATGGAAGCGGAAAACCAACCAAAAAACAGAGAGGCAGACCCAGAAGAAAATGTGTGGAACAAATCAAAGAAATAGGACTAGAAAAGGGAGTGACAGTGGATGAAATGAAAATAATAGCGAGGGACAGAAAAAGATGGAAAAGCTGGATACAGGACTAGAGACCATCATCCGACGCCCGAAAGAGCATTAAGGATTAGAGAAGAAGAAGATAAAGAAGAAAGTACAGTGAGCGTTAAATGGTATTGTGAAATAATAGAAAATATAAAAACTAGGAAGGCCTAAACAGAATGAGTTAGTCCTAAAATTATTTAGGCATGGTAGAACAGCAGTAAATGATAAAGTGACTATATAAATGTTCATAACAAGCAAGTCGCACGCAAAATCCTTGGACATTAATCTCTTTTTTCCCATTGTCCATTCTTGAAACCTTTGTTTACCATTGCTTCATCGACTTAATCGCGCCAGCATTTTCGACGTTACTGTCTTAGGATTTTATTCCCTCAAACCATTTGTTGCCATCTGCCTTTTTTATATGTACATACTAATAGATTTTTCTTGTATGTAGGTAACAATCTTCTTCTATTTTCGTGTTTCTACTTATTTCTTGCTTTGGTACACCAGCCGCTTCTCTTAGTCTACAGCGCTACCTCTAACCGTTCATTTCCGCTGTTTCTGCTATGAGCTTACGTCTATTCTGCTGCTTCATCGTCCACACATATACACCATCATTATGTTATATATTTTTCTGTAAATATTCCACTTTACTTTTTCCAACCTCCTTCCTTGTAGGTTCATGTTACGTAAACCTAATTTCACCCAACTAGTATATATCTTTCCATTCAAACCGTATTCTGTGATCCATATTTTATAAACTCCGGCGATTTTCCTCCAAGTCTTGCGGCTCTACCATTTTCTATTTTTATCACCACTTTTTCGCATGTTCCATCGTTATATCAATGTAACTTCTTTGTTATCCTGTTGATATAGACAGCGTCTTCTTTAGCTTTGATAAACCCTTGTCATTGTTCTGTTAAGAAATTCTTATATTATCACTATTTTTCTCATACATTGTACGAACCATTCTATTTGTTTTTAGTGTCGTATAAATAAGCAAGACTAATTTTGTTGTGTTATATCCTGGCAGGGGTTATTCCACTTTTGATTTTATTCTTTTATTGCTAGCCTTTTATACTCTTTTCTTAGTGATTCCGCAGGCTGCAAGTAAATGTATTAGCTGCGTTTTTACATGAGATAGCGGATTACGAACAAATATGTACGACAGGATTGAGAGGGTAGTATTACGTTTGTATAGTATTGATTTGTTGTTGTTTTGCAAGGTAGCCTTCCGCAACATCTGTTTTCAATGAAATGTTTCACATATATAATTGTCACTCTAGCACCAGGTGTATGAACTTCATAAATAATTTTGAATTATTTATAATTAATGAGAAACGATAGTCTACTTCTGAATATCTTACTACTTTTATACATTCTTTAATTTGTTCGCCGTGTTCGATGAATGGATTCCCACACTTTCCACCTGCACCACGTGTCATGTTTGGTTTAATTTAATGTCCTCGGAATCACTAAAGCAGAAGTTAGTGTAGTGACCGCTGGATCTATATTGTGATCGTCCGCTAACATTTGATTGAAGTTTAAATCTTTTTATGATTTTTAATTTTAGATCTTCTACTTTACTGGGTTTTCTCTATTGAAAATATTAACATTAGAAATAACACTAAAGCAAATGCTTTTGGGTTTTGCTAATTCCGACCTATCTTCGTAAGACGGTGAAGTTTTAAGGATACGGCCAATTGTGTTGTAGTCGATATTTTCTACCTACACTCGTTTTATGATTCTTCGCATCCGAGATTTCTTTTATGGTATATTAAAAAAATTGGGTAGGACCGAACAATTAATTATTGGAAGGGGAACTGGGGTCACATCTTTACCAAAATCACTTGAACTGAGTAGAATTATTTCCAAAGCTAACGCAACGAACTGTGTTATAAAATTAAGGAAACATATTTTACTTCTAAGAAGTTATTTAGAACATTAAACGCAAGTCTTGTTGACTTTCAAGTGGTGATAAATAAGAAGAGCAATAAAGCGTAATCCTGTTTGGAATACACAATTATGCGGAGTTAATTAACAAATAATATAGTAAATTACAAACAATTGTATTTATTTTCATCGAGCTAAAAAATTACCTCTGAAAACTTTTTTGTGGCATGTAATTCGTGTTATTATATGGGTATTTCACCACCCTGCGACATTAAACACAGTAAAAATCGTCGCTCAATGAACGAAATGCCCTTAAAATAACATGAAATATAAAAAGTACTTCTCAATATTCCTATAATTTGAAATAAATATTCAGTTTACCTGTGAGCCCGCTAGGAACATAATCCCTTTCATTGCTGCTTTGTGTGGAAATGCATGCTTAATGTGTGACACAAACAAATCGTTGTTTATAGAAGCCAGCGTCCTTATAATCCGTTTCCTAACAAGATCCACTTTAGTAACTACTAAAACACGTCTAGACGTCATGCCTGTCAATGTATATTATTATAAAAAAATAATTTACCCACAAAGAATCCGAAGTTAAACCTCACTGTATCAACATATACGCACTCGGTGACTCCAATTGACACAAAATCGTGTGCCAAGCAACAAGCAATACGCAGTGTCCAAACCAGGACCGCGGTTGGGTAAAATTTAAACCAAGTGGGTACGTTCTCCCGCTCGGATATTCCAAAGCATCGATCGTAACATCACTATTTGCCAAGAAAATTATGCCTCCGTTATGTATTAATTGATTTCGACAGAACTTTATTATTAGCAAAGTTCAACTACTCGTTGAATCATCCGCTACAAGATATTACTTCGACACGATCTACCGAAGTATTAGTTTCGGATTCGATTAGTTTGTTATTTTAGCAGCAATCGCTCCAATCGCGACCAAACCAAAATGATACGAAATGCGTCATGCAACTGCATAACTTTTGCGAAAACAGCAAATGCTTTCACGTTAAAGGAAATTCGCTAAATGCATTTTAATGAAAGTGTCCCGCCGGGTGGATGTAAACATTATATCTGTTCATAACCTGGCAAGGAAAAATATTTCAAATTTCCATCAAGGCAGCCTAGAATCTACTACCGTGGCGTCACCTAAGATAATCCCCCCTCTTACCCGTAACAAAAACAGGGAAAGACATACATGCTTTAGCATACAAACCAAAACACTTAGTAAGGGTATGGACTTTATTTTCTCCACAGTTTGAAACCTGGTTTTGAAAACATACACTGCAAGTAGTTCAGCAGTAAATTCAACGTATCCATTAATGGTGCAACACGCCTTACGTGAAGCCTAAAAGGGTTATGAAGCTTGAGAATTGGGTCGATCTAAGCCTTGTGCAATTACTAAAATAATAAATGAGATAATACTATATTTTATACAAAACTGTTCGTAAATAACACACTAATTCTTAAATTGTTGGCACAAATAATTAATCAAGGTTATGAAGCAACACGTAAATGGAATAGGCCCCCCTTATTACCTGAAAACAGTTAACCGTTAGACTAATTTTAAAGACTATTTAATGAAAAGAAATTAGCTTAGAGGGTACAATATTTCAGAAAATGTCTTTTCTTTCAATGTAAAATCTGATTCGTATTTTTATAAAATGATTTTCTGCATGCGGACATTTATATTCACCGAGACAAACGTGTTTAAAATTAAAGGAGCGAATTGCCCCACCATGAATTTAGCAGGGTATGCTGCATTATGAGGCAGAGTCCTTTCTGAAAGCAAACGTCGGTACCCATATAGTCAACTTTATTGCATGCATTTGCTATGAGTAAATATAATAATAATAATAATAAAGGTCTTTATTAAATGATTATAAAATTACACAGAAAAATGTTGACTAAAACGTAATATTGCCTTGGGCGTTCAACTTGATAGAGTTCCTTTAAATCTTATATTTAACGTATGTACGTCGGTTCTAAACTTTATATTGTTGTATAAGTAAATCGGTGATTTGTGGAAAAGACATGCAGAATGAAATAAGCTCCTTTCTTTCATATTAAGCTAGTTTGAATCTTTTAGCTTATAAGAAATTCTTTCATATCTTCGTATTCCAAATATGAGGCTTAAACATGAGTTCTGAATCTTCTTAATTCTAGCAATATTAAAGCTACATAAATGTAAATCATAAACAACGTCCCAATAATCAAAACAGAACAATTCATTACAGAAAACGGTTTTCACATTTACACTTAAAAGTTGTCGATTTTGATAAATAAGTTTCAAGGAACTATATGATTTTTGCAGACATTTTAAAATATTTTTAGTAAATTTAAAATCATTATCAAAATAGAAACCCACGTTTTTAACATCATCAGAAACTAGGATTCTATCCTGACCTACGAATAAATTTACTTCATTAGAAATTTTCTCTCGATCACCCTTCCTACCAAAAAGTATAGCTGCAGATTTTTTGGGCTTCATGATAAGGCAATGTTTATTTGAATGTTGTAATAAACTCTCTAGATCAAAATTAATTGCAGCAATTGCCTGTTTAACTTCATGCGAAAAGAAAGACAAATAAAGCTGGGTATCATCCGCGTAAAATTGATGGTCGCAAGATAATATTACCGAATAAAGTTGCGACGTGTACACTGAAAACAATAATGGCCCTAAGATTGACCCCTGTGGAACCCTTTTGTCTATATTTTTAAACGACGATAGATTATTCGAATATTTTACGCACTAACAACGGCCAGTTAAATAATTTGGCAATAGCTCAACAGAATTTGTTACCATTCCGATATAATGCGTCATAGCTAAAAGTAAACTATGATTTGGTTTTAGGGTATCATATGCCCTCGAATAATCTAACAGTACTAAACATGTTACTTTGCCTTGATCTTGGGCATAAATTATGTCATCTGTAATGTGGAGAAGAGCAGTGCTACAATTGTGGCCAGGACGAAACCCAGACTGTATAGGTGGGATTACATTAAATTTATTTAAATGACTTCGTAATTAATTTTCCAGGATTTTTTTCTAATATTTTTGAAAAAGTAGGGAGTATGCTAATAGGTCGAATGTCTTTGAGGGCCTGATGTCTTAGGCAAAGGAATAATATAAGCTTTTTTCCACAAACTAGGAAATACTGAATTATGTATGCAAGTTGATAATATGCGTTATATATGGTAGTAAATAGGGTATACATAAGTGAATTGTGGATATGCCAACCCCATCAGCACCGACGGCTTTACTCTTAATTGAGCATATTACTTTGAAAACCACAATTTTATCTACTGGTGCAAAGGAGAAAGGAGCTTCAATTGGCTGCAAAACATTTGATTTATAAAAATTTATTTGCTTATCATCTACTGGTAGTTGAGGTATTGAGTTCCGAAAAAGGGATACTTAACTGATCGGGCAAATGCTTTTCTTTGGACTGAGTACTATTTATTTTCCTCATTTCTGACCACAATGATTTTGATTGTAAGTTTTTGAAGTTGTTATCGTAAAAAACCTTTTTTTCGCGACGAATTGCTACAGTAACCGCGTTTCTTATTTGTTTATAAAATTGCCAATGCCCGTCTGTTTAATTTTTTTTGTAATTTTGTAATGCTTTTTTCCTAGACTTTATCGTTTCTCGCATGTTACTCCTTAACCAAGGAGCATATGGTTTTGTAATGCGATACCTAACTACAAGAGCAAATGTGTCCAACAATAATAGAATATTCTCACTCAGGAAATCAATTTTGCTGTCAACGTCCACCAAATCATATATAACGTTCCACGGAATTGCCTTTAAGCAGCCATTAAATCTTTCAAAATTAAAGTGTTTAAAATCGCGAGTTAGTTTAGAAGTTTCCTTATTATAAGGAACAGACAAATTTATGTTAGAAAAGACATTTCGTGATCGCTAATATCTGGTACAGAGACAACGCTCTTGGTGGTTACTAATGATTGCTCAGTGATTAAAATGTAATTGATAAGAGTTGCAGCAGTGATTGACGTTATTCTTGTTGGTTCATTTATTAGCTGGATTAATCCTAACCCTTCGAACACATCAGTAATGTATCTACATTCTACGGACAGGTTCAAGAAATCCACATTAAAATCCCCCACACACATAACATTAGTAGATAACAGTAGCACCTCTGATAGTAGATTCCGGAATATTCAGAAACTCTCTATATAAATGTTTAGCAGGATTGTAGCATACCCCTACAGCAAGCGTCTCTTTTTGTGCATTATTCTTATCCACAACTGCTCGATTAACATACTTGTATTGATAGTTGTGTACTTTAAATAATTTTTTAAGTAAACCCCGACTCCACCACCATTCGCATTCCTATCGCAACGAATTAAATTATACCCATTTATGTGAATGTTTTCGGAATTAAAGGATTTACTTAATCTTGTTTCAGTTATTGCAAATCCATCGAAATCATATGATAAAATGATATTTTTAATGTCATGAAAATGAGCTGGTAACAATCGTACGTACAAATGGGCAAATTTTAGAACCTTTAGCATATTAATTACACACAAGAATAATAATAATAGTAAGAGGGAAACACCATAAACTATCTATTGGGTCACAAACAATAATATTGATTAATTGTAAACACTATTTACCCAGTAGATATAAGTAAATGATCTATATACAAATACAAGAAACAAAAGGGGAGCACAAATTACAATAAATGCGTATTTCGATAGTGTGGTGGAGCAAATCAACATATTTATTCGCTCTACCAAGGTCGTTTAAAAAATTTAAATAAATAAAAATTACCACAATAACAGTGAAACAAGAAATGAACAAAAGTGAATGAAATGTAAGTACCCACATGTTTTGATAAAGTAATCACATGCACCAGCTATTTATGTATGTTTCCGGTTTTAAGGAACGACGACCTCTAAATTTTAACTTGATTGTTTTGTAGCATAGCTGCATCGATTATTCGTGTTTGGTCCCATCATTGAAAATTCCAATTGCATTTCCATCATGACTCCATATTTTGTCCTTTTCTAACATCGCCTTTGCCAGTTTCATAAGGTTATATCTTATTTTCGTTAAATCTTCGGCAATTGAGGTATTGGTTCCCTTCAACAACCTTTTATTTGACAATATTTGGGCCTTCGTGCGGTAACTGACGAATCCTTTATCTAATAGACGTGTCTGTCTGGGACGCTGTTTTATCCGGGACGCTGTTTCAGCAGCCAAACCGTAAGAGATAGAGAAAAAAGTTATGAAAGTTATATGTTTGGAATTGTCAGGTCAGGAACCGAATTTCAGTCACGTGACACTTCCGGTTTTCGAGAAATCACAAAAAGACCGTTTTTCAAATAGAACGCGTATTAAATAAAAACTGTTTCGGCCGCCAAACGTAGCTGCGACCCTCTGCGCCTTAAATCCTCGATCGGTTAGGCAACCACTTTGACACCTTCCAGGTCTGGGTGGTTGCCTAACCGATCGAGGTTTGAAGGCGCGTTAAATGAGACATTTGTCTCACTGGACTGCTAGTTTTACTATAATAGCCCGTGGTGTCGATCCTTTTATCCGGCCAACGCGATGTGCTCATTCGAGATGATCAGCTGTTATTGATAGTTTAAGTTTCGATTGTAATACAGATAATACAAGGTCATCCACATTTTCCCTGTCGCTTTCTGGCATGCCGAAAAAACGAAGGTTATTTTGTCTTATGTACTGCTCCAGGTTGTCTGCACGAGTTTCACTTTGTTTCATTTTTATCGCGACGTTTACCATCTGTTGCTCCAGATTTTCAACTTTAGAACTTATAACATTCAGCTCATCTTCCATATTTTTTAGTAGTGAGTCTATTTTCGATTCAATTTTAACTTCGAATTTCGAAAACAACGATTCCACCTTTTCCTCTAATTTCAACACTATCTCGTCCAGTTCAAGACTTTGAGGATTTTTCCTTGTATTAAGCATGATTATAATTTGTAAATAACTAAAAGATACGTTAGTTCTTGCAGATATCTGATACGTACAATGCGCATGATAACTTTCGAACACACAATGCCACGACTTTTTATTACAGACTTAAATAAGCGTTGCAAAAAAAGACCGCAGTACCGGCATTAAATTTTGTTTCTGCACGATGTAAAGGCAAACTGATACATGAGAGCAATTTGACATTATTCAGATTTTTCCCTGCACTCGATGCAATTGTTTCGGTTTGGTGTTGTTTGGTTGCTAGGATGGGCCAACTACACTTTACAATAACAAATCAAAACAACTGCATCTGTTCTGAAAAGATTAGAGACCTTTATGAACTGTTTTTTTTGTGATGCGATAATTTTGTCCAGCAGTTTATTAATTTTTGCCGAAGGACTACTCTACATTATTTTTTTACGCATCATATCCTTCTGTTTAACAATGTTTTTATGTATGTGTGCTGCCAAAAATCACCTTTATAGAAAGCGTAATGGTATCACAAAGAGCTATGGAAAGGCGCACAGTTGGAATACGTCTAAAAGATGGAGCGACGAATATTGACATTAGAGAGAGAACAAAGGTGGCTGATATGAAAAGAATTTCAAAATCAGAATAGAGCTGGATAGGACATCTGTCGCGAGAAAAATATCATAGGAATGATCAATAGTAATTTATTATACAAGACGATAAAGTTAAATTTTATCCACGAGTGAATCGTTTAACGTCGAGACGCAGTCGAGACGTTAATGATTCAAGAGGGGATAGAAATAACTTTATCGTCGTGTATAATACAATATTTTTTTCTATAGCAAGAACTTTAACAATTTCAAAAGAAAATAATGACAGTTAATCACATTTCAAAATGTCAGTAGCTAGATTGGGTTGCTACGATAATACGAAGCTGTCATATTTAATTTAAACAAAAGTTAGAAAATTAAATTACTTTATCTATCCTTGATGTTAAAGTGCTACTTTATCTACCCTTGCTGTTAAAGTAAAACTTGACCTTTTGTTTTCAGTTGATAAAAGCACACTTTAACATGTGCTATAGAAAAAATAATATTATTCGTTAGAGTCCACCTACAACAAAGCGCAGTGCAGAAAGACTACAGGAAATATAGTTATACGATAAAAAGAATACAACAGGAAAACCGTGCCATCGTAGAGAGCAATACAGAGTAGCTTAGAAAAACTAGGACAAGTTTGTGCTCAACAAATGGACGACTAACGGGCTGGAAGATGATGATAATAAACACGTCAACATTAGAATTAAATACCGGCTTAGAACGCGTCCTCTTTGTAGATAAATACCCAGCATTTGTTCACTTAATGTGCCTAACACCTTGTGAACTCAAGCAAGGGTTTATGTAACGGTTATGTTCTTTGGTGGCTAGTAAACTTTTACAAGCCACCCATGATTTGGTCCGTGTCATTAGAATACCTTGTGAACAAGGATACTTAGGCATATTTGGCCTTTTTACTGTTTGTGCACCCATATAGACTAACGTTTCGCAAGACATTGCAGCTTGCATAATCACAGTCAAAGTTGCTCTAAAAACTGGGAGACGGCATGGATGTTTTTATAGTCCTTTGTGCCAGACGTGCAGAATGGTGTAAGGTTGATTGGTCGTTCAAGTCCAATGTACTTTGCGGCAGCGGCGCGTGACCGGCTGACGATCGGTGGTTGTAATGCTTTAGACCGTGAATAACAAGCGTCCAAGTTTTACTAAGTCTAAAACCATCTTCCCTGTTTATATTATTTGGATGTTTTTCCATTTCTATGGCTTCACGTATCATTCT
Organism: Agriotes lineatus; assembly: GCA_940337035.1. NCBI lineage: Eukaryota > Metazoa > Arthropoda > Insecta > Coleoptera > Elateridae > Agriotes > Agriotes lineatus. The sequence continues at coordinate 106,657,355 of OW679197.1, read as the reverse complement.
TGGGAAGTCAAGCATTCAAGAATAACAAGGATACTGTCGTTCTTAAAGCCGACAAAGGTAATGCTACTGTGGTGATGAACGCTAAAGATTACAACACAAGGATGAAAGTCCTACTATCTGATAAAACTTACAAAAGTCTAAATCGCAATCCCACTGCCTCTCTCAAAACAACAATAACTACCGCTATACAACAGTCCAATAGTATCGATTCCACTTTAAAGTATCGCTTAATTCGTAGAAATACGATAACTCGTCGCATCTATGGTTTACCAATGATACATAAGGAGGGGGTGCCGCTGAGACCAAGGCATTTAACCAGTACACTATAACCTCTAACTAGTAAAACACATTCCTTTAAGGATTCAGTGGACTTTGTCCAGAAACTAAAGAGCATAAAGTTAAACAAAGATGATATCTTAATCAGTTTCGACGTAGTGTCACTCTTTACGAAAGTGCCGGTTGATGAAGTCCTAGTAATGCTTAAGACATATTGCTTACTGATCTAGTAGAACTGGTTGAAATATGTTTGAAAAACACATACTTTAGTTGGAACAGCAAAATATACGAACAGGTCGAAGGTGCGGCTATGGATTAATGTTATCACCTGTAATCACTAATATTTACATGGAGACGTTTGAAAAAAAGGCTCTCGAACTATCACAATTACAACCGAAATACGATAGATTATACTTTTGTCATCTGGTCACACGGACGCCAGACATTGGATGTGTTTCTAAAACACTTGAATTATGTACATCAGAACATACAATTCACAACGGAAGTGGAGGAAAATGGCAGTATTCCGTCTCTGGATGTTCTGGTAAAACGTAAATCAGATGGTAGTTTAGGACATGCAGTCCATCGAAAAAAAACACACACGGAGAGATATCTAAATGCTCACTCACATCATCATCCAATGCAAAAAGCAACAGTTCTTAAGACTTTGGCGACCAAAGCGGTTCGTATCTCAGATGCAAAAAATCTAGAGAGAGAAGAGGAACATTGAATATGCCACAAAGAAGAATCCGCACCTCTGGAAGGCTTAGCCTTCCTACCTTACAGTAAATGCTCAACTGATAAGATAGGACGATGCAACATCAAAACTGTGTTTACGACCAATGAAACTTTGGTTTCAGCTCAGTATAAGTAAATATATCAAGTTTAAAAGCAGCTGGCGTATATCGAGTTACATTGGACAGACTGGTCGTTCCGTTGATCTAAGACTTTAAGAACATAAAGGCGATTGTAAACACAAACGCATTACAAAATCAACCGTGGCTGAACATACTTTTACAAATGGGCACACCTTAGAATTCGAACAGGTCAGAGTTCTTGCCAGAGTACCTCACTACTTCCCAAGAATTATATGTGAAGGGATAGAAATAGAAAAATACCAAATAATATAAAGAGGGAAGACGGTATTAGACTTGAACGACCAGTCAACGTTACGCCGTTCTGCACGGCTGGCACAGAGGACTATAAATACATCCATGTCGTCCTCCAGCTCTTAGAGCAACTTTAACTCTGATTATGGGAGTTCGACCGTGGTTCAGCTGCGAGTAACACGCGCGTGTTTGTTCGGACAGAATTACGGGTGAAAAGTAATACTTTAAAGTTATTTTGTGAACTGTCATTGGCGTAACTAGCGGGGGGGCCAGGGGGCCAGGCCCTCCCCAGAGTGCCGTCTGGCCCACCCCAGAAAAATAGAAGTTAAATAAATTTAAAAATCTGCTTTTATTATTAACCCATTTAAACTAAGGGGTTGGTTATCGAACCCCACACGTACTTACATTTTCTGGTTTTATTACCTTTTTTGGCTTAAAAACATTATAGTATAAATTCCATTTGTTGGACGGATGGCTCTAATGAATAATAATATGCAAGAGGAAACATTATTAGTTAGCTAATAATTACTTTGAAGAAACTGTTTTCGTCTGAATAATTTATTTTAGATAATTTTGCACCATTTTAATTAGTTTCTCTTAAGTTTTCTATAAATAAAGAACCAATTTATGTGCACAGGAAAATATAATTGCAATTATTTCATATGCGGGTAACTAAATGAACTGATAACTTGAGTGCATCGCTAACTACTCCGTGAACACATACAGCTAGCTACCTATTATAGGCTCATCCAGTTCAGACTTACGTTGACTTGCTATTTGGATGTTTGCCTTGCCTAAAGAGTTGAGTTTATAGCTTTAAAGAGTACGATCCAGAATTTTTTGTTTAATAGTGTTCTATGTAAGCAAAGTAAATTTTGTGGTGCTTGAATTTCCACAGTTGCTAGATCAAGACAGAACAAAGAGAAATCACAATAACAATTAAGAGGATATTGATGTTTTCAAAAAAGTATTTGCTTCAACGATACTGAGACAAACTAAAAATTGTGGCTAAAAAACGTGTAAATGGAAACCAAGTAATGTTTCCCAAAAAAATCTGTTTCTCCTGGAATAATATTTTTTACCGCCAACCTCATTGAGTTGCAAGAAGTAATCTATACAGTTTTTATGTTGTTTATGAACCGAGAAATAATTTATTAATGTGCTACTCAGACAAATAGTATTACAAGGGTAGCACCCATAATTTCTGCAAAGCAACAAATCAAGTGCACCATGGATTGAAACTTGCCATAAAACAAATGTTTGTTGTTTTCTAGTTTAACAGTTCAAATTTAGTTTTGATAATTGTAACAGTTATTACATAGTTAATTTTGAAGTAAGTGTTGTGCATCAAAAATGAATTTAACGAGAGAGAATTTTAGAGCCATGATTTGCTATGCCTTTAAAATTTCCATATCTCCGAAAGAAAGTTTTGGATGACTTCGTGCTGCTTTGGTGACCAAGGGCCTTCGCATCAGAGGACTGTCTATTGTTGGTTTAATAAATTTAAATTTGAACGAGTTTCAGTTAGTGACGATTTTTGAGAAGGAGAACCCCTTGCTGCAGTTATCGATACGAACATAAACGCTGTGCGAAAAATGATTCAGTAAGACAATCGAGTCACGTATAGAATTATTGAAAGCGTCTTGGACATTGACATGACTACAATAAACCACATTTTAAATAATCATTTGGGTGTAAGAAAAGTCTGTTGTGAGTGGATACCACACAGTTTAACAGAAACACATCAACAGCATGTGGATTGGTAAAAGAAATATGACGAAGTTAGATATAAAGCAGTTTACATCATAACTGGTGACGAAAGCTGGATATATGCATTTGAACTCGAATCTAAGCGACAGTCTGCACAATGGATGTTTCCAACAGATCCTAATCCAGTTAAAATGAAGAGATCTCGAAGAGTTGGTAAGAAAATTATTGCTTGCTTCTTCCCGAAATCAGGACCTATCGCAACTGTCGTGCTTGAAAATGACGTACGGTTACTGCAGAATGGTACACAACAGAATGGCTGCCAAACGTTATTCAAAAAGCTCGTTTACAGCGCCCAAGTAGTGAAATCGTTCTTCACCATGCCAATGCTAAAAGTCATACCACATATCAAACTAAATAACTTTTAGAGACTTCCAGGTTAAAATTGCGAAGTTATCCCCCATACAGTTCCGACCTATCACCTTACTTTCTATTTCCTCCATTAAAGGATAAAATGCGTGATGTGCGATTTTGAACTCACGAAGATGCTGTGGAAAGCTTCAAAAACCTTGTTTCTCTAGTGGCTCAAGAAGAGTGGAATTTGTTTTGAAAATTGGTTTTACCGAATGCGAGTTTATGGGCAAATATTTTGAAAGAAAAAATAATGAAAACTAATTTTGTCTACAAAACTTTTGTTTTATTAGATTGCAGAAATTTACGGGGCTACCGTCGTATAACAGCATCAAAGAACATGCAAATAAATGTATGCGAAAAAGTTATGCACTTATGTACGTAAATTCATGTCTTCATAGGTATACATAGGTATTGACGATGGTTGGTTGGGGGGCCTGGCCCTCCCCAGCCAAAAATCCTAGTTACGCCAATGTGAACTGTGCTACAGACATCCTCACAACTACAGGGAATCTGCCCAAATTAAGTTAAGTTTTTGTAATTAGTCCTTATTTTATTAGCATTTTGCTTGATTTGTTTTTCTGACGTATTACTATATGGGCATACGCATGTAGTGGGGATTGGAAATTCATATCGCACTTTACCTCCACGCGCCCACGTGCGCCGCGTGCGAGGTTAGCTTTCCGGCCGAGAAGATATCGGCTGGACTCCAGGCAGGAATATTTATCTGTCACCATGGATAGTGCAAGCATTAACCGAATTACTTCTGTAGATGGAGGTGATTCGGAAGTAGAAAGTAACCGTACCGTTAATCCTAACCGAGTTTGTATTTATTTATCATCTAAAGAGGTGGTAGATACTTTTATGACTAACCATGAAGATATCACGTTGAATAACATGTTTATATCAGCACGGCGTTTGGTGTCCCCTGCCAAACGCATAATTATGTCTAATGTATCGCCATGTCTCCCACATGAAACCATAGAAATGGAACTGAAACGACTAGGTTTTAAAGTGGTTTCTGCGGTTAACTTTATTGGTGCTGGTTTAAATAAACCAGAATACAGGCACGTATTGATTTTAGGCGTCAGGTATATGTGGTGTTAGGAGAAACCGATACATTGTTTGATTCAGTACAAACAGAATTCCTTTAGGATTTTTTTTCCAACGATGAAATCCGCTGCTTTAAATGTAAAAAAATACGTCACATCGCAAACAAGTGTCACACAAATCAAGAACTAAATACTGAAGTAGTGACCGCCGACCCCCTCAATTAGAGGAGACTAATGAAAACAACAGGGAACTTTTGATATCTCAGTTTGAATGCCCCAAAGATGATGAAAATATGGAAATTACAATTTCACCTACAAAAAAGCGTCCAGCTAGGTCGTCGGTTGATTCCGATGCTATTAGTTTAAGTAAGGAACAGTTAAATAAGCAATACCAAGCTAAAACAGTCGAAAGTAATTCTTTACAGACAACCGAATTTGTGAGACCATTAAGTAAAAAAAAAAAGAAAAAGGATTCCATCAAACGGGATGACGAAGTTTTTATAGAATTTAAAGATATTTTTTCTGAAAACATTGAAATCATTAGTTATGACAATTTTTGCAAACTTTTAACAGAATCAAAAAATAAACAAGACGTACTATCGGTTGCACAATCATATGTAACAGACATCGGCACTTCAGTAGATTTACTAATTACAGTAACGCGAGCTGTTAAAACGAATTCGTTGAAATCGCGGCTAATAAAAAAATTAAAAATACAATCTTGTGAAGGCCAACCATTAAGCTCTTCCCAGGAAGATATTGCGTCTCAAGGATATTCAACGGATACCTCTACTTTTTAAACACTTTCATATACATACATATATATTTTACAATAATTACAATGGCTAACTATAAATTAAACATAATTCAATGGAATGCTCAATCAGCTTGGTCCAAGAAAGAAAACTTAATAAATCTTCTCTCTGAACAAGACGTAGACATTGCACTTATCTGTGAAACTTGGTACAAACGTACATATAACATATTTTTTAAGGACTTCCATGTAATTAGGGACGATAGAATGGATGGGTATGGTGGTGTTTCAATTTTGATTGATAAGTCAATATCTTTTACCCCAATCACGTTTAATAATATACCGGAAAATATACCACATGTGGTATATTTCTTACCCAAATAAAATTATCATTTGTAGTTATATATAGACCGACAGAAGCTCATATAAGTTGTGAGGATTACAGTTTAATTTTCTCTCAAATTTCTAAACCATGCATAATTGGGGGCGATTTTAATGCCCATAACTACGCATTTGGTTCCATAAAAGCAAATAATGTGGGAAATATTCTATTAAAATCAATAGATAATAACGGTTTAGTGTTCTTAAACGATGGGAGTCCAACACGAATTTGCAGGCCAGATCAAGGCGCATCAGCCATAGATATTACCTTGGTTTCTCCTGAAATGGCAGCAAAATCATCTTGGAAAGTGTTAGAAGACACTTACAATTCAGATCATTATCCAATTTTACTTACAATAGCCACAACGGCACCAACATCTTTTACTTACTATCCAAATCGTAAATGGAAAATCGACTCTAACGGGCTCAATGATTTTGAAAAGTACATTATCGTACACTTCGATGAAAAAGTTTATCAATATACTGCAGAGGCTAGGTTAATATATTTGTATAGTTCTATTAATTTAGCAGCTGAACACTCCTTTAAGATTAATAAACCAATGGTTCGTAAGTCTAAACCTCCGCCACCATGGTGGGATGATGAGTGCGCCAAAGTTGTGAAAGAGAGGAGAAAAGTACTGAGGCAATACAAGCTCAATAATAATTATGATAATTACATTAAAGTACAAGAAACACAGGCATATGCTAAGCGATTTCTTAAAAAAAACGAAACGGTTTTGTAAAATTCTGTAATAGTCTAAATAGAAATACCCCGTGCGCAAAAATTTGGAAGTCAATTAAAACATTTAAAAGAATCGAAACAAATTCAGGAAAGTGCGGAAGTCATGAGTGGCAATCAGAATTTTTTGATTTGTTAACGCCGGCTTATGTTAATAATAAGGAAACAACGTAGAGTACTACGATAGACCAGGCACATTTATTAAACAGGCTATTTGTAATACTGGAACTGGAGGAAGCCTGGAAAGGAACCAAAGATTCAGCTCCAGGTTTACATTATATAACCTACAAGTTACTGCAAAGATTACCGGATGTTTTTAAAACAGTGTTACTCTCCATATATAACGAGATGTGGGTTGATGGGGTGGAGCTGTCACAACTTTAAGAAACTGTTGTTATTGGTATACAAAAAACGCATACAGATCCCACTCGAGCAGAATCGTATCGACCAATCTCTCTATCTTCGTGTATATTGAAAACGTACGAACGATTGATAAAGAACAGATTGGAATGGTGGATAGATAAAAACAATATTCTTGCCCCGCAACAGTATGGATTTCGCAAAATGATGGGGATAACAGATGCAGCAACTGATTTAGTCACAGAGGTTCAACTAGGTTTCTCTAATAATTTATATGTAGGAAGTGTGTTTATCGACATTAAAAGTGGGTATAACTTTGTAAACCCAGATATTCTAGAATATAAATTAGTTTAAGTAGGGATTCCCTGGACGTGCGCGCAGAGAATGATTAACATTTTTAGGAATCGCACTGTATATGCTAGGGTAAATGATAATTATGTACTAGGACCAAGAACTGTTTCTATTGGGTTGCCTCAAGGCTCGGTCTTGAGTCCGATTTTGTTTAATTTGTATTCAGTAGATTTTCATAAGATTTTGAGTGCCAATATTCAAATTATTCAGTACGCAGATGATGTATGCATAGTTTCATCCAGTAAATCTTAAAAAAAATGGTCTATCTGTCGCTATGGACCGCACTAAAAAATGGCTTTTTGATAATGGTCTGGAACTAGCTACCAATAAAACTGCTGTGGTTTTTTTCGCACGTCATAGAAACCTTCCGACAAATCAGATTATCTTAGGAAACAAAACTGCCTGTCAGAGATACGATAAGGTATTTAGGTATAGTTCTGGATAATAAATTAAAATGGACCATTCACATCAACTATATCATTAGCAAATGTGAACATTACATAAACGTATTACATACGCTAACTAAAGTAAAATGGGGAATGGATGTGATGACAGCTCGAACCTTTTTCAATGCCTGTATACGGTCACACATTGACTTTGGTTGTATACTATACGGTAGCGCCAGTAAATATCAGTTACAGCGTGTTAATGTAATACAGAATAAAGGGTTACGTATTTGCGTGGGAGCAATGAAGTCGACACCAGTAGAAGCTTTATACGTGGAAGCTGAAAAACCGCCGTTAGAAATCCGTCGAAGGTATCTTTCTATTAAGTACTTACTTAAGCTTAAAACGCTTCCACTTAACGTCATATTCCATAATATTCACAAATTGAACCACTTTGACCTCACAAATTTATACTAGCAGAAGAAAAACTCTCCGCCTCTGGCAGAAGCATACAGGTATATATCCAAGTATCAAAATTATATCAGAATACGTAAAATTCCCAATATAGACTATTGTGACTACATCAACCCCCTTACTGTGATTATACCACCTTATACAGCGGATTTATGGAACAATAAACAAGTGTTTTCAAATGTAATAGAAGCTTTCCCCGACACTACTATAATCTATACGGACGCATCAAAATCAGAAACGGGCTGCGGCTGTGCCATTTATGATCCGCTTAAGAGGTTTAAAATGTTTAAAATGAATCCTCTGACTAGCGTTTTCTCTGCGGAAGCTAAAGCCATCTTGGATGCCCTAAAGATAATTAGTCTTCGTAAAATCTCTCGTGCAGCAATCATGAGTGATGCTCAAAGTGTACTGCGAGCTTTAATGAGAAGGAAATACTTTGCTAAACACCACCCAATCATTTTAGACATAGTGACAATCTGTACAGGTTTAAGATCAAAGGATGTAGAAATTAGCTTCATTTGGATCAAGGGACATTCGTCGATAATTCCTAATGAGAAAGTCGACTCATTAGCAAAACTGGCAACAAATGAAGGAAGCACAGTGACCACCCAACTCTCAAAGCAGGAACCATTGGAAATAACTAAGATAGAAATTGTAAATCAAGCATGGGAAAGGCGTTGGCAGGAATTTAGACAACAAATAGGCACACAATATGCGTCGATTTTTTTTAATCGGTGGCATAAAAACATTAAGGTGTCCCGCTACAGCTATACAACGATAGCGAGATTAAAGTTTGGACATGGGCAATTCCCAGCCCATTTGTTCAAATTAAAACTTGTAGGCGCAAAAAATTGTGATTGTTGTTCGGAAACAACACACCTGAATCATATATTCTTCAGTTGTACAAAATATGCAAAACATCGTAACTCGTTTCTGAATGAGCTTTTTCTACTTGGTATGGAACTGCCATTAAATATAACGACGATACTATGCACCAATAATGTAGATATATTCGGGGCTATAATTAAATATATGATTAGAAGTAGCATTGTTGTCTAAACGAGCAGAGTCCTTCTTCTTAAAGTTTTTGTGAGCTAACCTGTGAACCTGAAATCTGTGATAGTTATTTCCAATGTTAACTTGTTAAGACCACAACGGTTATTAATGTGGCTAATTGGCTTTGATCCCGAAAGGCAAAAAAAACTCTGATTATGCAAGCTGCAATGTCTTGCGAAACGTTAGTCTATATGGGTACACAGACAGAAAAGACCAAATGTGCCTAAGTATCCTTGTTCACAAGGTACTCTAATAACACGGACCAAATCATGGATGACGTATAAGGGTTCACGAGCCACCAAAGAACATAACCGTTACGCAGACCCTTGATTGAGTTCACAAGGTGTTAGGCACATTAGACGAACAAATGCTGGGTGCTTATCTACAAAGACGACGCGGTCTAAGCCGAAATTTAATTCTACGAGTAATATTGACAATTTGGGCAACCGCGAAAGTTAGTTTTAGTTAATTTTTTGGTAAATTTTACAAAACTTAATTTGGTATTTCGTGTTTTGCTGAGCGGACGTAAACAACTTTCTCGTCTCTAAAATGCCACTTTTCGTTCTAGATAAATAAATTACTATTGTGTAACATCCTTGCTTGAATACCTACTAGGAAGATATACGTATCTGCTAATATTTTCTTGGTTGGGCAAAAAACGAAAAATTCTGGATTTTCATTGTCACTTTTTTACAAATGACAGATGAATTGAACAGTCACATTTAAATCCTAACAAACTAAGCTAATGTGAGGAGTTTACTAAATTAAATGAATTTTGTCAGTATTTGGGTCTAATTTTATTAACGATTAAAAAAATCCATGCATTATTCTACCGACCAAATCTGCACGTCAAACACAGACGAAAAATATTTCTGAAACAGGAAGTAGATGGTAAGGGCTTTAATTGTTAGGCATGCAGTGTTAATAATACTAATTTAAAAAAAATTAAAATTCAAAGTGTGCGTTATATACAACTCACAATGCTCTATAGTCTATACAGTAACTTTAAATGTTTTGCAAATAGTGTTATTAAGTAATCAAGATGATAGCTTAGGGTCCAATATTTATTTACTTATTTCTTCCACTATTTTCACCACCAACATACTTTATTTAGTTGTAATTAACTTATATACTATTTAAGTAGAAGGAGTTTGTAAGCAATACTACACGTAACAGATTTGAATTTCAGTATCTGATTATCTTTGTCAACAATTTTTAATTATTAAAAAACAATATAAATACATAAATACCAAAATACATAAAATCGTTTAAAAGAACTTCTTACCTGAAAGAAGTACATTTAACATTTTAAAATACTACATTTACTATCACATTAGAAGGATGCCGAAACTTCAACTCCCACTTGATGTACAGGGGTCCTCCCATGTCCAGCAGTTGTCTGCCCAGTTGCACTGACTTGCACATCACCACTCTTCACAATGGGAACAGAACCTCCAAGGCTTGTAACTGCAGAAGCCCATTAGTCTGCGAAGTGGTCAAAAAACGCACTGGCGCCGGTGTTCTTATTCGAATAATTAATACCAGCACTGTTCGTTTCCGGGCCAACGGGTTTCAAATTTTTGTCTAAGGATCGGTCGTGTTGCACGTATGCGCTTACCTCGTGTCCTGGATTGTTGATGATTCCCACCACTCCCTTCAACGTGCCCGAACCACCAATTCCAGGAATGGCATCGACGCTTCCACTAACGCCATTCCCGTTTTGGGAAAGCACATCCACTCCGATATTAACCATTTTGGGGCTAACAAACCCTTTGGCATCATGGGTTTGCGAAATCGTGGCCTGCACTGGTCCTAGTTGTGCACCAACTCGTTCCGAATAACCCCCGTTCTCAAAACTGGTTAGAATTTCTGATTACAGCTATTGGTGGTGGAACGGTTAGTGTTGGCAATAACGGCAAGGAGGCCCCAGATCCAACAGTAATGGGGCTGCTGAAGGCCCTGGCGTTATGTATTTGGGAACGGGAATGCCACAGAGGTTCTGGTCTGCACTTAAGATCGAGCACATTCGCCCCCCATGGGCACTGTAACTGCGCTGATGCTTGTGAGTAAATAAAAGCTGCAATGGTTGCAATAAGTACAAGCTTTGGAGCCATCGTGATAAGCCACAGATAACAACTGTGTTGACACTGTGGCTGCTTAAACTTTATATACCAATTATTGTCTTGGACTAACATGCACCACAATTTGAGGGTCTTCCCCTTGTACTGCAAGTTTCTGGTATTTCCTTTTGCGGTATAACGGAAACAAATGAAATAAAACAATCCTTATCGTTAAAGTTCATGCGTAACTAGTAACATAGTCCAATTTCTGATAAGATAAGCTCTTGGTGAAGATACAGTCTTATTATTGACTGTGTTATTACCCAGTGCTATAAAATTACCATTTTAATTCGTCATTTATAGATTTTAGGAGGAATGACTGTCTAGCAGAAAAAATCAAACAGATTTAAAGTGTGTATGTAACATTCCCTGAGAGGCAAATGTCGGTATTAATGAAATTCGATAATATTTACTGCATACCTATTCAAATTAAGTACATGTTTTTATAATATTTATTACAAACAACTTATAGCAAAACTTTAAAAATTAAAATTGTTCTAGCCTGCATCTTATAAGGTGTGAAAAGAAAAATGTTTATTGTTCATTGAAATGTTAAACAGTGTTTAACATGATCGCGTCCTCTAATGTTAAGATATATTTATCATGCATCCACTCATTTAACATGCATGCACTATTATAGCAAAATCACACATATATACAAATAATAAATTAATATAGGCAGCCAAGTAGCAATCTTTAAGCGTTACTTCCAAAGACTGAACCTCTTTGCTAATGTTCCTTTATGTTGAAACGAAAAATTGACATTTCACGTAAAAGTAGTTGGGAGCACGAATTAGGATATGGGCACGTTTTTAATTTGAATGCCTGCTCTATAACGAACGCATTGGAGCACCCGGTGTATGCCTACCGCTTTCTTAGTAGTTAAAAAGGAAATACATTAAAAATTTGGGGAAAAAAGGTTTGATTTTGTAACAGCTAGCAAAAACCGAAATGCCAATTTGGTGCTGCTAGGTTGTTAGCAAACATTTTTTGATGAAAATATCACTACAATTTTCCAAAAGTTCAAAGTAGGACCGTTACCATATGACCATAGCAGGCGGTGCCAAGGTATCTGTTACTCCTTATGCCTAGACCTTGTCCACAAGAAAGAAATAATTTTTTCTAATGGGTTTGATGTATCATATTTTAAAATTTCATGTTTTTCTTCAGCCAAGCTTTATTGTAAAAGATGAACTTACAACTTTATTCGGTAGATATTTAGAGAAAAAACGTTTAGTTTATTTGCACCTACTAGAAAACGTTTTACCAAAATATTTGTCAGATTTCGTAAGTCTTTTTAAAGATATCGAATTTTTAGAGTTTGCAATTATATTAACATTTGTCAACTGCAGCATTTTCTTGTGTATATTTGTTTTGGTTATGCTGACAATATATCCTTAACATAACTTCCTCAATCAACAATGCGTTAAAATTGTAGATTGTTATTGGCTTTTATTACGGTATTTCATCAACATGACGGTATTTTTAAATTTAAATGCTCTAAGGCAGTGCAATTTCAGGAAATGCAATTATTTAATTAACTTATTATTAAGATATTATTGTAATTGTATTTTATGTATTGTTTAATCATATCAACAATACTCCTCTTTACCCAGTTTCAGTACTAAAATAGAAGTTTATTATTAAATATGACATCACCTTATCTTACTCGAGGTCAATTCTGGTTGCATAAGTAATTCACAAATTATTATTTAGAAATACATATAAACAGAGAACAGTACTAGGAGCATTGGCGTAACTAGATTTTTGGCTGGGGAGGGCCACAACCATCGTCAATACCTATGTATACCTATAAAGACATGAATTTACGTACATACATCATAACTTTTTCGCATACATTTATTTGCATATTCTTTGACGCTGTTATACGAGGGTAGCCCCGTAAATTTCTGAAATCTAATAATACAAAAGTTTTGTAGCCAAAATTGGTTTTTATTATTGTTTCTCAAAATATTTGCCCTTAAACTCGCATTCGGTAAAACCAAATTTCAAAATAAATTCCACTCTTCTTGAGTCACTAGAGAAACAAGGGTTTTGAAGCTTTCCACGGCATCTTCGGGAGTTCAAAATCGCACACCACGCATTTTTTTCTTTAATGGAGGAAATAGAAAGTAATCGGAAGGTAATAGGTCGGAACTGTATGGGGGATAACTTCGCAATTTTAATCCGGAAGTCTCTAAAAGTTATTTTGTTTGATATGCGGTATGACTAAAAGCATTGTCATGGTGCAGAACGATCTCATTCCTTGGGCGCTGTAAACGAGCTTATCGAATAACACCTGGTTGCCATACTGTTGTGTACCATTCTGCAGTAACCGTACGTCTATTTTCAAGCACGACATTGCGATAGGTCGTGATTTTAAGAAGAAGCAAGCAATCATTTTCTTACCAACTCTTCGAGATCTCCTCATTTTAACTAGATTATGATCTGTTGGAAACATCCATTGGACAGACTGTCGCTTAGGTTCTGGTTCAAATGCATATATCCAGCTTTTGTCACCAGTTATGATGTAAACTGCTTTATATCTACCTTCATCATATTTCTTTTACCAATCCACATGCTGTTGTGTTTCTGTTAAACTGTGTGGTATCCACCCACAACAGATTTTTCTTACACCCAAATGATTATGTAAAATCTTGTTTATTGCAGTCATGTCAATGGCCAAGACGTTTTCAATAATTCTATACGTGACTCGATTGTCCTACTGAATCATTCTTCGCACAGCGTTTATGTTCGTATCGGTAACTGCAGAAATTGGTTCTCCTTAGCAAAAATCGTCACTAACTGAAACTCGTTCAAATTTAAATTCATTAAACCAACAATAGACAGTCCTCTGATGCGAAGGCACTTGGTCACCAAAGCAGCACGAAGTCATCCAAAACTTTCTTTCGGAGATATGGAACTTTTAAAGGCATAGTAAATTATGGCTCTAAAATTTTCTCTCATTACATTTATTTTTGCTGCACAACACTTATTTCAAAATTAACTATGTAATAACTGTTGCAATGATCAAAACTAAATTTGGACTGTTAAACTAGAAAACAACAAACATTGGTTTCATGTCAAGTTTGGTTTCCATGGTGCACTTGATCTGTTGCTTTGCAGAAATTATGGGTGCTACCCTCGTAATACTATTTGTCTGAGTAGCAGATTAATAAATTATTTCTCGGTTCATAAACAACATAAAAAATGTATAGATTACTTCTTGCAACTAAATGAAGTTGACGGTAAAAAATATTATTCCAGGAGAAACAGATTTTTTTGGGAAACATCACTTGGTTTCCAATTACACGTTTTGAGCCACAATTTTTAGTTTTTTTCAGTATCGTCGAAGCAAATACTTTCTTGAAAATATCAATATCTTCTTAATTGTTATTGTGATTTCTCTTTGTTCTGTCTTGGGCTAGCAACTTTGGAAATTCAAGTACCACAAAATTTACTTTTCATACATAGAACACTATTAAACATAAAATTCTCAACTCTTTAGGCAAGGCAAACCTCCAAATAGCAAGTCACCGTAAGTCTGAACTGGATGAGCCCATAATAGGTAGCTAGCTGTATGTGCCCAAGGAGTAGTTAGCGATGCACTTAAGTTATCAGCTCATTTACTTACCCGCATATGAAATAATTGCAATTATATTTTTCTGGGCACATAAATTGGTTCTTTATTTATAGAAATCTTAAGAGAAACTAACTAAAATGGTGCACAATTAACTAAAAAAAATACTCAGACGAAAACAGTCTTTTCAAAGTAATTATTAGCTAACTAATAATATTTTCTCTTGCATATTATTATTCATTAGAGCCATCCGTCCAACAAATGCTATTTATACTATAATGTTTTTAAGCAAAAAAAGCTAATAAAACCAGAAAATGTAAGAAAGTGTGGGGGTCGATAACCAACCCCTTAGTTTAAATGGGTTAATAATAAAAGCAGATTTTTAAATTTATTTAACTTCTATTTTTCTGGGGTGGGCCAGACGGCACTCTGGGGAGGGCCTGGCCCCCCTGGCCCCCCCGCTAGTTACTCCAATGACTAGGAGCTGATGCAGTTTATTGGGTATTGCGCTACTCTTACACTATCAGATAACCCACATCAGTAGAATAAGGACACCTTTCCCCCACCACTTTTAATTGATTAAGCCCTGCGGGCATAATAATTAAATTGCCAATTCCGCAATTGCCTGGGACTTTTTAATAATTAAATTGTCTGGGGCGTCGTCCATTTTGATGTCGTCACGTGTGTTGCCATTTTGTTTTAATTGAAGTGACGGCCATTTTGGATTTTGAGTTAGCCACGTGATGCTAGTGCCATTTTGGATTTTGATTTTGCTCGCGCCATTTTTGTATTTGAATTTATTACGTGATGCTCGGTATACGTCACGCCACACACTTTATCTCTCACAATCATGCTATCTCTCTTGCATTCGTTGAAAGCGATTCTTTATAAACAAGTTAGGAGACAATCAGCTAAAAATATATTTGAAAAGCAGCTTGATTAGTTATAAGATAAATAAAGTCAAGCATTAGTCAAGTATACAAAAGTACATTTTAATATGTTACGTTTCGCTGCTTTAAAGCAGCTTCTTCAGACAATTTTTTAAAACATCATAAAACGACATTTCTTTGATGATTAGAAATTTTACATGTAAAAACTTAGAATTAAGAAAGCATGTTAATGTAGGGGTGAAAAAACTTTCTTTCCTCGTTGTAGGTTAAACCATTAAAACTTTTGTTTATTAATTATTGAATTTGTCGTATAACAAAAGGGTTAGGAAAGTTTTATGTATTAAATAAAGAAAAAAGTACCTGTGGTAACGTTTAAATAGCTTGAAATTCGAACAATCTTGGTGATTTATTTTTGTTTACATCGTTTAGCCAGTGTTGTATGTAATGTGTTGAAAATCTTGATTTGTGGAGGGATAGGTGCAATAGTAATCGATTTAAACCGCCTCTCGAGTATTCAAGATGCAACATCCTGTGTACCCAAAGCGATGGGGACCCGCCACATTCATTAAATTGTGAAGCCGTTATAAGAGCTGGAGAAATGAATTTAATTATCTACAATATACGCAACACAAGTTATTTCAAGATAGTTAAAGAGACACTGTTAGGTTGAAATTTAAAATATTTTTGTAGTTTTAATTGAAAAGTTAGGTTATTGAACGATTTTAAACAAAACTAAAGGGGTTATTTTTTTTACCTTAGCTTGTTAATATTAAATATTTTTTTTAATAAAATGTGGCGGGTAATCGTTTTGTAGTAAAATATTGGTTATAATTTTAATATTATTTTCATGGTGTTTTTTACAAGATAGAATGATAGCTCTGTCAACTAGTCCATGGATTACACTTCGTTTATATTTAGTAGTAGTGTTTGAGAAATAGTTAAGATATCTATCTGATTTCGTTGGTTTTCTGTACCAATTAGTATCAATGTTTCCATTAGTATCTCTCGTTAGGGTAAGGTCTAGAAAATTAATAGATTTATGGTTGTTTTCATATTCGATAGTGAACTTGAGTTGTGGGTGAACATTATTGAATGATTGAAAAATATTAATAATATTATTTTTATTGATGCCGATAATGATGTCGTCGACATATCTTTGGTAAAAGTTAATGTGTTTGTTATTTTTGACTATATTGCTTTCTAAATCCATTAGAACAAGTTCGGCGATAGTGCTGGAAATGGGAGAACCCATAGGTACTCCATATTTTTGTCTATAGATTTTTTTATTAAATGAAAAATAACTATTGTTTAGTACAAATTTTAGAGCTAATAAAAAGTCATCTTTAGGTATATTGGTGTATTCTTTGATTTTGGACCAGTATTTTTCAACAGTGAGTAAGGCAACATCTATTGGAATATTTGTGTAAAGTGAAACTACGTCTAGAAAAATTATTTCGAAATTCTTAGGTAATTTTTGATTATCAATAAATTGTTTAAATGACCAGGAATCTTTTACACTGTACATATTTTTATTAGTTACTTTTGATAGAATTTGACTCAGATATTTGGATAATTTATATGTTGGGCACATGTAAGAAGCAACTATTGGTCTTAATGGAACATTTTTTTTATGTAATTTTGGTAGACCATAAATTAAAGGAGATGTGCCATTATGTGAAATGAGGTTTTTGTAAGTAAAATGGTCAATGTAATTTTTTGTTAAAAGGTTTTTGACAATGGAATTGTTTTGAGTTTGAATTGATAGAGTGGGGTCATTTTTTTCTATTGAATAAGTGGTATTATCATTAACTAGATCATTCATTTTGCTTTCATACATACTTTTTGTTAGGATGACTGTTTTTTGAGTTTTGTCTGCTTTTGTTATTATTAGGTTAGGGTTATTTTTTAGGAATTTTTTAGTTTCTGAAATTTTTGTATGTAAGTTTCTATTTATTTTTTGTTGTTCAATATTTGGTATTTTTGATTTGTTTGGGTTGTTTTTAAAATTTGTGAGAATATTACATATGTTGGCACGCGTAGTATTTTGTTTATTTTCATCAAGATGTGAAATGCTATTTTCGATGTTAATTATAAATTGTTCGTAAGGGATTTTATTGGGGTCCAATATGTTAAATTTTGGTCCGTAATTTAGTATGTCTTGGACATTGTTAGGAATATCGATATTGGTTAAGTTTTCAATCCATGGTTTTGGTAAATTTTTATTGAAGGATGGGTTTGTACATTTTTGATTTGTATTTGGAAATATGTTTGGGTTTTGTATATGAATAACTGACTGTATTTTATTTTTGTGTCTGTCATTGATTTGTTTTTTTATCTTATTGAAATAGGGTGTTTTAATTGAGAGGAACTTATTTATTAAATAAGTGGGAACATTGGTTTCTAGGTATAATTTACAATTAATTATTTTTTGTTTAAACAAACAACCATAAATCTATTAATTTTCTAGACCTTACCCTAACGAGAGATACTAATGGAAACATTGATACTAATTGGTACAGAAAACCAACGAAATCAGATAAATATCTTAACTATTTCTCAAACACTACTACTAAATATAAACGAAGTGTAATCCATGGACTAGTTGACAGAGCTATCATTCTATCTTGTAAAAAACACCATGAAAATAATATTAAAATTATAACCAATATTTTACTACAAAACAATTACCCGCCACATTTTATTAAAAAAAATATTAAATCCAGACTAATAACTTAAAAAAAACGTAACTCAAATAATATCTCTATCAATTTACAGCCTAATTGTCTAAACAATAGTTTCAATAATCACCAATCTGATATCAAAAAATATACTACAATACCATACATAAACGGTCTATCAGAAAAAATCGAAAGAGAACTTAAAAAAAAACAATATATACACAGCTTTCAAAAATCATAACACCCTTTAAAAAATGTTTTACAGTAATCTAAAAGATAAAATAGACACTGATAAGAAGTCTCAATTAGTGTATAAAGTTGATTGTAACAATTGCGATGCCACGTACATCGGACAAACCAAACAATACCTTATAAACGCCTACAACAACACTCATACTCCATTCTATTAGGACACGTATCACCTCGAAATATAAATACCGCTCTCTCAGAACATGCCGTCAATAAATCACATAATTTCAACCTCAATAACCTTAAAATTTTACACATGGAGTCAAATTTTAAAAAAAGGTTATTTTTAGAAAGTATTGAAATCAAAAAATCACCCACTGCCGTAAACTATAAAACAGATACAGAAAATTTAAATAAAACCTATGACAAAATACTATTTAAAAAATAATTGAGTTTTACTGCCTGTTCTAAATAAATTTAAAAAAAAATAAAATAAAAGAGAAACAATAGTTTCATATGTTGTTCCATTTCTCTTATTGTTTTTCTCTCACAGCTATATAAAGGAAGGGGAAAAAACATATATACAATGTTCACAAGTTTATCTTTTGCACTAAATTATCCATCTTCAAAAATTTTCAGTTTCCCCAATTATCACACCCTAATTACTTTCACTACGTTATTAGAAACAAGTCTAGAATTAATTTTTTTTTTCAAAATTAACGCGGTTTTTAGCCTTGTTAGTTCCACATACAGATGTCGCTTCCCCCCGTTTTGCCACTAGAAATATAAAATGGATACCATTTCCTATAACATTAAATTGCACAACTGTATTTTACAATCCCAAAACGATGTTTACTGTAAGTAAATACACTTTAAATCTTTGTTCAATAATAGAAAAAATTCTTCCCCTTACTAGGCCTACTTAGCAATCGCCTTTCGTTTTGGAACAACTTAATGCTGTCGATCAACAAAAAATTACTTCGGCCACCTGAAAACCACATGCACTTAGGAATTATTAATAATGCATTTTCAACTCACTCCATATTTAAAGGTAATTAACTGCCCTACTCTTAGTACCTTTACTATAAGTTGCATAATAACAAGCTAAGGTAAAAAAAATAACCCCTTTAGTTTTGTTTAAAATCGTTCAATAACCTAACTTTTCAATTAAGGCTACAAAAATATTTTAAATTTCAACCTAACAGTGTCTGTTTAACTATCTTGAAATAACTTGTGTTACGTATATTGTGGATAATTAAATTCATTTCTCCAGCTCTTATAACGGCTTCACAATTTAATGAATGTGGCGGGTCCCCATCGCTTTGGGTACACAGGATGTTGCATCTTGAATACTCGAGAGGCGGTTTAAATCGATTACTATTCCACCTATCCCTCCACAAATCAAGATTTTCAACACATTACATACAACACTGGCTAAACGATGTAAACGAAAATAAATCACCAAGATTGTTCGAATTTCAAGCTATTAAAACCTTACCACAGGTAATCTTTTAAATTGATATGTTATCTATAATAGAATATAAAAAAATGCCTTTTCCTTCCAGCGTTTCAAGTTTAAACACAACAACCTTGACTCAATTAAGCTCCTATTACGATACAATGTACATTTTTCCTAATTTATACTCCTAATTACTATGTAGTTATTTCATAATCTCATATCCAGAATTTAACAATTTATACCTTAATAACTTGCTAAGTTTTAATGACATGAAGTACTCTCCTCTTTATAGTCAATTCGTGTAGCAGACATGTGTTAATATTAAATTAATTTTAATTATTTATCCACAGTTTTCAAAATGTGATTATGTCAATACCCTTCTTATTTGAACTTTTTTCTTTATTTAATACATAAAACTTTCCTAACCCTTTTGTTATACGACAAATTCAATAATTAATAAACAAAAGTTTTAATGGTTTAACCTACAACGAGGAAAGAAAGTTTTTTCACCCCTACATTAACATGCTTTCTTAATTCTAAGTTTTTACATGTAAAATTTCAAATCATCAAAGAAATGTCCTTTTATGATGTTTTAAAAAATTTTCTGAAGAAGCTGCTTTAAAGCAGCGAAACGTAACATATTAAAATGTACTTTTGTATACTTGACTAATGCTTGACTTTATTTATCTTATAACTAATCAAGCTGCTTTTCAAATATATTTTTAGCTGATTGTCTCCTAACTTGTTTATTATTAATCCAAACAGCTGTTACCAAATTTATTCATTGCGATTCTTTATCTTTGTCGTACTAACTGTAAGGTTATGTCTTTCCCGTTCTAAAGTCGTATTTTATTTAAAAAGCTTTTCTGCTCCCAGCCGGATTCGAACCTACTACCATTGTATTGCAATCCTCATACCCTACCCACTAGTCTATGGCGACTGGTTATTACTTTCTCTTCGATGTCTGTCACTATGCAGACTGTTTAAATTGTTGCCTACCTTTATCAAACCTACTCTAATTTTAATATATATTTTTTGAAATTAATAATATAGTAATTTTCAAACTTCCGACTGTAATTACAAAAAAGCTATTTTGTGAATCCAGTTAATTAAGAAGTTTGCCCTATACCGACGAAACTTAAAATTGTGTAATGTAATGTGAAATAAAAGAGTTAAATATTGTAAAAAATTTTTTTATTAAAGTATTGTTTATGTATACATATTGATCCACTTAAACATTAATAACAATACATGATCCTAATATAAAATATTTGTTTTTTATTTTATTTCAAAACTAAATAACGATGAATAAGTTTAACATAATAAAATACAGTCCGTAAAGGTTTTCTACATAATTGTCGTTACAAACTTAATTATCACCGAAAAAACTTAGGAAATCTAACATAGACAGAGTATTCATTCTAAAATATAAATACATTAAGCAATACAAACCGCAAACGTTGGAACCAAAATATTGTAATATTTTGGAGTTATAAAACCAACTTTTTGAGTTTTGATGTATCAATTTTAAGTGATAACCGCTAGATCGTCCAAATGAATCAAATTATTCCCCATGGCCATTTTCATCTATATACACAGCATTCCAATGCTCTCCAGGCCTATATGAAGTATCTGTATTAACAATAACGGCAGCAGTCCTGATATTCTTGTAGGCAGCTGATGACAGGCAGAAACATGTCGTTGCTCAATCAAGGAACTCGGGATTGAATGCAGTACTTTTAGAACTTCCCTTGTATTCATTACACCACCAGTTTGACAGAATTAGTATGTTTTCCAATGCACAGACAGGTGAAAGGATACTGTGGTTAAGACAACGCACTGCCGTAGTTCTTCTTTTCAAACTCTTTAAAGATGGACACCGCAGATCCTCCAAATTCAAGACGTTTTTATTCAGAAAACTCAGAACCCTTTTTTCTTTACTTTCGACGTATACTTTTTCAAATTTTTTGAGAATTTTTGTGAGTTCTATTTGAAAATCGTCAAAGTTTATTGATCCAGAAGACCGCGAACTAGCGATGTTTATGCTCCAGATACTTTAAGTCTTTTTTAACGTTATAATGCAGTTTTACAAATTTTTCAGGGGGTTTTAAAACAAAAATTGCTAGATGATTACCATCCGCAGAGATAACAGCTACTTTTTTCGGAATAAACTGGAAGTCTATGAATGCAACGTCCATACTTAACAGAGGATTGAGCACAACTAAATTTTAAAAAGCTGTTGTAGTGTTTTTAACTGCTGAAATCCATTATCACATTTCTGTGTTTGTCAATTTCTACAACATTAATTGTTTCTGATAGGGACTCATCAAACCCAACTTCAAGACGTAAAGATCCGTTTTTAAGTAGGTTCCAGTGTGTAGTGGCATTTGCAGAAAAATCAGGTGTTAAATCGAAAGCGAACAGACAAAAGCCGTGTGGGTATTCTTCCCGCTTTATTGCATTACCATAATCGAGAAAATGAATTCCTGACCCCGAGAATAATGAGTGGTAAGCTTGAACACATGTTTAATTGTTTGTGAAATCAGGCTGAAGAGGCTTTGAAGGGATTTGTTGTCAGTCAATGACGTTGGCAACCTAAAAAATAGTCTTTTATGCATACGAAAATGCGGTGAAATAATGGACATTTCAGCATTAGAGAATTTATGTCGCAGTATTTTCGTAAGCACAAAAGAAAAATTTGTATGTCAATGATGTCATTAACTGATTTATTATTGTTGTTTACTAGATCACAAACAGTATCCATTGTTTTTGTAATCATGGCTACTTGATAATTGCATGTGTTAATGACAACCAAAACCTCTGATAGGCATTTTAAGGTAAACGGTTGCTTTTACGCTTCTGAACTAAGAGCACTTTATTTTTATGGTTTTTAATTCTCTTTTCGTTAATAACCTAAAATTTTAAAAAACTTAACAGATAACAAAGTTAGAGCTAAAAGAAATTTTCAAAGGTAGGTAAAGTGCCTCTTACAGTCAAATCTAGTTCATGAAAGTATTTGTGTTAGTGCAGTACATAACAGTAAGCAAGTGCACCAATATTAAAATCAATATCTTTACATTTGCAAAATTATCATAAAGATAAAAAATTAAAAATTTAACTATAAGGCCCTATAACTTCTTACTGGACAGACTTTGTACTAAGGTATATGAGGTTTAATTAATTTATTATAACCTATAAATCTATGACTAATCGGTGTACTATTCTTTTTGGGACACCCTATATGTTTAATTCTTCGACATTTTTAATTTCTATTAGTTTAATATGAGATCTATAAGTCAAAATTAAAGTTACCTAAAATTTTAATTTGATAACTAAATCTTATTGTCGCAACATAATGTTTCATAATTTATAAAGTTTATATATAAATGTTTCGCAAATTATCCTGGGGCAAAAAAATTACAAATTGATTCAAGTTTTAATTTACATTGTTGGTAACTGAGATTGGCGTAATATACTACGATACGTTAATTAATAGAACTTATTATGATAAAACAATCAAGAATTATTTATACTAATTATGGGTTGGCATAAATACGGGGCTATAAAATCTGTACCGTTTTTTGCCCACTGTGTATATATAAACGAAAGTCACATCCCTGACTAATCAACGCAGAGTCTTAACCATTAGTACTAGGAACTTGATATTTGGGTGAAAGATTCAATTTGTAAGGTATGCTAAAAACGATTTTTTAAAGTTCGACCCTTAATGGGACTAAAAGGGGTAAAATGTGTTTTCACGGATTCCTCAATATCTCTTACACCCGATGAGATATCGAATTGGTGTTTACTTGTAAAGATTTTCAACGGAAATTTTTAGAAACGTATTTCAGGATTTTGCCCTAATAAACCCCTAAAGATGCAAATATGGATTCGGGGTGAATTAAAGAACCCTTCGTATCTCCTATGTTTATTGAGCTAGAACATTTTTTCTTTGGCATATAGATGTATTTTTAAAATAATTAAAAAATGGTATAAGGGATTTTGCAACTGTGTTTGTACGAATTCCTCAATATCTCTTAGACCCGATAATATATCGACTTGGTGTTTGCTTGCATAGGTGTCGAATGTAAATGTTTAAAAATACATCTGCATTCGTGGTGAATTATAGAACCCCTTGTATCTCCTGCGTTTGTTGAGGTTGAGCATTCTTTTTCGGCATATGGATGTGTTTTTAAAATCTTTAGAAAGGGGTTTTAAGGTCTTTTTTATTTTTACCCTTAAAGCGGTAAAAAGGGAACACTGAAAAGGGGTAGGAAGCTAAATTTTTTTTAGGTCTGTGTTCATTGCAGGATCAGACGGGCTAAACGAGTGTTTCAAAATTCCATCTCTAAAGAGTGAAAAATGGTAAACTGTTTAGTATACTGAGTGAGGGAGGCACTCTAGATTTAAGATTTAGAATAAAAACAAATGTTGGTCATCTGTACGAAGAACGGGCAGTTGGCTAGTACATTATGAATCATTTAAAAGAAAATGGCTATCCGGAGGCTCGACATTTCCAATACATGAAACAATATCACGTACGTGCAGAGAATTACATTAAAAACTATAACGCTCAAACTATTGCAGTCAAGTAGAAGTGTCGTCCGTATAGGCGCCATTTTATTTTTAGTTGATCCAAGTAAAATGGTCGATTAAATAGTTTGATCCAATTAAACCGCGAATTAAACCGATTATTTTTTAAACAGTCCTATCAGCCAATAGTAATGAGAAAAGATTCACATCGACCAATATCATCAAAATTACATTGACTATTTGCTAGTAGCTGATTAGAGCGACTATTTTTTCACAAACCATTCAAATCGTTCTTCTGCTGTAACACAACTAGCTAAACGTAGAGTAGGTGATAAGCAGTTGTTAAAAATAACAGGACACTCACCTGGAAGGTCCATCAAACCCTATCTACAACTTGAAATGTTTCAAAAATAATCACGCCGAATTCCATTCGTGGTAATAGTTTTTCTTTATAATTTTAACCAGATTAGCACTCATCTTTGTTGCTATAAAAAAATCTAGTATAAATTATCAAAAAAAAAATCACCACTTATGTAATTACTGTAGAGAATCAAATGGTCTAATTAATTGCCGTAATTAAATCGCCAATCAAATTCTCTAATTAATTGCCCTAATTACATCCACATATACACATGATAATTAGCCCCATATGAATAATGATTTTAATTCCCCGAATGTCGCGGTGGCCATGTTGGATTTGATTACATCACGCGTCCGTCCTCCATCTCACTTCCTTGCGTCGACTGTTGTAGCATCTCTCTCGCACCCATAATGAGTCTTTTTCAGAGTGCAGTTCCAGAGTAAATTCGGAGCTAAGACTCGCCAAAGTTTGGATCTAGGGAAACAGACAACAAGGTGCAGAAACTGGAGGAGGCTTGGTTCGTGATCCAGAAGCAGACAACAGCAGCTGAAATCTTTATAGGAAGCACATACGAGCTTGGCGTCGTGTCCAACCGTGGCACATGCGACGTCGTTTTTCTTACAGGATCTAGAGGAGTTCTGGTTCGTGATCCATAGGCAGGCAGCAGCAGTTGAAACCTTTCCAGGGAGCAAATACAAGTTCAGCGTCCTTTAGTGGACACGGGAAGCGGAATCAGCGTTTCTTGGAGGAAAATCAGGTACGAGTTGGCGTTCCTTTGCACTTGGAAAACAAATTCCAGGTTAGCCAAACACTTGAATCTTATAAAAGCATTGTAATAATTTACCTGGGGTGAACTCATTGATTGTTGGTTAATTTGTGTTCAAAATACTTCGAATTTTGTGTATTTCGGACAGCTCTCTTTGGTATTAAATATTTGAGGTTATCTGCCATTCGTTAGAATCGAGCATACAATGGTTAAATTTATCAACAGTTAACAACCTAACCCTGCAGATACGAATTTCAAAGTATTGTAATAATTTAAGTGGGGTGAACTGATTGATTGTTAGTTAATTTGTGTTCAAAATACGTCGAATTCTGTGTATTTCGGACAGCTTTCTTTGGTATTAAATATTTTTTAGGTTATCTGCCATTCGTTAGAATCGAGCATACAATGGTTACATTTATCAACAGTTAACAACCTAACCCTGCAGATACGAGTTTCAAATTGCTAGCCGATGCATAAGTTTTCATAAGTGGCAAATGAGAATGGAATATAGAAAACAACATACCTTTATTAAAGTAAAGCATAATTTAAATAATCATATGTTTAATTAGCCACAGAGAGAAGGAATAAAATTCAAAATAGGCTAGGTCGGAATGTAGTGTGTGCTCAAATTTTTATTGATTTAATATAATACACAAATAATATTTAATAATAACAAAAAGCACTGTAAATTGTTAAAGGCTGATCAACATACTATTTATATAAAGTTAGCTAAAGGCTTAGCTACAGCGCTCAATATGATTCCTAAGTTGGTGGCACCAAAAAAGCTACTATTCGACGGGTAGGTGACATATTAAAAGAAGGAACAATCTAACATGAAGGAGCGAGCGTTGAATGACGATGCGAAGTTATTGCGGCCAGTGCCAATTACTAAGTTCTCCAAATGACGCTGTTGGTTCCTGCTCCAAGATCGCTCATGTATAATGAACATGTAAACGAACAGCGACAGATGTCGAGACAGGGCGAATAACTAATACCATGCGAAAAGTACTAAATTACAAGCATAAGATAGAAGTGGGGCAAAGATGTAGGGATTCGTTAATTTATCAAAGATATGTCGTGCAGAAAATCCTACAATGTACAACGGATTATTTCACCAACCAGATCTGCAAGACATCAAATATAGAAAAAAAATGTTCTCAAACAGGAAGTCGATGGTAAGGGCTTTGAATGTTAGGGAAATGTAAACCAACAACCTCTCTCAGGCGCAATGAACATGCAATCGGACAACGACAGAACATCGAGCTCGAGGCTGGCCAAATAACCCGTACAAGTGCAAATGCAAATACAAATGGAATGTACTAAAGTACAAGCGTAGGGTACAAGTGGGACAAAGATGTTGGGCCTCATTCATTCTTTAAAGGTATGTCATGCATCGAATCCCACAATGTGGTTTGCTAATCCCAACAAATATTCGCTTATAATACGATGAGTAGTCAAAGCTATGTCGATTATTTTTGCAATGGTATCACGAATGTCCATTGCGCTTTGTCCGCGATGCTCCTTGAATTTATGCAAGCCTTCGATTTGCGAAATTCCGTGGATTATTTATTGCACTCGTTCAGGATGCACTTCGGAACACAAGTTGTATCATTATACAAAGTGTTTCAAAATTGCTTTCGAAACTACTTGTCCAAAATGTCTTCGAAAATCGTTTGAGTATGCCTAGTGTTAAGTGTTTCATAAAATTGTGCCGCCTCGCTTGCAGTTGCGTATTTACTATGCGCATTCCAGAACTTGGAGCGGGCCTCGCCTCGCCACTTCACTTACGTTCCGTCTGTCAGCGAGACAGCACGCGAACAGGTCCACTCCGAGAAACGCTAATTCTTTGTTTAAATGTTCAAATGTGTGTGTTAATTTATTGCCAATAAATTACCTACTTTGCTTTCAACGAGTGTATAATTTAGTGAAGAATAAATCCATACAGTCCACTACAGTTCAATCGAGCTCGCAACCAGGAATTTTCCAAACATAACGGAAGACTGGGAGGCTCCCCAACACCTAGATATTACTTAAACAAATGAGCAGCATGTTAATTTCAGATTGTTTGACGGAATGCCACGTTATACGTATGCTGAACAAGTTAATATGTTTTTAACTTTGGGTGAGTGTTTGGGAAATTCGAATGCAGCTGTCAGAAGATATCAAGAAAAATTTCCTTCTGGAAACGTACCGAATCGAAAACCCCTTTTGGCAATAGAGCAGAGATTACGAGAAAATTGTTCTTTTAAAATAACGAACGCAGATGGAGGGCGTCCTAGATGTATACGAACGGTAGAAGTTGAGGAACAAGTTTTGGAAACCGTTTTTCATGAGCCTACAATTAGTTCACGCAGATTAGCATCAAGAACTAATATTTTCCATGCAAATGCGTTTAGAATTTTAAAAGAACAGCAACTGCATCCTTACCACTTTAGGCAAGACAAAATTTACTACCAGAGGATAGGCCATCAAGACTCGACTTTTGGGAACTACTGCTTGAAGGAAAGCTATTGATCAACATTTTTTCAATAAACTCTTATTTACGGACGTAGCAACGTTTACAAGGGCGGGCGTTTTTAATTATCGTAACTCGCATTTCTGGGCTGAAGGGAATCGAAGAGTGTCTCACTATCAATATGATTTTAAAATAAATGTTTGGGCAGCTACTTTAGGAAATTAATTCATAGGGTTTCACATGAGTTTCTTGGTACCTTAAACGGAGATAAGTATTCCGTTTTGTTAGAAAATGATCCATTTCAAATATTGGAAAATGTACCCTTAAATCTTAGAAGGGACATGTCCTTTCTGCATGATGGTGCACCCCCACATTTTAGCAGAAGAGTGCGACACTGGTTAAATATAAATTTTCCAAACAAATTGATCGAGCGTGGTGCACATGAACCAATTCACTGGCCAGCCAGGTCATAAATCCACTCGACTTCAGTATTTGGGGATATCTTAAAGCAAGAGTGTATGAAAATTAAATGAACACGGTCGAGGAATCAAGAGGCAAAATAATTAACGAATGTATACTTCTTCAAAATGATCGTGAAGTGTTAAATAATCTAACGTTCAATTTAAACAAAAAAATAAATTTATGTATTCAAGAGAACGGGGGACATTTTGAGCATCTGTTGTGATTTATTAATTCTATTGTAGTTCATTACTGTTATTAAGTTTTTTCGTTTATAAATAATTCTAAATGTATTTAATTTTATGTTGTTTAAATATTATTACACTTGATTATGAAACATTTTACGTTTTCTTTTTATGCAGTTTTATTTTTCAAAAATAGTTTATAAAATCTGTCAAACAATCTCAAATAAATATTCTGCTCATTTGTTTAAGTCACATCTAGACCAACTCAGAAGATTTTCGAATGCATTTTGGACAGGTAATTTCAAAAGCTTGAAAAATAAGTCAATACTCAACTGCAAAATACACGAAAACGGTCAACTTTAAAACATTTTAACAAGAATGCCTTTTTTATGTAAGATAAATCAAGCTTTGAGGTTTTCGATAAATGTATTAGATAAAACTACGCACAAAAAATGGGTAATTGAACCATTCCAACCCCCTTGTAAGTTACGCCCCTGAATAAAATATGATGATTCTAACAAATTAGTAGTATTTCTCATAAAAAACTACGCTCCTGTGCCAAATTTAATTAAGTTACCTGTAACAATTTTGAAGAAAATGCCAAAAATACCATTTTTGAGAGTTTTCTCCTAGGGGCTGCAGCTCCTTGGGAGTGCATTTTCGGAAATAGTTTTATAAAGTAAACTACACTTATTTTTTTATCTACTATAGGTACGTCCCAGAAATTTTGGCAGACAGTTTTGAAACACCTTGTATAACCAGGTTGTTTTACTGAAGGAGTTTACACTTGATGACAGGAGATGAAGGATTTTGAGATAAGATGTGACTAGAGCATGCAGGCCTAACTACCTCTTAGGCAATTGTAGCCTGCGTCTGGTCATAAATGAATACACCTCAAAGTTAAGAAGTATATTATAATAGTAAATAATAACAAGTCCTTATATATGTATAATTAAGTGTGTGTCGTGTTTGTTGTTTTTGAACTGATAACCTATTATTGATGTAGGCACAAAACACGACGTTGCCATAAAATTACTTCGCCGGTAAACAATGTGTGTTTGCATAAAGCTTCATTATAGTATTGCAACGTGACCCAGTAAGCCGACACCAAGTGTACAAACAACGTAACTCGCACACGTTGTGGACGAGATTTTATATTCTAATTGAATGCACTTTTGTGTCCGCATAATTTCATTTAATTGTTTTATCTCATGGGCAAATACTAGTTTGAATACGCTTTGATACGATTTCAAGTGTAATGGAAATGGGTAGTGATACCACCACAAAAATAATCTACTTAACTTTAACTAAGAATGGTATTCGAACCATTATTTTTTGAAATGAGTTTTTAGTAAATCTAGCAACTAACCACGCAATTTCTAAGGTAAGAGAAAACTAAAATTGATGTTTTCTAATATCGTGGGTTCCAAAAAAAGCTCATTTAGGACAGGCCTTTTAAAGCAAGATATAAAATCCTGTCATGTCTTAACTTAAGGCTGTAGGTGAATGTTAGATTGCATCTTGTTTATAAAAACATTTGTCACCGCGACAAGCAAAAGTTAACATTGCATTAAGTTTACTTGTATCAAGCAAAAAGGAAAATAAGATGGCATTTACACAACAACGAGTATATTAATCATGCTGCGCATGAGTTTTTTAACACATGATATAAACTACATTGGTTTAACATCATTAATTGAATACCTACTAGGAAGATATCCGCTAATATTTTTTATTTGGTCAAGAAACGACAAATTCTGGATTTTCATTGGCCACTTCTTTAAAAATTACAGGTTAATTAAACAGTCAAATTAAATTTCGAATAAATGAAGCTAATGTGGGGCTTTACTAAATTAAATGCACTTTACAGTATTTGGCCTAATTATTAACGATTATCAAAAATCCATGATTATTCTATTGACCAAATCTGCACATCAAACACAGACGAGAAATAATTATGAAACAGGAAGTAGATGATAGGGGCTTAATTGTTAGGAATATGCATGCAGTGCTAATAATACTAATTAAAAAATTAGTAAAATTCCAAGTGTGCAATATATACAAGTCACAATACCGTATACAGTAACTTTAAATGTTTTGCAAGTAATAACACTACTTGTATCAAGATGTTAGCTTAGAGCCGAATATTTATTTACCTACTTCTTCCATTATTTTCATCAACAACATATTTTCTTTAGTTGTAAGTACCTTCTAATTAACCCAACTATTTAAGCAGAATAAGTTTGTAAGCAACATTACACTTAACAAATGTGAATTTCAATATATAATTATCTTTGTCAACGATTTATAATTTATTGAAAAACAATATAAATACATAAATAACAAAATACATAAACTCGTTTAAACAGAACTTCTTACTTGAAAGAAGTACATTTAACGATATACAATTCTATATTTACTATCACATTAGAAGGATGCCGAAACTTCAACTCCCACCTGATGTACAGGCGTCCTTCCATGTCCTGCAGTCGTCTGCCCAGTAGCACTGAGTTGCACGCCACCACTCTTCACAATGGGAACAGAACCTCCAAGGCTTGTAACTGCAGAAGCCCCATTAGTCTGTGAAGTGGTCAAAAACGCAGTGGCGCCGGTGTTCTTATTCGAATAATTAATACCAGCACTGTTCGTTTCCGGGCCAACAGGTTTCAAATTTTTGTCTAAGGATCGGTCGTGTTGCACGTATGCGCTTACCTCGTGTCCTGGATTGTTTATGATTCCCACCACTCCCTTCAACGTGCCCGAACCACCAATTCCAGGAATGGCATCGACGCTTCCACTAACGCCATTCCCGTTTTGGGAAAGCACATCCACTCCGACATTAACCATTTTGGGGCTAACCAACCCTTTGGCATCATGAGTTTGCGAAATCGAGGCCTGCGCTGGTCCTAGTTGTGCACCAACTTTCTCCGAATAACCACCGTTCTCAAACTGGTTCAAATTTCTGATTACAGCTATTGGTGGTGGAACGGCTCGTGTTGGCAGTAATGGCAAGGAGGCGCTACCACCAACGGTGATGGGGCTGCTGAAGGCCCTAGCGTTATGAATTTGGGAAGAAGAACCCCAAAACGGTGGTGGTCTGCACCTAGGGTCGAGGTCGAACAAATGAGCACCTTCATGGCACCCTAACTGTCCTGATGCTTGTGAGTAAATAAACGCTGCAATGGTTGCAATAAGTACAATTCTTGACGCCATCTTGAGTAATAATAATTGTATTTTATTAAGCTTGCTCAACCTATGAAGTCGGAACTGTGTTGGTATTGCTGCTGCTCAAGCTTTATATACCAATTTGTGACTTGGGAAACATGCTTCACAATTTTAGGGTTTTCCCCTTGTACTGTAAGTCTGGTATTTTCTTTTGCAGTATACGAAAACAAATGGAATATAATAATTCTTATCGTTAAAGTTCAGTGGTAACCAGCAACATAACCCAGTTTCTGATAAGATAAACTCTTGTTCAAGATACAGTATTATTATTGAGTGTTACGCGGTGCTATAAAATGACGAATTTAATACGTCATTTATAGATTGTAGGTTTAAGAATGCAAATAATGTATATAATTAAAAACAGTTGCAATAATATACTCACAGGAATGGCTTTCTAGCAAAAAAAAATCAAACACAAGTTATTTAAAATAGTAGCAGCACTCAAGTGTGTATGTAACATTCCCTGAGACGTAAATGGCGATATTAATGAAATTTCATAATATTTGCTGCATCAAGTACACATTTTTATATAATTAATTGCAAACAATTTATAACAAAATCTGAAAAACTAAAATCGTTCTTGTGAAAAGTGAATATATTTTCAAAGATTGCAGATTTACAACTATTATTAGCTCCGTTTGGAGTTTTCAGTAAAGCAATTTTAGGACAATAACTTTGACTATGAAAATAAATTCAAGCGCGGTTTTTGATTATTTCTAACTATGCCTTCCAATGTACTGTATTTTCTTTGTAAAAGTCGAATGTAACGCTAATATTTGTCTATTTGACACCATAATTTTTCAAGATAATTCTCCAACTGTCTTGACTGCGTGATCTCATTTGTGGGCCTGCAAATATGAACAGATAGAAATGAGAATTCATAAACTCAAACGTTTAGTTAAAATCATCATAATTTAAAATCAGGTTCTAGGTAAATTGCTCGAATGCAATTGCTCGAAAACGAATTGCTCGAAATCAGTTGCTCGAAAGTCAATTGCTCGATTGTGACTTTGCTCGAATTGCAAGTTTCTCTAATAGCAATTTCTCGATTATCTGTTGCTCGAAAAAAAAATAAAGTTGTGAAATAGCCTTAACTCGAATCAGTTAATATCAAATATAAAAAAAACACAAATTACAAGTTATAACCTTTATTAATAAAAAAATAGGTAGGTATAGGTATGTGATTAAGTTAAAAATTATAAAAACCAAATCTTATATGTTTTTAATATGATATGTTATGTGCTATTCCACGGACATAATCATAGATATTTCTGTCATGTCCACAATTATTCACTAATTTTAAAAGTCTCTCTTCTTCGACTTTTGGTGCGTTGTTGACAGCTGACATATTATTCTATCCGTAATTCGTTCAAACTCTGCTCCCTCTTTAATGCCGAAATAAATTTCCAGATGTTAAAACCACATAAATTCGAGCAAAACATTTTCGAGAAATTGCGGTTCGAGGAACTTGTATTTCGAGAAAAGTTACATTCGAGCAATTTGATTTTCGAGCAATTGATTTCGAGCAATTGATGTCGAGCAACTGCATTCGAGGAATTTGCCGGAGACGGTTAATACTTGGCCGATTTTCGTTACACTTGCACTTTTTACACCAATTTGACCTTTATGAAGCTACTGGAAGGGGTTTACGGTCCTAATAACCTGTTAAAAATACTCAAAGTCTCTAAGTTTCAAGTTACTATAAGTTGATTTTCAGATTATTAATTAGTATTTTAATGTTGGTTGTGATAAAATTATCAAGATTTTCAAAACACATTATAATATACTTTTTTGCAAGATAGAACGATTTTACTTAGTTACCACGTTTGTTGCCAAATCAGTAAGTTATGCTTACAGTTCTAGAACAGTAAGTAAAATGTCGAGGTTAGCAGGTTAGGTTTTACGTCAGTTTGTGTCAAAATTGACGCAAAACCTAACCTGCTAACCTCGAATTTGACATAGACTTACAGTGACACCAACATATTATTCTGTGGTATAATGGTGACATCTTACTGACGTTTGAAGAAAAATACTTTTCTCTAGTGCGAAAACCGTCATAAGCATCACGAACGTTAAGGAATTACCGATCTCAGACAACAATTGGAGTCGTCGCTTCGCTCCTCCTCCAAACAATTGTCTTCGATCAGTAGAATGTCCTTAGCGTTCTTAATACTTAATATACTATAAACCAGTTAAAAACCAGTACAACATATGTAATAAAAGTGACTGTAGTGTGCTAAGTACTGCAAATGGTATAGAAAAAATAAAAGCAGCTGCGAAATTACGAAATGACATTGTTACTAATAGTTTGAATTCATTTAGGACGCAATATTTTACTACTATATGATTAACGAATGTTAGAATAATATCATAGAAACTCCCTTTTAAAGGTTCAAAGTAACAAGAAAGAACTACAAACTAAAGATGAAGGGAGCTTTTTTCAATTTACTGAAGAAGGGCGTCTAAGAAAATCTGGAAGGAAACGAAGACGTCAGGACAGTCCTTAAGCAGGATTTTTAATCGAGACCATTTATCTATATCTGTAACCAGAAATAAAATAATCGCACTTATGGGAAGGATAGAATGAGCGAGTTCCCAAGAGCACAGAGTTGTTAAAAACCAATTTGTACTACAATGAATTTTTCACTCGCCCTTGTGATTTGCAGGATGTGTCGAACATTTTTGGTGCCAATCTACTGTACCACTATAACTGTACTTCTGCGTATTTACTGAGATACCAACGGAAACTTAAATCAAATGGCAAGAGTTCACCGGAAATGACATACGTCTTCAAAACCTAAAGAGGCAAACAAACCACATGCTTTTTTCCACAGACCTTCAAAGAGAACATGTAAAAGATGTTATAACAAGCTTCACAGTTAATGTATCGTTGCCTTATTTTAATTTTTTTTTTATATAAAATTGCAATACTGACATTGAAAATATTGCAATCGTCATGTAAGGGACTACATATTCTTCTGCAATCCAACACTTGGAGTGATAGTATGCTAGCCACTGTTTTTGTAATACTAAAAGGCGTACTTTGTGCAAACTTGCTCTTACTGTTGTGTTATTGAGAAGGCAGCTGTGTAACATTGGTACATTTCTTTAAAATACAAATAATTCTCATTCTAGTCATTCCAATACATGAACCCAACTATATTTATGATAAAGCCATAGAGTAAATAATGACGAAAGCCTCAGCCACTACAATTTTGGCGGTATACCTAATTAGCGGCTGTCTCCTAGAAGTCGCTAGTTGTTGCCACCTTACCAATGGTTTATAAACTAAACCTGTTGGGAACTAGAACCAATTTACAGATTTCTAACTCTTGTTGATTTCATACTTTTTTCGAATCGGCAGATGTAAATGCTCTGCACAACTTTCAAGAACTGGAACGCGAGTATAACCTACCTACCTCACAACTTATAGCATGCAATATGGTCTTTTCATGATCCGACAGTTTGACAATAGACAGAAT
Organism: Agriotes lineatus; assembly: GCA_940337035.1. Taxonomy (NCBI): domain Eukaryota; kingdom Metazoa; phylum Arthropoda; class Insecta; order Coleoptera; family Elateridae; genus Agriotes; species Agriotes lineatus. The sequence goes on along the minus strand of OW679197.1, from coordinate 106,621,917 downwards.
TCTTTGATGCACATTAGCTTCAAAATATGTCTTACACCGTAGCTTCAAATGAGATGAATTGATTAGAGACCCTGTATGTTAAGATTAGAGACAGGAAATACGGATGATCAATGCGGATTGGTTGGAACCATTTTCCATGGCTGAAATGATTAATGCCGCTTGACATTTCTAATTTCTGCTGTAATGATAAGTGAAATTTCCTTTGTGTGATAGATAAATCAGGTTTTTTGCGTCATTGTTCATACATTTAACATGAATCATTGGCTGTTTAGCGGTTGGACGTAAGGAATTGTGCTTAGGTTTCTATACAATGAAGCTGTTATGTGAATATTGATAGAAAGGTATGTTATTAAGTGGGAAAATTGTACAGATTATGCAAAGAAAATTTTACGCGAGATTAATTCTTAACTAAACACTGACAAAATCCCAATTAGGAAACTAAAATATAACGCAGCGCAATCATCATTTCACTTGTACAGATGTGAGAGTGAAACATATTCAGAAGATCAATATAGAAATGTTCAGCAAAATAGAAGGAATTTATGTGTGGCACTGTACTTTCAAATACTTCAACAATAAGGTTAAACTTCAGAACTATTATTATTGCAAGGTAAAAAGGTGTTCACTTATTACAGGTTCTTTCAAAGTCAATGTGAAATTTTACGAGAAGCTTACCTATGTGAACTAGCGAGCTTGCACTCCCTCCAGTGCAGTGCCATTCTTTCCCACCAGTTTTAGTATTCATTTTAAATTTGAGTCTTTCACTTAGAAAGAAACTGTAATGAAATGTAGTTGGGTAATTAATAACTAGAAATAATCAGTAAGATCTATCCTACTTTATGAATATCAGACGCAATTTTTATTGCTAGTGAACAATTGTTGCCATTATTTGACATTTAGAAATGTGTCCTTTTAGGTTAATGTCAATTTGGCAATGGCAACAGCTTAAAACATTTTATGAAAAACATTGCAATTTATCAATTTATCCTTGGAAACTGGTTCAACTTGTCCCATCTCTTATCTTACTTTTTATACAGGGTCTCTAGAATTGATTCGAGTTCCTATATATACTTAGAGTTGAGTCATTGGATCCACAAATCGAGAACCATGTGATGCAGCAAAGATATATTTCATTTGTTTTGGTTGAAAGAAGTATGCACAAAGTATAAAACTGCCAAAAATCAGATACTCCATGGTTTGTGGATCCAAAACAAGTCACCCTACATGTCCCAACTGTTTTATATACAGGGACTCTAGAATTAATACACCTGCAGCGCCCTCTACTCCCGTTTACTTTATAATGGAATAGTTTTAAAATAATCAATATGGACAGGCCAAGTAACACTCTTTAAGCGTTACTCCAAAGACTGAACCTCTTTGCTAATTTTGCTTTATGCTGAAACGTCAAAATTGACATTTCGCGTAAAAGTATAAACATAGTTGAGTTCACAAATTAGGAAATGCACGTTTTTAATTCCAATGCCTGCTCTATAACGAAGGCGTTGGAGCACCCGTACCCCTACCGGTTTCTTAATAGTTAAAAAGGGAATGCTTTGAAAATTTAGGACAAATTAGTTTTATTTTGTAACAGCTAGCAAAACCGAGCTGCCAATTTATTGCTGGCAGGTTGTTGGAAAACAGTTTTTGACGAAAATATAATAGGACCGTTACCATATGACCATAGCAGGCGGTGTCTACGGTATCTGTTACTCCGTATGCCTAGACCTTGTCCACAGGAAACACATAATTTTCAAATGTGTTTGATGTATCATATTTCGGAATTTCATGTTTTTCTTCAATAAAGCATTATTGTATAAGATGGGCTTACAACTTTATTTGGCAGAAATTTTCAGAAAAACTTTTAGTTTATTTGCACATACTAGAAAACGTTTTACCAAAATATTTGTCAGATTGCTAAAGTCTTTTACAGATATAACATTTTTCAAGTTTTCCCTTATATTAACATTGGTAAAATGTAGAATTTTTTGTTTATATGTGTTTTCGTTAAGCTGACCGTATATTCTTAAAAAACTTTCTAAAATCAACAAATGCACTAAAATTGTAACTTCTGTAGATAATGGCCTTTATTCCAGTATTTCTTCAACATAACGGAATGGTTCAATTTAAATTAATATGTTCGAAGGCAGTACAAGTTCAGGACATGTAATTATTTTAATAGCTTATAAAATATTATGTTAATATTTATCTATCGTTTACTCATATCAACAATATTCCCCTTTACCCAGTTTCAGTACTAAAATAAAAGTTTATTTTATTATTAAAAATGTGATCACCTTATCTTACCCGAGGTCAATTCTGGTTGCATAAAGTAATTCACAGATTATTATTTATAAATACATACAAACAGAAAAGCGTACTATGAGCTGCTGCTGTTTATTGGGTATTTCGCTACTCTTACACTACCAGATAGAACATATCCAAACTAGAAAAACAACTACTACACACACTTAAAACCCATAACACAATTAAAATTCCACATGCAGACAAGAGCAACGTCACTGTAGCAAATGACACGGACACATACCATACAAAACGTATAATACTAGTTAGTGAGCGGCAATACACTAAGCTAAAGAAATATCCAACACATACTAACAGGAGAAGCAAAATTATACAATAGTCCAGTCAACGAAGGAAAAGTAGGGGAAATAATTCGTGTAGTCTCAAATTTTGGTACAGTGATAGGGAGGAATTCCATGAACAACATACTAAAAATCCTGACAGGGGGGGGGGGGTCAGCGGGGTGGTGGGGGAGCTATGAACTTCTTCATCAATGAAACTATGTTAAAATACTGCACCCACAAAGCAGCGGTAGGTCCATTTAGACACGATCCAGCTCATTCTTGAATTATTTAAAAATTGATGCTGTAAGGGAAGATAGACCGCCTTACCTTTTGGCGAAAGTTATATTGGTTATTTTGCCGGCTGGTAACTATCGGCCTAGTTGGGCTAGCTCGCCGCGAGGGTCGCAGGGTTCCAGCTATGCTGAAAGAGAATACAAAAAAAGGAGTGGGCGCCAGGTCCTAGACTCAGATCCAATTCCTTGTGCCGGACCTTACACAAGGTCGAAGATAAAAACCAGCAAGTCAAAAATAAGCAAATCAACAACCAATGAATAGATCACAGCTTTATTTTAAATATTGGTGGGTACTATAGTGCATGGCTAACATATATATATATAAATCACAGCAGGCAGTAGGCAAAATTAGTTACAAGAAACAAAGGCGATACTTGGCAATAAGTATGAACCTTTGTATATTTCTAGCAACAACAAAGAAAACACACAGTATGCGACATGCAATAATAAATATAAATATAAATATAAATATCGAGCAAACAGTAGCCCACGAGCAGAAATAACTATGACCTGTGAATGGGCTAACACATTAAAACATTGCGCGGTTAAAAACGGAGCGTAGCGAGTATTAAATTACAAAACAAAAAAAGGTTAGTCCCTGTGAGGCAGGATATAGCAGGGCCAGGTTATGCAAGCGCTCAGCTGATGCGAAACCCCGAATATCAGCTCAGAAAGATTCTAAAGTAATTATCCCAAAATTTCTAATGTCAAAACTACCAGGGTGTATGCCCATATAGTGACACAGCAGTTTTCTCAGTGAAAATACATCAGGTACATAAATGAACGCTAAAGCAATCGCTTGAATAAACCTTCGGCAAACTTGTACCTACGTAGAGGCTCGCAAATAAATTACAATAACGCGGAAAAATCGCGAACGCCGCAAACAGAGTTCCGACAAAATAATTAACGGGTTCACGCGACTCCAAAGTAAGACAATCGGCTACCGTAATCGGTTCTCTAGCCACTATACGCTAAATATAACGTCAGACCTCAGCGACCGACATGCAAATGGCGTCGAAATAAACCTGAGGATATCGAGCAAACCGTAGGCAACATGCGGTAAGTACTGCCTAAAACTGAAATACTAGCGCGGATGACCTAACATACAATTTGCAGGGGAGCTCAATGGGGCGCGGTTCCACGGAGATGCCGTGGTTCGGGGCCAATTTAAAACCGAAGGCTCCTACAGGGTTGAGCCGCAGAGCTGTCTTTACCAATTCGGGTAAGCTCGATTAAAGATTCAATAAAGATCAGTAGCCTGCACAAAATGGGCGCTCGAAATTTGCAATAGCCCTATCATAATAACGCATTAAAATTATACAAAAGCATGCACTAACATCTAACTAGACGAAGCATTGCTATGCCAAAAATATCATACATGCCCTATCTGTTAACGAGACGAGATTCTAATAACTAACTATAAGATTACACCAAGCACAAGGAGTGATAACTAAATCAGTTTCTTGCCTGTAGAAAAAAACATGTCGGCTCCTAACCTGTGGCTTGCGGGGGGGGGGGCGACGACGGCAGAAGCAACGGGGGTTCCGGCAGACACAGCGGGAGGCCCAGCGGACCGAGGAAGCGGTGATTGTGTCGCAGGTGAGTGCAGTGCTACACCCTCTAGCGTAGCTCCAAGGAAATTGCAGAATTCCTTGACTACTCGCTAATTTCAGGAGCCCGAATCGACGGTTTGGGTGCCCGCGGAGAGCAGCCGAACGAGGAATGCTAAGCCTCTTCAGATAGGAGTCCAACCTCTCGCAGGAAGCGTCCAAACTCTCCCAAGATCGTAGCCGACAGGAAATGCATCCAGCAGGAAGTGAATGGCACCCGACAGTAAATGAATGGCATCCGACAGTAAATGGCTATAGCGCACAACGCCCAAATAAGTCCCAAATAAGAAGAAACTGGCCTTATCTTACCTCACGCTGGAATTGAGCCAGAAGAAAGGGCAGAAACAATGCTGGCCTCAAACGAATCCGCAGTGGCGAAGGACGTAAGTATAACCAAATCAAATACGAACGTCTTAAGGGCACATGTGCTTTTTCAGATCCTCCGAAAAATCAAAACGGAGCTGAGCTATACTAATTAGCTCACAAATTTAAGCACACGGCCGAGGCACTAGCAGCCTGCACCAAGTTTTAAAATGGGAAAGAGCTCAAAAATCCACCAGCTACCAGTTATCAAAACTTTCCAAAATTTTTGGGCCAGAAGATGCGAAAAAACAGCCTGAAAATTTTGACTGCAAGAAGTGATATCCTTTATCTAGCAACAAATAGAATAGTGCAGAGTAATTTGCATCAGGGGTTGCCTAAGCGCCATATACAAATATCTGTAGGAATATGACCAAAATAAATTTAATTAGTAGAATATGGGTAATTATTCGAAGAGTTGCTTACCAAACTGCTTGATAATTATAAGAAAATAATTAAAAATAAGATACAGCTAATTATACCTAGTTTAAAGCATGCAAAAATTGACAAAAGCCAACCATAAATATTCAAGTTCAGAATTCAGCTAGCAGAGGTTCAATACCACGGGGGACACTCCAAAAGTATCGTAACAATGCCAACCAAGCATCCCCTCAATCTTTTGTACAGTAAGGTCTTCCATATTGCTTAAAATGCTGATAATCTCCTTCTTTTCTTCTTCTGAGACGTTGGCTTCTTCCAGAATAATCCGAGCTAAAACAGCTTGAACGAGTAAATGTCCTCGAACGGCTCTGCTATAAGCATGCCCAGTTAAGATCTTGTCAACTGAATTTGCAGCATAAACTAGGCATAACACTTCTTTCAGCCCAGACCCTGCCATTGCGTGATCAATGCAACCCATGAAGGACATGAGTGTATGAAATCCTCCCAATCTCACGGAAATTGTCCCAGACTGGATTTCTCGAGCCTTTATGTACAACGGTTGGTCGAAAGTAACAAAATAAATTGCGGCACCTTGCTGCTGGCTATCGTTGGCAGCGTATTGTAAAGCCGTGTGCACCGTGTTATAGTCACTTGGTGCTGAATTAATGAATGCCAGGAAAGTTACTGCACTTCTTTCACCACTAATGGCAGCATGGAATATAGATGTCAGTTTCTTTTCAATTTGCTGTTTTGCCCTTTTTTTTGCTGAAATTCAGTCCATGAAGATACGGAGTATACGAGGTACCATTTCCTCAGGGTAGGGAATTAAATTATATATTTTTTTGCTCGGGGTTCATTTCAGGATAAGACGGGCTAAGTAAATTTTTCGAAATTCCACCCCTAAGGAGTGAAAAGGGGTAAACTGTTTAGCGTATTGAGTGAGGGAGGAGGGGGGCACCCTAGAATTCGTTTAAGATCTAGAATAAAAACAAATATTTGTCGTCCGTACGAAGAACGGGCAGTTTGCTAGTACATTATGAATCATTTAAAAGAAACTGGCTATCTGGAGACTCGATATTTCCAATACATGAACGAATATCAACATGCAGAGAATTACATTCGAAACTATAACGCTCAAACTGTTCCAGTCAAGTAGAAGTGTCGTCCCTATAGGCGCCATTTTGTTTTTAATTGCCCCAATTAAAATGATCGATTACATTGTTTGATCCAATTAAACCGAGAATCAAATGATTTAATTAATTGCTGTAATTAAATCGCGAATCAAATGCTCTAATTAATTGTCGTAATTAAATCCGCATACACATATGATAATTAGCCACATATGAATAATTATTTTAATTCCCCGCCATATTGGATTTGATTACGTCACGCGTCCGTCTTCCATCTCACTTCCTCGCGTCGACTGTTGTAGCCTCCCTCTCACACCCATGATGAGTCTTTTTCGGAGTGCAGTTCTATAGTAAATTGGAACTAGAGCTTAGCCTATGCGTGATCGTCTTCGGGGCTAACATTTGACAAGTTTA